>NAJL01000010.1:58305-541760 GCA_005059885.1 Salinomyces thailandicus
GACAGGCTTACTGCCAGGCTCATGGTACTGCAAGAACCGCGAGTCCGAGCCATCAATCTGCTCGCTCGCTTCGCTCGCCATGCGAAAGCTTTGCGAAAGCCAAGCCAAGCCCTTTTTCGTCTTCGTCGCCCTTAAAACAACAACAAGAACCAGTCCAGTCCTAAACCAGCGATATCACCAAAGCCAGCCAGCCGAATCTCTCTCACTCGTCATGCGGCAGCAAGACACCTCCTCCTGCACTTTACTTAAGCAAAGCCCGGAATACACCTAGGTAGGGTAAAAGAAGAGAAAATCCCTGGTCTTCGGATGTAATAAGATACAAGGGACAAGTAGGAAAATCCCAGCTTACGTCGAGATGGCGAGGATGGCGCAGTCGAGGTGATGGGGAGCAGCGACGATACCAAGGCCGTCGCCGCATGTCTTGGCTTTCGTCTTGGAGAAGTCTACCGGCGGATCGTGCATGTGGATGTCGCCCAGAGTCTCTACCGACATGACGTGCTGCGCAAAGTCAAAATCGTCGCGAATTCCGCAGATTCCATAAGGTAGGTATACGAGACCGTCAGCGTCTTTGAGCCTCCCAACCCAAACTCACGGGGATGTGGGAGTTTGCTATTTGATGTCCAGAATAAGTCTTGCAATCTCATTGTTGAACAATTGATTGATGCTGACGTAGGGGTCGACGATAATGTAGGTAGGGATGGACTCCCTCATGGCGAAGTACCTCATCCTACAATTGGAATCCATGCCGAGTCATCCAGCCACGACTTGGCAAGATGAACGCCCACTAGCGTCCGACAAAACACAGCCAATAGCTCGCAAGCATGGTACGCAAGTCTGTCGCATGTCACAGCAGGTGGCGATGAATTATCAGCAAGAGGCAGAGTGAGAGAGATGGCATGAGGTATGGACAGAGTCGACGGTGATGTATTAATCATTAATCATTGTATCGCATCCTTGCAGTAAGGCTACAGCGTAGGGTGAGGTTGTAGCTGAAGACGATGACTTACGCGGGTATCATCAGAGTACACAGGTACCTTACCTTTGACAAGCCTTTCATAGCAACGACGATGCAAGTACGTGCCCTTGAACACCATCCCCTTCTCTACGGAGCTGTGCATACAGCCCCTAGGAGCTCAGCGAGAATCTGTCCCAAAGTCGAGCAACATCATGCCAGACACCACCACCTAACACTCATCCCACCCCCACCACTCGACCTCCCCCTCCCCTTGTCCCGCACCACCCCTCTCAGCCTCCCCCCTCGTCAGCGCTCCCCAAGCCCTAACACCGCCCTGCAAAAACCCCACCGCAGCATCCACGCCCCCATGTCCCGTAGACGGCAACCTCTCCGGCACCCTCCTCCTCCTCGCCCTCCCCGCCCCGCCAACCCTCACAGGCAAATCCGACGCATCCCCCTGGAACCCCTCCACGACCAACCCCTGCACCAACCCCTCATACTTGTCCACCCAACTCTGCTCCGAAATCCCCGCATAAACCTTCCTCACCCCACCCCGCTCCCCTCCCTCCTTAACAACCCAAGACCACCGCCACAGCACCTCATAAACCCCCCACCTCCTCGTAGCCAAAAACAACACCGGCCACGTGAAGATCCACAAAAAAGTCAAATAAAACACCCACCTCACCCACCCGGTAACCCGCCACCGATTGATCCAATGCGGACTGTACACATCCACGAACCTCTCACTGGTCGGAAACGCCACATCCACGTGCCCGCGATATCCCGTCGCACGTACACTCTGCGTCAACCTCTGCCTCAGAACCTCCTCATCCAAACCCACCAGCACGCGCTCCACGCGGAAAATCTTCAGATTCGCGGTATTGGCGCAGAAATCTTCGCACCATTCGCGTAGCGAGAATGCGGCGGTGTCGCCGAGCTCGACGTCCTGTTTGTACCCCTTGGCGCGGGTTTTGCGCCAGCTGCCTCGATGGCAGGAGCGCGAGGGGGTAGCGACGGAGGGCTGCCAGCTGGGTGTACCGTCACTCCTACTCCCACCAGATGCCGGCATGTAATTGTTTAGAGTGAATAGCATGTCGAAATCGACGGTTTTCTCTGTTTGGATTTTCTTGTCGCGCTCGACTTTCTGCATGTGCCAGCCTGTGATGCGGATGCCGGGGCGCGGGGGCACGATGGCGAGGTAGTTTGTAATGTAGGATTGGAGGGCTTGGGGGTCTTGGAGACGCGGGTCGATGCGGATGGTGGTTTCTTGGATGTTGATGGAGGTTGTTTCGCATTCTTGGCGGCGCCAGCTGGGAGTTGTCGGGGGATGGAGGGGGGTGTATTCGTCTTGAGGGGGTGGCGTGGATGGGATGGTGAGGTCGGTGGTAGTGGTGGTGGAGGCGGCGGTTTCGCTGTCGGTGTAGGAGGGCAGGGCTGCGTCGTCGCCGTTGTTGCTGCTACTGTCGTCGCCGTCGTCGGGGTCCGGGTCAGTGTAGATGTAGGTGTCTGGGGTGGTGTGGAGGGAGACTGCGTCTGGGTCGTCGCGGTACGATTGACCCTTTCCCTTTGCGGCAGTTGGTTTGCCCATGGTGGTGGTGTTGAGTGAGTGCTGAGGGAGAAGTGTTCGCTTGACAGCAGAAGAGCAGGCGGTAGCAAAGGAAGGGAAGAAGAGAAAGAGAGGTCCCCCCGATCCCCCCGACGGCAACTTATTCACACTAACAGGCAGAAGGATTCAAACCAAACCGTGTCCGTATCTACAAGCAGCCTTGCTGTGTCGCGGGCGACTATTATTGAAGGATGTACGTATTATGGAAGCAAAGCACGCGAGTCAATTCGTTCCTAAGTTACCTTACCTTACCATCTCCAGACGCGACTAGAACATCGTCGTTGCAGGGGTACCTTACTATTATTAGCCAGCACCAGCAACATTGAACGCGGAGATAGCGCAAACCTTAGACGCGACAGTCCCGCGCGCCGCAGACTTCCCGTCCCATGAAGCGGCAGAGAGAACCACCTGAACTATACCTACCTTAGGTATGATACCGGGGGTACCTTAGGTAGTTCAGTCTCAATCAAGCAGTCACTTCTAGAGGCCTACCCACCTTACCTACACACCAAGGTAGGAGAACCATCGTCACGCGGGAAAGAACAACTCCCCCCCCTTTCCTAGGTTCGATTCGATACCCCTGTATACCCTTACCTATTTCCCCCATTTCCCCTCTCATAGCCCACAACTTCTAGAAAAGGACTGAGGACGGGAGGGAGAAGGCAATCCACGTGAAAAATGTCAGACATCAGACTCCCCATTCCCTCTCTTACCTTACCTTAGCCACCTCATATGAGCAGATGGAAGGACTTGATTGGGCGCCGGGATAATTTGACTCCAATTCTCCTTACGGTGATCGCAGCAAGAAGCACAGCAGATAGAGAGATAGGTAGAGGGGTTAGGGAAAAGTAAAAGACAGCATAAAGCCTGCCTTGTGGAGGAGCACCACCCTTGAGGGCGTAGTGACATGAAGAGTAGGTAGAGTATGAGATTTCTTGAGACAGGCACCAAGCCCCGATCGGAGAAATCCTTTATCAAGCCTACATGCAGCAAAGCAAGCAAGACAGAGCACACTAGCCGCGAGAGCGCTCGTATCTAGACCGATTTTAACCACAGTCACAGGATCCCTTGTCTGCTCGCTTTTCCCCTCCTGCTGAAGAAGCTCGCAACCGCGGAAGCAGTCGCTTCTATCCCCGTCTTCGTGGCGTGCTAGACTTCTACCAGCCACCACTGGCAGCCTGGCCTCCACCACCCCAGCTATCGCCTTCATCTCCGCCTCCGCCGCCGCCGCCGCCTCCGCTGCCGCCGCCAAAGCCGTCGCCACCTTCGCCATCCTCTTCGACCTCCGGAGCTGGCATCTTGCAGCGAACCTCGGTGTGACCCTTCTCGTGGCAGCGACGACATTCGACGCGCGTGTAGTCCCTAGGCTTGGGACACTCACGGCTGGAGTGACCTTCCTCATCGCAGTTACGACAGATCATGACGCGTTCGTTCGTGCAGTCCTTGGCACGGTGGCCCTCCTGATTGCAGTTGCGGCAGATCTCGGGCTCGCGGTCTGGGCAGTCGCGGGAGAAGTGGCCCACTATAAATACGTTAGTAATGGATAAAGCATGGACAGGAGATTTGGACACTCACTCTGGCTGCAGTTCTTGCACTCGACGTTGTCCAGGTTGGGCGGCTCCGGGCACTCCTTGGAAATGTGGCCCTCCTGCCCACAGTTGCGACAGCCCTTGCCCTTGCCGGACTTGCGAGGCTCGGTGCAGTCGCGAGCGCGGTGGCCCTCGTTGTTGCAGTTGGCGCAGGTGATCGCAATCAGATCCCTCTCGTGCTTCTCTTCAGTGCACTGCTTACTGCCGTGGCCCAGCTCGTTGCAGTTGCTGCACTTTGGGACCATGCGATCAATAGGCCAGCCGGCCGTAGCTAGTTGAGTGAAGTTGGCCTCCGGGGACTCCGGCCAGCCCTCGGCAAACTTGGCACGACGCGGCTTGCTAGAGAACTGGATGGCGATGACGAACTTCTGGTCGATCTTGCCTTGCAGATCGACGATGGTATGGGTGATAGAGATGCCCTGCTGCTTGGCGATCAAGAAGGTGTTCATCTCCGCGTCACGGAAGGCTTTTTCGAGGTCCTGGAAGGTGACATCAGGGAAAGTCTTCGCATACGCGATGATACCTTCCTTGATATCGTCGACATCTTTGGCAGCGTCGGCGACTTCTAGCATCTTCCAGGCTTCCTCCACGGACAGGTCCTGGACTGAGAGCTTGCCGAAGTTGGCGAACAGGCGGTTGGCGCTGCACTCCGCAGCCATGTGGCCTTCCTGCTTGCAGACCTTGCACAAGTCCGGGGGCTTGCTTGGGCAGTCGGCCCCACGATGACCGGGCTCCCCACAGATGCGGCAGTCGCCAGTGAACGCACGCTCGACGGCGGGATTGGGGCAGTCGGCCTTGCTGTGACCCATCTCGCCGCAGTTGTAGCACTTGCCAGAGTTGGGCACCTTATCGGGACAGTCACGTGCGAAGTGGCTGTCGGAGCCGCAGCTACGAAATAGTCAGCGAAGGAACCTGAAGCGAGAAAGTGGCGAGCAGCGAGCACTTACACGCGACACCCATTGTCGGCACCGCCATCGCCGATGCCACCACCACCCGTCGCGTGCTTGGAGATGTTTTCTTCAGAAAAGCCGTTGAACTCCGGTTCAAAGCCCTCATTGGCCCCGGAGGGTGTATCGTCCCAGCCAGCCATAGTGAGCGAGTGGGTAGGCGGAACTTGTTGACAATCAAAATCAGCCGCTCTTGTGTGTCTTTATGGGAGACGTACGGCGTGCTAGAAAAGGTCAGCTTTGTCAGGAGCTTGCTGGGTGGCGAAAGGCCACGAAAGCCGGCGAAGGCTCAGCGGCGAGGAGGTGACGGAAAGCCGTAGAAGGATGGCTACCTTACGTACCTTGAGCTACAGCACGCAGTCGAACGGTCTCGTCGAATAGTCCTCGGTGGAAGTCGACAGATGAAGAAGCTGACGTGAATGAGGGAATGCTCGACTAACTTGGTGGCGAGTGGAAGAGGAAGAGAAAGGAAACGAAGAAAGTTCTGGCGCCTTTTGAAGCGGGCTCGTGTGTTGCCGTGCAGCAACCACGCTAGCGCGTGCTTCGTTTGAGGCAGGAGCGACCTAGCACCGGTGATTGACACCTCTGAGCGAGTGCACGTTTGTTCAGACATGGTCTTCTTTCATCTCTTACTGCAGACTTCTCACAAGCACGTGGAAGGACGATACATTTCGAGGCTGGAATTAATTTGAACTAGCAGGCTGCGTGATGAGGGCGTTTTGAGCATATGGCTCTCGGAACGCATGTACACGCCAGGCCCGAGAGATTGCAGACCCCACTGTAAGATAAGGTGAATGAGGTAGACGCAGTCACAAGGCAGAGCGAATTGAACAGAGGGAATCAAATTCACTATACGCGTCGAGGTAGTCGTGGGATCGATATACCTTAATTCATGACCCAAAGATCGAAGCCCATGGGCGTTGAAACGCTCTCTTTTCGGAAGGTACTTAGGTACAATGGCACCAGAGGTCTCGTGCTGCTCAAAGGACCAGTACATACATGAAGCTGGAGGCGCGAGAGCACCAGTCTTGTTGCTCACGAGACAGAGACAGGTGGAAGCACCGCCGTGGTATACCTCAGACGGCGAAGCAGTACCTCCAGATGTAGGGCCCGCAGCAAAGGAAGCAAGATCAGGACATGAAGTCGCAGCAGATAGCTCGTTTCGATCAACAGTCAGGGTTTTGGCATCCATCCTACGCAGTGACTTCTCAGAGCAGCTGCCATGGCAATGTATGAAATGTCCAGACACCGAGCAAGATGTGGGGAGTAATAGCCGTCACCCGCTTCATCATCCATCGTTCCTGCCTCGATCATCTACCTTCTACGTCACTGCTCCTGACCTGCCCTTGGGCTGTCGTCTGCTGGTTCCGTCAGAGGAGGTGCTGCTTCCAGCCCGTGGTTGTATTGTTCAAGACTCCAACGATTCCATATCTCCGTCCACCACGACGCAGCCGTATCATGGAATTCACAGATAAGAAGTGAGGTGATTCCATCAATATTTCCGCCTCAGGCGCGAACAAAGAGAAATGCCCGTAGCGGGAAAGCAATACATTGACGGCCCGCAGCCGTTGGACAAAGAAGGTCAAGATGGGCCCGAAAGTGGAACGGGCGCGCGGGTTGGCCATGTGCCCGCCCGCCCGCGCCCCCCATGCTCCACTTTTGGTGTCCCTCGAAGAACGACCTGGAACACGACAACCACTAACCTACCTTAACTCTCTACGACTTGAGCCACCGGCCCTGTCCCTCTGTTCATCCTGGACTGTACCAACCACCTTACCATTGTCGCTCGCTGAATACTGACGCCACATTCATTACTGCCCTTGGACGGATATTGATTGAGATTTGA
Organism: Salinomyces thailandicus; assembly: GCA_005059885.1. Classification (NCBI taxonomy): domain Eukaryota; kingdom Fungi; phylum Ascomycota; class Dothideomycetes; order Mycosphaerellales; family Teratosphaeriaceae; genus Salinomyces; species Salinomyces thailandicus. Next base: position 65,249 of record NAJL01000010.1, read on the forward strand.
TTGATTGGGTTTCGAAGAGGAGAGGGAGATTGCGCGTCGAGACACGGCAGAGGCTGAGACGGGCGACTTTTGCCATCGCGACTGCAGACAAGACGCCAGACCGACTGGTACAGCATTCCCTCGAGAGGTGCCGACGAGAGAAGACACTGCTGGAGGAGAGAGAATTACTCTGTGAGGCCTGAACGGCCGTTTCGAAACGCAGACATGGCCTCGACTGGCCGGAGCAGCATGTCCTACGGTATACACTTCCCGAGCACCACGAAGCCCACGTGGAGTACTGACGAAACCGCAGAGGTCGAGCGCGCAATGCGTACCATCTTCAAGCGCTGCGTGCAGTGTCCCGGCACCCAGCCCTCCTGTCCGTCTTGCAAGCCCGCTGAGATCTGCTCGCTCGTGCCTCAGGACTGCAACACCTGCGCGCACATGACTTGCATCAAAGACCCTTCCGCCGCACCATCATCACCCGGTCCGAACGTCGGGGCGATAGCGGGAGGTGTCATTGGAGGGGTGGCAGTCGTGGCGGTGGTGGTCTTCTTCATCTGGCGCTTCTGGATCAAGAAGAGGCGGGAGCAGCAAGATCTGGATGCCGAGGAGTGGGAAGAGGAGGAAGAAGGGACGGAACAGAAATCGGGACCCGAGCAACACCGGTTCACGGCCATGCACACCGATGCTGTCTCCACCCGAACCCGCGGTTCTCTCGCTAACAGCATCCTGAGTCGCGCGAGCAACATCATTCAGATCGCCTACATACCCGGCGTGACGAATCGAAATGGCTCAGGACATGACAGTATGCACGCACCAGTCCCACCAGTCCCCGCAGCCCGAGGCCAACCACCTAAGAGCCCACTAAGCAACGAAGGCGACGCGCTATTCTTCCGGCCAGGGGACCTTCGAGACAGCACCTGGTCCGGAACGTCCAGCCTGCGAAGCGGCAACAGGGACACGCAATACACCCGGCAATCCATCACGCCCTCCCTCGCGCGCTCCAGCATGGCCAGCGACGTCTACCGCGATGACGGCAGCGACGTCCCCATGCCCGCGCAAACCATCATGCGCGCCGCCCCACGCATGGTCAGCGTCAAATCCACCAGCTCCGGCTCGCCCAGCGAAGCCTCCGGCTACAAAAGCCCGGTCGACCCCGCCGAGCACGCCCGCTTCGCCGCCAACACCCCTCCAAGCGGCAACAGCAGCAAACCTGGCCTCCAGGTCCTAATGCCCAGCCAACCCGCCCGCCCCTCCACCTCCTCCAGCCTCGGCAGCCAAACCAGCCAATACGCCAAACCCAAACAAATAACCGTGAACAATGGCGGCAGCAGCAGCAATAGTAGCAGCGGCAAGAACCTCACCGGCGGCGCCCGCCCCTTCACCTCCCACCAACCTAGCGACTCCAGTCTCACCCCCACCACAACCAGCAGACACGCCCCAGCCATCTCGTCCCCCTTGGCCGACATCCCCGCCTCCCCCATCTCCTCACACTCACCCGAACAATCATCCACCGACCCAACACCCCCACTCATCCAACCCCTCGAATCACCCTTCTACGACGCCTCCGAACAACCCCCTTCTCTTTCCACCAGCGCCCGCCCTTCAGCACCATCAGTAAACCCTTACGCAACAATGGGTTCCGCGATCCTCGCCGCCGCCGCTGAAGAGCAGCCTCCTCGACCGACCTTGCGTGGGGGTGGTGCGGTCAGGGGTGTTAATGCGCTGAGTGATATTATTGAGGAGGCGACGAGGAGGGCGAGTCGGGTGCCGGAGCATGAGGGTCTGGGGGGAAGGGGGGAGGGCAAGGAGCACTGGCAGGGACCGTTTGATGATCGGAATGGATATTGATGTCTGTGGAGTGAAGCCGGTAGGATCTGTCTATTTCTCTCTCGAGAGAGAGAGGGAAAAGATAGGGGTAGAGGAAGACGTACCTAGGAAAGGGTGCTTTAAAGAGTTGACTCGAAGAGCTGGAGAAGAAGGAAAGAAATAAGCGCCATATGAGATTCCAAATTCCGCAGTTCCTCCACTGGAAGAACAAGAAGAAGAAGAACAAGAAGAAGACGTTGGTTCTCTTCTTTCCTACGAGCTTCACGAAGACGGAGGGATTTTTGGCCACTTTCGCCGCACCGCCCTGCGTTTAGCTGGCTGGCTGGCTGGCTGGATAGCAGGAGAGACTGGCAGGTCAGGGGCGCTGCACCTCAGGCATCTTGAAGACGGCTTCTTCCTTTTTTTTTTTTTGAATCTAAGATTTATTTTTCAAAGTCTCGGACTTGAGAGTCTCAGCGGGTCGGGAAGTTTTGGTTGGGAGTTCTTGGGGCCCACAGTGGCGTGAGGATAGCGGCGGGATATACCATTCTACTTAGGTACTTCTCTTTTTTGTTCCTTGTTGCTGTTTAGTTGCTATCTACCGTATGCTGCTCTTATCGTCTCACTTGTCTTGACCTCGCCATCTTTTCGTCGTTCTGTCGTTGGAGGGGGGTTTTTCCGCTTTTCATTCCCCGGGTTCGAGGCTTGTAGTTTGCCTTTTGCCGTGGACGCTGGAGGGGGTTTCCAAGCTTCCCCCCCCCCCCCCTGGGTGAACGGGTAGCGCGGCGCGCGTAGAAGCTTGTGGGGATGCTGTCTGTTGTTGTCTGGCCTGTCTGCCTGCTTGGCTGCCCTGTCGTGTTTGCTTGCTTGCCTGCCTACCTGCGTATTTGTCCGCCTGCCTGCCTGCCTGCCCACCAGCACCTGTCTACCTAGCGAAGATCGAGCCGGGGGGGCAGAGGCTGGCTGGTCGGCTGGCTGGCTAGCTAGTAGGTAGGGGAAGTTATTTTTCTGCAAGGCTGGTGTTAGCCCACCCGTCCGTCCCACGGCGCGAGGTGAGACGACGACTGGAGCTCATGGCTGGAAGCCGGCTCGAGAGCGCGGCAGAGAGGTCTTCTGGGAAGTCTGTTTAGGGTGTAGGGGGCTGACGGTCGTATAGGGGGTCAGAGTGCGTGACCGGGTTTCTGGACTCGCAAGACGATTCGCGCGCGTGTGCGAGAGCCGGCGATCCTGGCCCTCCATCCTCCAGCGTGACTTCTCACTGACAAGTGCTTTCTCTGCATGCCACGTACCAATCACCCCGCCCCCGCCGCATCCTGCGCAACCCTCTGCTTACCCATCCGCCTCAGACTATTGTAATGCTCCCCCAACCCAAATCCATGCTGATAGTACCCCAACCACAACACGCTCTCCCCACCATCCCCCTTCCCGTCCTTTTGCTCCTCTCCTTCAATCCTCTCGACCCGCCCAAAATCCCTCAAAACCCAAATCCCGACCTTGTACGCCGCCGCAAGCGCCCTCAACTCCACCTCCCCACCCCACTCCCCCGTATCCCGCACTTTACGCACATACTCCTCAATCGGCTCCTCAAGAAAGGGCGCATAATCATCGGCGTGCGCGGTAATATGCTGCGCAGCAGCTCGGCGGACTAATTTGTAAGGCATTTCCTTCTCCTCCTCATTTGCCCCCTCACTTCCTGCTCCTACAGCGCCGGCGGTGGGGGGGTTTAACGGGATAGCCAGCTGCTGCAATTGATCTGCTATCGCGGCGTACAAGCAATGCCCATCCGCGCGAATCTCGTGCTCAGCGAGGTTGTAGGCGGTCATGGCTTCGAGCATGCGAGTGCGTTCTTGGGCTTTGAGGTCTGGGAGGTCTTTGGCGGATTCGGCGGCGAGAGTGGCGTCGTGGGCTTGGGCTGCGGCGCGGCGGGCTAGACGGGCTTTTTGGCGGTTGGGCTTCTTTGCCGAGGGGACGTTGTCATTGTTGTTGTTGGAATCATTGGATGGGCGGGGGAGTTCCGATGGGGCGGTGGAGGTGGATTGTGGGAGTTCTGTGGCGGTGGGTGGAGGAGTTATTGCGGTTGTGTCGTGTGGTGGTTCTTCGAGGTCGTTGTCTTCTTGGCTCTGGCTCTCGCCATTTCCGTTTAGTGCTGCGACCTCGGCTGCTTGCCGGTCTTTTAGCTCGGTTTCCAGACGGTCGCACTCGTCGTTGACGCCTTTGCGGGTCTTCTTGCTGGCCTGCTTCTTCTTTTGTGTGATGCGGCTTTGGAGGTCGCGTTGCTCTTTGCGGTGTCGGGCTTGTAGCTCTTCCATAGTTTAACGTTGGCGATTAGTCGCAGGTCGTCATGTCGATGTATTGATTAACGTTTGGCCGACGTACGAATCAATGTGCTAATGAGTGTGTTGCTTGGTTTCGTCGATGCTTGGGGCCGTCATTGATTAAAGGCTGTGTGGCAGCAATAAGATGGAAACGCGATAGAAAGTTGAGATTCACATGTAAAACCGAAGCTATACAGCGGGCTGGTCGGCCGCATCCCCGCATGCGACCAGGCTCCACCAAGCTACCTGTAGACAGTGCCTTCACGTGTCAATCGGACCACTTACACTTACACCAGGCATCCTTCAGCCCGACCGCGTCTCTTCATCTCCGACATGCGCACTCGACACTAGCAACTCAGACTTCCAGAGACCGACCATGTCGTCCGACACCCACGCTGGCACCAAACGGCCCTTCTCCGCCCTCGAAGACCCCCCCTCCTCCGGTGTCAAGAAACCACGGACGCATCGCCTGCACCACTCCCAATACATCCCCTCTTCCATCGAGCCCGCCCCCCAAGGCTGCGCCGCCTCCGCTCATACCCCCGACATCACCCGCGCACAGCTCCTCAAAACCCTCAGCGCCTCCCTAGCCCTCGCCGGCTTCGATGCCGCCCGTCCAGAAGCCCTCGAGTCGCTGCGCGCGCATACAGAAGAATATCTTCTTCACTTCGCCCGCCACCTGCGCACCGCCATGCACACCTCCCGACGCACGCAACCAACCGCTTCCGACTTCAGCGCGGCCTTAGCCCACCAACCAAACACCTCCAGCGCCTCTCTCCTAGCCCCGCACCTTGACCTGCACCTTCCCCCCAGCATCTCCTCACCCGCCCTCCCCGGTCCAGATCCCGCCCCGAACTCTCCGGCCCCGCTGACGGAACTTCTACAACCCCTCCTCATCCCCGACCAAACCCCGCGTCCTTATATACCCGCCCACTTTCCCCCGCTACCGCCCCGCCACACCTGGCGCCAAACCCCCGTCTACACCCCGAGAGAGACAGACGCGCGTGCAATGCGGGAGCGGATGACAGAGGAAGGCGTGCAAGCCGAGCAAGCGCTGCGAAAACTCGCAACGGCTGCCAAAGCCGCGGCGGCGGAGTCGTTGGTGAAGGCTGAAGAGGAGAAGAGGAAGAACAGAGGCGCGCTGAGTGGAGTTGGAAGGGTTCGGGAGGGAGGGAGGAAGAGAAGGGGGTTGATGGAGGGTTTGGGGGATGTTTTGAGGGATGTAGGGGAGGAGGTTGGGGTTGTGGAGGATACGGATGGTGGGGGCCAGGGAGGGGTGGATGTCGGGATGCCAGAGGGCGTGGTGGTGAATTTTGAGATGGGGCTTTGGAGGCGTGGGCGGAAGGGGGTGAGGCCTTGAGGCCTGGACAGTCAGAGGGTTGGTAGGGAACTGTGGAGTTCGAGGTGAAGATGTTGATCACAAGTTCCAGCGCGGCGTTAGTGCTAGACATTTAAGCCATCATGCAGAGCAGCCGTCTACCAAATAAGACGTCTGAATGTCGCTCCGACGTAGTTCCTACATCCGAGCTTTCCATTATTTCAATTTCGTCTTTCGCTCTCATGAAGCCAGCAAGCAGCAAGTCAAGTCCCGTCCGTAGCCACCCAACCATGCCAACCCATGCCCAGCCCGCCCATTCTCCTATTGCCAATCCCCTCTGAAGTCCGAAAAAGCCCCTTGAACATCCGCCGTCTGGCCAAAGGAAACACTCAGATCACGTGCCCCTTCGCCACCCAACCTCACTCCACCCCACCCGCACCTCCACCCATCCCCCCACCATAAACACCCTCCCAACTCGTGACTTCCACCGTCATACCATCCTGACACCTACACAAACACAACCCAAAATCAGCACGAACTCTCCAGCCGATCCTTCCATTGCAAAGAGAAATCCTCGTAACTCGAGCCCTTTAGGAAGTGACCAAAGAGAAACTTACTGTCGAAATAACCTCAGTACCGGCTCACACCTCACGCGACTCCGGGGATCGTTGCGCGGTCCGACGAGATCGCAATTATACTGTACCAGCTCTTTGAGCGGACAGGTGCGGAGCAAGGCTTCTGCTTCGCTGGGTGAGAGGGGTTTGCCGTCGGAGGTTTTGCGCGGGAGGTGTTGGGTCAGGAGGGCGGGGGGGAAGGAGGGGGTTGGGGGGGCCATTTGTTGTAGTTGGACGGTTGTTTGTTTGTTTGTTTCAGGAGGGGAGGAGAAGGGGAAGGAGGGCAAGGTGTTGGGGTGGTGTGAAGCGGTGTTGTAAAAGTGTGGGGAGTGAGGAAGGTGGAGAAGAATGGCGCAGGACTTGGGCAGGAAGGTGTTGGCGGAGGTGGAGGAGATGGGTTTGGATGAGGTAAGTGCCAGGCCTAACAATAAAGCTCAGCCTCGATTGCCTACGAATGCTCTTGTACTAATACAGCTCCGCCCCCCATCTTAGCTTCTCGCCGCCCACCGCCCCCTAGCCCCCACGCCGCCCTTTAACCTCCCGGCCCTCGACCGCCTACTTCCTACTCGAAGCCCGCAGCCTCCACTCCTCGAACTCACGTCCGCCGGACCCAGCCCCGGCGCAGGGAAAACTCACCTGCTCTACCACCTCCTCGCCCTCGCCGTCCTGCCCAGCGCTAATGGCGGCAAAGGCGGATGCGCAGTCATCATCGACACGGACGGCACCTTTAGCGTTGAACGCCTAGCACAGCAGCTCCGACTTCTCCTCCTCCTCCCCTCAAAACCAGAAGATCCCGCCTCCACCACCGCATCCGCGACCGAGCCCGCACCTCACGATGAAAACGAAGCCACGGCCAAAATCCTCGCGGCACTCTCTCATATCCACCTCTTCCGCCCGCAAACCCCGGCCTCCACCCTCGCAACCCTACAGAACCTCCCGACCTACCTCCTAACCAGCAAAACCCACCTCTCTCACGACCGCCCCTTGACCCTCCTAGCCCTCGACAGCCTTCCCCGCTCCCAAACCACCCCCAAGGCAAACAACAACGACAACAACAACAACCCAACCTTCCTCCCCACCCCTCCCCCCCAAACCTACCTAACCACCCTAACAACCCTCTCAAACACCTTCGCCACGCCCAGCGTCTACACAACCCGCACCACCACCACCACCACCACCACCACCACACCTAAAACCCGCCCAGAACCCCTAACACTAAAGCTACGCCGCAAAGCCGTGAGGAAGTTTCCCCAGGGCGTGAGTGTAAGGGCTGCGCTACGGGAGTGCGGACAGAGAGCTCAAATTGTTGGGGAAGGGGTGTTTGAGGTTTCTGTTGTTATTGGTGGGGGTCAGAGGGGTGGGGGGAGAGGGGTGGAGGGAGAGAGGTTTGGGTTTAGGGTTGGGGCGGAGGGGGTGGTGGTCGCGCCGGGGGCGGTAGATGGGTGAATGGAGGAGACCTGCGGGACGGGAGGCGAGGCAGAGGTGTTGGAGTGTGGGTGGCGAGGGGGGGTGTTTTTGTGTGGGCTATGGGGGATGGCTAGGTAGATAATCGCTTCGGTAGATAACCTGCTCATCTACACCTGTACCTACCTTTCAATGGCTTTCCGCAATTGGAGTTGCGTGCGCGATTGGAACAAGAGTCTTGAAACAAGATGTTTTCATCAAGTCATTCCATCAAATTTTTTTTCTGTCAAGTAATCTAGACAGCTAGTCTAGCTATCAGGTCTCTCAGGGCCTGTGAGGGGGGCGGGTGGTAAAAATCATCATACCATAACTCGCTCAAGCGCTCAAGCACACAAAGGAACATCACAGCCCGTCTCAAACCAAGATCATGACCATGACCCCAAACGACCCCAAAGAAAAGGCCTGCAGTGTAGGGCCCCCCCCCCCCCCCTCCCCCCCCCAAGTGTATAAGCAACAAAGAGGCAAAGACCGCGCCCTCTCACACCCCTCACACCCCTCTAAACAGCCTAACGACCAAAAACCAACACGCCCCAATAAACCTCACCGCCGCCAAGACCGCAACGGAATACAACACGACGCCCATATAAATCGTCGAGCGCTTCTCATCCGCCGTATCCGAATTGGTGCCGGACACGCGCTGGACACCCCCGGCATTCAACACCACAGCCGCGAGAGCCAGATTACAAAACATCCAAGCCAACACCACGGCGGAGCGAAAACCCTTGTAGTAATCCTCATGTTTCGTCTGATCCGAGACGATTTTCGCCGGGGGTTGGTATTTCGAGGCGAAAGCGCGGAGTTCGGATTCGTATTGGGTGTTGAGGTCGGCGTCGTCGGAGGGGATAGCGACATCGACTTTCCCGCCAGGTTTGAGGTTCGCGGCGGGGAGCTTCTCGGGTTTGTCGTCGCCTTTGGTGCCCCAGGTGATGTCGTGGGTGTTGCAGAAGGCGTAGACGTTGAGGATGTTGATGTAGGTCGGCGTGAGGAGGAGGTATTGGAGGAAAGAGGAGACCATGTGCCAAGGGTCGAGGAAGAGGATGGAGGCGAAGAGGTAGAGGAGCCAGGTGGAGCACATGCTGACGATGAGGGTGAAGAAGAGGCGGTTGGTGAAGAGCATGGCGAAGCTGAAGCCTTTGTTGGCGATCTGGTCCTGGACGGAATCGACGGTGATGAAGATGGAGGCGAAGAGGAGGTATATCATGAGGATTGCCCAGAAGTAGACCATGGTCATGTAGAATTTGTTGGAGCCTTGGGGTCGGTTGCCGAGGGCGAGGACGAAGCAGGTGACGAGGCAGGCGAGGTAGAGCCACTCGAAGACGACGGAGAGGATGAGGCCGGCGGTTCCGAGGAGGGTGTCGTCGTCGAGGGAGGTGGTGAGGATGCGAAAGACAAGGAAGAAGTTGCCCTGGGCGATGGTTATGATGGGTTAGCCGATGGACTTTTATAGCCCACTAGATCGTGAAGGAGGCACTTACTATAGCGAACCAAGCGAAAAGCATGTTGACAGCCTGATAGACGAACTCGAGCCCAAACATGAATTTCCGGAGTGCCGAGTGATTCGAGCGCCAGATCTGGTAGAAATGCGCCAGCCCATAGACGGCAGCGAAGAAGGAGCCATTCAGCCATCGCCGACGCTGTAGAATGAAATCGGCCATCTCGGTGGGAACGTCCGTCTCGCCCGTCGCAGACTTGACGTACTGCAGAATCCAAGAGCAATTCCGCTTCGCCACAAGCTCGAAGCACAGAATTCGGTCTTCGGCCAGGTACATGTTCGCGGTGAAGATACCAGCATTAGCACCATGCTATAGCAAAAAGTCAGCAATCCGGTCATCTCACTGCTCCGAAACTCAGGACTCCGCCAACTCACCATCTTCTCCCCAGCAAAATACTTCTCCAGCGGCCCTTGCCCCGTCTTATCATTCTGCAGCGCCACATACCGATACGCCGAAAACGCACCGGGCAGCACCGAGATGAATCCAAACGCGCTCTCCAGCGGCTTGTCCAAGATATTACTCATCTTGTACTCGAAGTTTTGCGCCGCAACAAGCGGATTGATGAGCGCCTTGCCGTGCGACAGCAGCGCCTTGATCTCCCCACAGGCGCCAGCGCACATGGGCTCCCGATCAAAAGCCTTCCAGAGATCATAGATAGAATGCTTGCCCGGCTGCGTACCCGCGTCAATAAGCACGCAGATATTGGGGTCGAGGACTTCGCCAAAAGCCTGGAAGAACCAGCGATGCGAGTTGATCTTCTTCTGGTTCTTTTCCTTCAGGCAGAAGAGCATTTGGATCGGAGTATTGCCTTTGCGCACGCCGACGACGCCCTTTTTGATCTCGAGCTGCATTTGCGTCGTGTATTCGTAGATGTGCGCTGTGACGTCTTCGCCGTTGACTTGCTGCTTTGCGATGCCGTCTTGGTATACGCCCATCGCGGCGAGCACTGCACGAGTGCGCGGGTTGATCTTTGCGCGACCGTCGGAAACTACGCATACGACAATCTTCTTCCAGGCCTCCTTGCCCCAGGTCTTGGAGGAGGTGCGGGAGTTCATGTACTCGATGTTTTTGATGACGCCCATCATCGTTCGCGCGAACAGCTCGTCCTCTTCGTTGTACATCGTCACTACAATAAAGAGCTCCGTATGCCGGGGTTTGGCGAAGAGTCGCTGCCGTAAAGTGAACCGCTTATCGAAGAACTCGCTCGGATCGCACGTCGCAGCGCTGTATCGCATATGTGTGAACTCGTCGCGTTCCGGTGGCTCGGCATGTTGTACCTGGTTCAGCAGTCGTGGCGGCACAGGGCAATCCAGGACTAAATTGCCGTTGAACAGCTGCACCTCCTTCACCGTCTTCCACCTCCTTATCGGCGCTGCTGCCGGCCTCTGCTGCGCATCTGCATACCCTGCTTCAATGTCCGGGTGACTTGCGTCTTGCGGTGGACCACCCACATCGTCTGGGTCGGGTCCATAGGCCGAGTCTTGGAGTATCGGCCGGATATGCTCCGTGTCGTCCTGGTAGTAAGGGTGCTGTGGCTGCTCGAAGCTGGCGAACTGTGAGTAGTCCTGTCCGTGGGCGCCCATGGGCGGTGGAGAGGTTGCGTAGAGGTGTTCTTGCGGCTGCTCGTACTGCGGCGTGAGACTGTACTCACCCGTTCCTTGATGCTCAGCCTGCTGAAAGGGATTCGGGGTATAGGCGTGCTGGTGAACATCCTCGTAGGCTTCCGCATGGCCGTATGTGCCTGGGATGTTCTGGACGGAGTATGTAGGCTGAGGTTGTAATCTGTCGGTTGGTCCAAAAGGTCCAGGGCCGACGGGGATCTCGAGCGGTGCCTCGTCGTGGGTGTATGGTCGATCTTCGAGTTGGTAAGCTGGGCTATGGTAACGCTCGGGGGAGCGCGCGCGAGGGTCCATGAAGGGGTTATTGGCGTCGGTGTCGTCGGGGTGGAGGTTGTGGCCGTAGCCGCCTTGAGGCATTGAGTTAGCTTTGCTTGCGCGGGTGCCTCTCAAGGCGTCTTACGACAGGAGCGATCTGAGGATGCAGAGGTGCGCGGGTAGCCTATCTCTATGCGACACCAACAGGCGCTCGAGCGTGGACATGCATGTCATGTGGCAGACTGTGGAATGCGGGCGACAGCACAGCGCTTGAACGACGAGCACTCATTGACGCCGCGCGCACAATCCCCACCTCTTCCAATCTCTCCAGGTGACCATGTCAACTCACCTCCTAAATGGTTGTAGCTCATCTCGTCCTCCTTCTCCTCCAGTAGCACAGCCAATCCGACCCAGACTCGCTCCCCAGTATTCTCAGTTCACCGGCTCTTGATTGGAAACCACCTTGTCCAGTATGCACCACCTTCACGTCACCCTCGAATCTCGTTTGCGCAGGGCTTGTCCTGTCGTCTGTCGTTTGTAACGGTTTCGAATATCTTTCAGCTTGTTTACTGCCTGATCGGCAACAAGGTTTACGGAGGGGCTGGCTGTTTGAGCGTTGCGAAGGGGGACCCAAGGCCGATGAATGCCCGCGACAACAATGATGATGATAGTTGACCTGAGGATCAAAACGACATAGAGCAGCGTAAGGAGGACAGAGTATAGTTGCATGAGTCTAGGTATCTACCTAGTACATACCATAGCAACGACGTAGGGTAAGACTGGGGCGCTGCTACAGTACTACCTTAGCCTTCGCAACGCCTCATGCAACGCGCAACAGAGGCAGCGCTTCCGGCTTGGGCTATCCACATCTTCGTCCATCAGCCCCAACTCTGGACATTATTATCTCCTCTGTCTTGCCTGCAGATATGATGAAGTTGACGAATACCACTACATGTATTTGTCAGATTGTCGATGTTGGCCTGCATCGCAGACCTTTCCTTCATGTTGTCTACTACGGTACTGCTTGTTCGTTGTTGCATCATTCTGTTGGTGCCGTGGTTGTCACTCGACCTCCTTAAGCTTTCTCTCCCCGCGCAACAAACGTGCGACGACGCTGAGGCAAATCTGAAACCCTGAAACCGTTGTCGCAGATCCCTGATCCCTCGCGCTTCGCTTCCTCCCGCTGATGTAGGCGGAGTCAGACGGGACCTATGGGACGTTGTCACTGCAGTGTTCACTCCTCGAAATAGCGCCATGACGTGAAGCCTCATTCACACAGTCACATCTCCACCTAAGGAATACCAATGTAAGGTCCATCAGCGACAAGCAAGACAAGCCTGCAATGATGTCTTCCGTAGCCCTGTAGTAAGGCCACAACGTGCGCCTTCTTGCAAGCCCGTCGATGACAATCATGAAAGTCCGTTGAAGGCTATGAGACGACTGGCACAACTCCCCAAAACCCGCACTTCGTTGCCTTGGCGGAGAGTGAGGATGCACGCCATCACGACGAACGGACGTTGGTGGTGACTATGAGCGATGAGAATTGGTCGTAAAACATGCTCGTTCACCAAGCGGGCGTCATGCCGGGTCACACCCCGACCCGGCCGACTCGCTGCTCAACTTATCCCCCAACTTGGGGAGCAAATCTTTCCGTTGCAAAGAGCCACGCCACTTCACGCCCGGTGATGGCGGTGTACTAGCAGGCGAGGAGGGTGGCGAGGCTGGGGAGGCTAAGAGCTATAGTTACTCCCCATGGGAGAAGCATTTTGGGCTGTTTCGGAGCGCCTGACGATGGCACCTTGAGTGCTCGCGGATCTGTCGCTCGGTGTTGATAGGGACATCGTCTGGCCTGGAGGTGGGCCAAGCTACCTATGTGTAGGCCCTTACCTCAGGCATCCATGTAGCCTTCGGACCAGAGAACATGAATGCGACGCTATTCGATATCAATGTCACGTCGGAGGCAAGCAAAGCCTTCTACTACTGACCTGTAAAATCCTCTCCCGCGGCCTCAAATACAAGCTCACGGCAGGAATACGAAGTCCCTAAGAATCCGTCCACCTCCCTCCCACCTCCCAAGCCTTCGCCGCTCGAAACACCATCCCCTCCCCAAACCTTTTCCCCACAACCTGCATCCCTATAGGCAACCTCCCCTCCCCGTCGTCCCCCACCCTCCCCCATCCCACCGGCATACTCAAAGCCGGATGCCCCGTAACATTCAACCCACAAGTATTCAACGTATTCCCAATCGCCGGCTCAAACAACTCCATCACCCTCTCACTCCTCCCATGCGGATTAGCCTCCGTCTTGACTGTCCCCTTAGGATGTCTAGGACCGACGGTAGGGTTTAAAGGTGTGAGGAGGACGTCAAAGTCTTCGAGCGCTTGGTCGTAGGCGGCGCGGAGCTGCCAGGCGTGCATGTGCGCTTTGCGGACTAGAGCTGGGCCGTATCTCTGTTGGATGTGCGCGGCGTTCATCAGGACGTTGACGACGGCTGGATTTCGGTTTGCGAGGTTATCGAAGAAGTCTTGGGTCGGGAATGAGGGGTCTAGGTCTGGGAGGGGGTGGGTGAGGAGGTCTGGAGGGTTGTTGGCGATGAAATGTGGCATTTGGGGTCGGGTAGCGACGGTCCAGATGGAGGCTGCGTGGGCGTGGAGGGGGATGGAGAGGGTTTTGACGTCGGCGCCAAGGGTGCGGAAGCGATTTGCGGCTGCTAGGACGGTGCTCCTGACTTCTTCGCTGAGGCCGGGGGCTTGGAAGGATTCTTGGAGGATGCCGATTCTGAGGCCTTTGGCGGAAGTGGTGGGAGTCCATTCACCGACTTCTTTCTTCTTTGCGATCCAAGCTGAGAGGTCGCCGGTGTAATCCGGGACGTTCTCTCGTAAGGGTGACTCTGGGGACATGCGGATGTCGATACCGTCGTAGCCGGCCAGGACCTGAAGCAGCAGCGCGGTGTCCTCCACTGTGCGTGTCATAGGACCACAGTGATCTATCATCGGGTTCAGCGATGCGATACCGGTATATGGACAGAGCCCATGCGTCGGCTTCAGCCCGTAAATCCCAGAATAAGCAGCCGGCAGGCGAATAGAACCACCCTGATCGCCTCCGACCGCCATATCAAGACCTTCGCCGAGCTCATACTTCCTACCATCCCTGCCGCTGTTGCGAGCCTCTTCGACATCGCCAATACTAACAAGAGCAGCGCATCCACTAGACGACCCACCCGTAGCATACCCAGGCAGCCAAGCATTATGCACCACGCCAGAATCTGAAGTGTAAGACAGAGCAAACATAGACAGATTCTCGCACGTCGCAGTCCCCCTGACCGTCCCGCCCGCCTCGAGCACTCGTCTGACTATCGTTGCATCAATAGTCGAGATCGGATGTTTGCCATCTTTCAGCAGCGCAGGAGAGCAGCCTAGGCCAAGTGGAAGTCCGGCAATCGATACATTGTCTTTAAAACCAATCGTTTTTCCAGCCAAGACGCCTTTGGCGCCGGGAAGTCTCAACGTCGTTTTATGCGCCCAGCCGTTTAGCGGGTTCTCGATTTCATCGGGTCGGTAGTAAGTCCTCTCGCCACCCTCGACTTGTAGAGGTTCTAGTCGTGGGTCGTGGTATTTGGGCAAATTCTGTACGGCTTGACAGGTGGCGTCAAAGCTATTTGCGAACAGCAGAAATGCGGTTTCGTTGGCGCTGTTGGGCTGGATGGTGAAGTTGTTGGCTGTGGCTAGGGCTTGGAGGTCTGAGAGGTTGCAGGTTGGGTCCCCTGTGGCGAGGGAGACGATGGACATGGTGATAGACTGTACGTGCTTTGGTGTGAGATTGGAATGTGTGGACTCAGTGATGTTCTACGTGCATTTGGTGTTGCTGCTGCTATGCAGTTGCCCTTCAGACCGTCAAAGCACGCCGAGCCCGCCCTCAAGACTCCACTTCTTCTACAGTGGGCGAGTATGCCGGTCTGAGAGATAGGCGGGCAAGGTCGTTGTCGAGAGTGTCTGATGAGCAGGAGAGCAACCTCGGCCGAAGGAAACGCCGATGTCGGATTACATTGACAGCATCTTGACCTCTCGACAACAATCATCACCTGCAATCATCAACCATCACTAGGTCACCTCTCTCATACGTACTGTCATGTCCCCATCCTCAACACCACCGAGAGATGTCCGGGGCAGCGACGATAGCAACGGCGGCACTACCAGAGCGGTCGACCTACTAGCGAGTCAAGACGCAGAGGCAATTCGTCTCGCTAGCAGCCACTATGATTGGGCTGTCTCGTCCCACGAGCCCGGCCGGCAGCTCGCCACTCTCGCCTTGGACCTCTGCCTATCTCTCAGCCCACCATCGACGGCTCGGCTGATGTCCGCCTAGCAGTAGACCTCACACGCGTTAAGGTAATGGGGAGCTCTAGAACGCATCGACGGCCGTGAGAGGCAGGTAAGATATAGTAAGTACAAGAAGTCGCCTTCTTCAATCCCTCTTCTCATATCTCGCTCCACTTCATTCCGCTCAGCATGTTCACCCCCGACTCCGTGACAGACACTTATCGCCTAGGTGTAGACGTCGGTGGGACCTTCACAGATGCCTGCGTTTTCTCGCCAAAAGGCCGGGTCTTCAGAGCCAAAGTCCCCTCGACGCCTCACGACCAGAGCATCGGCGTAAAGGACAGCATTGACAAGATACGCGCGGTCATTGAGAGAGAGGAAGGCTTCACTGGCCAATTCGGGGCTCTTCATCATGGCAGTACCGTTGCCACGAACGCTCTTTTGGAAGGTAAGGGAGTACCGGCAGCTTTGATTGTTACCAAGGGTCACAAAGACGTGCTGGTCGCGCGGAGGAGTCAGATTCCAGGTGGCCTTGCTTCTTGGATACAATGGGACCCTCCGGCACCAATCATTCCCCTGGAGAGGACGCTTCAAGTAACGGAGCGGACTGGTGTCGACGGGACGGAAGTCCAGCCGGTGGATGAAGAGGGATTAAGGGAAGAACTGCTTAGCGTCAAAGGCAAGGTCAAGGCAGTGACTGTGAGCTTGCTGAACTCCTGGGTATCCGGTGAACACGAACAGCAAGTCGGCAAGATCGTCAAAGACGTCTTACCGGATGTTGAGGTTTCTCTCTCTCACGAGGTTTTGCCTGAACTTGGCGAGTACGAGCGGACAGTCACGGCCGCCACCAACTCGGTGGTGAAGCCCGAAGTCAAGAATTACCTGAATGGCCTGCGGGACAAGCTCAAGGACGACACGCCTACAGTACGGATCTTGAAGAGCGATGGCGGGCTTACGGAACTCAATCTGGCTGGAGAGCTACCCGTCAACATCTTGATGTCCGGTCCGGCTGGTGGCGTCAAAGGCATTACTAGCATCATTGCAAATTCAACAGAGCATAAGAATCTGGTAAGATCTGGCACTCCTGCATAGGATAGTGTGTAATACTGACAATTTGGGGGATCAGATCACTCTAGATATGGGCGGCACCTCCACTGACGTCGCCCTCATCGCTAATAGCCAACCCGAACTTAGGCGTGAAACCGTAGTGGGCGACATTACCGTGCGCTCCCCCTCCGTCGACGTGAGAACGATCGGTGCAGGAGGAGGTAGCTTGGCCTTCTACCAGCCGCTGACCAATACACTGCGAGTCGGCCCAGAGTCTTCCGGTGCAAGCCCCGGCCCCGCATGCTACGGAAGAGGAGGCACTCAAGCCACTGTGACGGACGCTAACCTCGTGCTTGGATACTTGCCAGAGACTCTGCTTGGGGGGGACTTCAAACTCGACGTCGAGGCCGCTCGTGCTGCTGTCGGCCGGCTTGCTGAAGAAATGGGCAAGACGATGCTTGAGGCCGCTGAGGCTATTGTCGATCTTGCTAACGAGGCCATCTACGGCGCTCTTCGGCTGGTGTCTGTAGAGCGAGGACACAACCCAGGCGACTTTGCTATGGTGGCCTTTGGGGGTGCAGGGCCGCTGTGTGCCAACGGTAAGCGTACTCCCTAGTATATGTCCACGTATCAACGCTGACGTCTGAGGTAGGCGTGGGCAAGCTGCTTGGAGCATGGCCAGTCATCGTACCGGCAGCGCCCGGCATCCTGTGTGCGCAAGGCGACGCCACCACTAAGATGAGCCATGAGCTTTCGGTGTCTTTCATCCAGGTGCTGCCGTCCGTCACGATGGAAAGCCTGCGTCAGGAATTTGGTGCCCTGAAGGACAAGTGCGAGTCTATCATGAGAGAAGCCATGGACAGCAAAGACCCAACGCTTGCGACTACTTACCAAGCGGCTCTACGCTACAAAGGCCAATCCCTGGAGTTGACCATCACCTTGAGCGCCGAAGACTTGGACCGGCCAATGGAAATGTTCCAAAAGCTCGCTCACGAGAAGTTCGACCATATCCACCAGCAGCAATTCAGCTACATTCTGGAGAACTTTGCCCTGGAGGTGACGAGGCTCACTGTGACCATTGTCGACGCTTCGCCAGACATGGAAGTTCCACGCATTCCTGCGGCAGACAGCGAGACTCCTCCAAAGGCCGCCGTCATTGGGAAGAAAACCATCGTAGCACAAGGCAAGGAGCACGAAGCCACCTTCTGGGACCGCGCCGCCATCAGCAAGAAGGGATATAAACTCCAAGGTCCCTGTGTAATCACGGAGATGGACTCCAACACCTTGATCCAGCCCGGCTTCGAAGCCGTCATCGACGATGTTGGCAACATCTGCATCTCTCCCATGCCGGACAACGAGATGCCTACCTTCCGAAGCAATTTCGGGAACGTGATTGCAGACAAGACTGCTGAAGAGAAGATGGCAGAGGCCAGAAAAGTCGTCCAGGACATTCCTACCGTACCGACTCTCATCGCATCGTCGTTGGCTTCCATCAGGTCCGAGATGGATACTCTGATGCTGAGGTGCTCCATGTCTCCAGCCATTCGCGAGCAGCAGGATGAGTTCAATGTCATCACGGACTCGCAAGGTAAGATGCTCGTAGGCCAATTCGGAAGCTTCATCGGCCAATTCTTGAAGATCTGGAACCATAAGCTGTCGCGAGGCGAGGTCGAGCCGATCGAGGAAGGCGACATCTTCGTGACGAACGACGTCTACGAAGTCGAAGGTGCTGTTAGCCATCTCAACGATGTCATCATTCTGTTACCGGTACGTACATTTCTAGCTGCTGCTCATCACTCGAGGGCTCGCTAATGGAAATTAGATATACTTCGAGCACAAACTAGTCGGCTGGGCTGCAAACTTCGGACATATGACTGACGTTCAGGGCCAAGTACCTGGCTCTATGAGTATCAACGCGCAGACCATCTTCGACGACGGTCTTCAGATCCCCACCATGAAGCTCTTCGAGAAGGGCAAGATGAACCGCTCGATTGTAGAGCTCATGTGCCGTAACAGTCGACAGCCAGAGTGGCTTCGTTCAGACTTACTCGCGCTGATCTCCGCCTGCCGCACGGCTGCGGCACGTATCTGCGAGCTTTGTGCTCGCTTTGGTCCTGAGGTGTATGCCGCTTCTACCGACATCTTGCTAGAGCGTACGCGGACGGCTGTGAGCAAGTTGATCGAGGAGCACATGACTGACGAGCCATCCACCTTTGTCGACTTTGTCGACGATGACGGACATGGTAAGGGACCTTTTGCTATCAAGTGCACGTTGACGAAGCCGGCGAAGAATCGACTGAAGTAAGTTGACTGGCTTTCAGCCATCTTTCGCGTGCATACCAACTAACAACTCATACTTTGCAGATTCGATTGGACTGGCACCTCACCGCAAGCCAGCAGTAGCATCAACTACTACCTCTCCGAAGTGATGTTCCGTATGTTCGTCGGCTATTACCTACTAGTCGTACACTCGCCATACACCATTCCCAACGATGGGTTCCACGACCTCGTCGACGTCGAGATACCACTGGGCTCGTTACTAAAGCCCGTCCGACCCGCTGCACTATCATGTCGAACCCACTTCCTCGGCCGCACAATGGACGTCATGCAGGCACTCTTCGGCCAGAAAAACTCCGCTTTTATGACAGCTGCTGGCTTCAGTGACAGTCCGCACTTCTTCTACTCTGGTTTCAAGCCCAACGGCGAGTGGTACCAGCTCTACCAGATCGCCTTCGGCGGCGTCCCGGCCAGACCCAAGGGCGATGGACCTGACTGCCACTGCTTGTTCCCCGCCATCAAATCCGTCCCGACCGAGACTATCGAGCTGAACTTTCCTGTTAGGCTTGAGGTCAACGAGGCTGTGGCTGATACTGGCGGTGCTGGTTTCCATCGCGGCGGTAATGCCCAGAAAACGCTGTATCGCTTTCTGTCGGCTGGCGAATTTAGTTTGCACGACGATCGATGGTTTACGAAGCCCTGGGGCGTGCGAGGTGGTAAGCCTGGTAGCCGGAGCAGGAAGTCTATTCATCGCGGCGATGGGAAGGGCGGGTACACGTCGGAGCTTTTGCCGTCGAAGTGCGATCATGTTAAGGTCAAGCCTGGGTAAGCCATAAATGCTGATCGTATCGTCCAATGACGAAAAACTGACATTCACGCAGGGATCTTCTCGAATGGCAGACCTGGGGCGGAGGTGGCCTAGGCGACCCTCTCACACGACCAGCCCCAACGGTAGCCCTCGAAGTCAAGCGCAAGCTCGTCACGGTCGAAGGCGCTAAGGCAAACTACGGCGTCGTTATCAACGCAAGCACTCTCGACTTAGACGAGGCCGCAACAGAGACGCTCCGAGCGGACATCGAGAAAGCAGAGGCAGGCAAGGAAGCACCGCTCTATGACCGCGGTGGCAGTATTGAAGAGCTGGTGAATAGCTGTAAAGAGGAGACGGGCTTTGCGCCTCCTACACCGCAGTGGACTGAAGATGTCTATGGTCCACATGTCGCTTTGCCGTACGTGCAAGATTGGTATGCGAAGGGCAAGGATGTTGGTTACAAGATCTGGGGCGTGTAGATAAGCCGGCAAGCCCGAAAATATCAATCATTTACTTTCAATGGTGGATACGAATAATCCCGATCAAAGCACTTCACTAGACTTCGTAAAAGCAATGAACGTCTCCAGCATCGATACAATCCAGTGTGCAACGATCAAGATAAAGCACAGTAGATACCGCTCAGAAGTGCTGATCAGAGCTTGATTCGCTCTGCGCGGCGCAAGCCTTATCTCTCTCATGTCGATCACTTCTTGTCGGCAGCCACGCATGCAGGTACAGAGTGCGTTGTATGCACAGCACACGAAGCGACGACGCAGAAGGAAGCCGATCCTTCTCGACGACGAACTACTGTATGCTGCGAGAGCAGATTGTCCGAGAGGCAGCTTCTGACTTCCCTCATCGGGGAGGGGGGGGCTGTCATTACGCGGAGTCTGTGGCATGCAACTTGCGACACTTAGCGAGAACCCGCGCGTGGGCATGCACAGCATGGGCAGGAGTCGAGAGGTGGAGGGCGAGATTAAGATGAGTACGTGATTCTAGCGTGTGATGATGATGATCAGCGGCCAGGCATACGCATAACTACATGTTCTGGCTTGCTCGCCATTTAACCTCTTGTTCTTTCTATCCCCTTTCGCTGTACAAAGTGAAGCCGGTCTGCCTAGCTGCACTTCGAAGAGACGAGGGCTGTACCGTAGATAGCCTACATCACCTGACTCTTGCCCACGTCTACCCCATTTCTCTCGCCATGGCGCCTGCGGTGCGCCTCGCAAGCATCTTCCTTTGGCTGCTTGCCGCCAGCGGCATAGACGGCGCGCTCATGGAATCATTGCCAGAAGTGCCTACAGGATGGCGAATGGTAGGCCGCCCAGCGCCAACGCAGCGACTGCGTTTCCGGATTGCGATGGCGAAGCCCAACGAGCAGAATGGATTGTTCGAGCAGACGCTGTATAATATCGCCGACCCGCATCACGAGAATTACGGCAAACATCTTACTAAGGCCGAGCTAAAGCGCATGCTTAAGCCTCGCGAGGATGCTACTACTGAGGTTTTGGCGTGGCTGTTTGAGGCTGGGATTGATAGTGAGGACATTGAGGACGATGGGGAATGGATTAACTTCTATGCGTCGGTGCAAAGGGCCGAGGATATGCTCGACACCCAGTTTGATGTTTACCACAGCGATGTGCTGGGCGATAGAATCAGAACGCTGGAGTACTCCTTGCCGGACAAGCTCCAGCGGCATATCGATATGGTTCAGCCCACCACTCGCTTTGGGCAAGGACGACCGCAGTGGAGTCAAGTCCTCGACACGAAGAGACTTGGCAGAGCCTCAGGGGTGAAGGATGCTTCGAACGACGTTGCGGCATCCTGCGATAGCGCCATTACACCTGCTTGCCTGAAGGACCTATACAACATCAACGGCTACACGCCCACCAACGCCAGCGACGTCGGATTCGCCGCCTTCAACAACTTCTTGGACGAATACCCTCGATTCAGCGACTTAGAGACCTTCGAAGCCGAATACGCAACTTATGCCGTTGGTGAGAACTTCACCTGGACCAGCGTTGACGGTGGACTTCTGACCCAAGACTCCTCCGATGACAGCACTGAGGCCAATCTCGACGTCCAGTATCTGCTCTCCATCGGCTACCCAGTCCCCATCCACGCTTACACCACCCCTGGCAACGGACCGCTGGTGCCGGATCTAGACCAGCCAGACACGTCTGATAACGAACCATACCTAGAGTTCTTCACCTACATCCTAGGATTGGAAGATGAAGAGTTGCCGCATACGCTGACGACTTCATACGGTGAAGACGAGCAGTCGGTGCCACTCGCTTATAGACAGAACGTCTGCAGCATGATCGGTCAGCTCGGCGCGCGTGGCGTTTCGGTGCTCTTCTCGAGCGGCGACACTGGGGTTGGAAGCGCATGCCAGACCAACGACGGTGCCAACACCACGGCATTCCTGCCTATATTTCCCGCAGCGTGCCCCTACGTGACAAGCGTTGGTGGCACTTATCAGACCGACCCGGAAGTTGCCATTTCGTTCTCGTCCGGCGGCTTCTCCAACACCTGGGCCCGTCCGTCGTATCAAGATGCGGCAGTAAGCGCCTATCTCGATACGCTCGGCGACACGTGGGATGGACTGTATAATGCCAGCGGTCGTGGGTTCCCAGATGTGGCAGCTCAATCGTACCATTTCTATGTCGTTGACCAGGGTGATGAAGGCTTGGTGTCTGGGACCTCAGCCGCCTCACCAACATTTGCTGGGGTTGTGGCACTGTTGAATGCGGCTCGCATCGAAGCCGGGTTGTCGCCATTGGGATTCTTGAATCCTTGGATATACAGTATTGGCTATCAAGGCTTGACCGATATTGTCGACGGTGGTAACACTGGCTGCACTGGCACGGACACTTACTCCGGGTTGTAAGTCTCGTGTCCAATCTGCTACTCAGTCAGAGTACTGACGATCATTAGGCCAGCACCATACGTGCCGTATGCTTCCTGGAATGCGACTTCCGGGTGGGATCCCGTCACAGGGTACGGCACGCCTGACTTCCAGGCGCTTTTGGCGTTGATCAATATCACGGACGCGTCCTCAGACCGATAGGTGGCCGCACAGGTGTCACTGCCCATGATAGAGCCTAATGACAAGGAAGCTTTCGATCCAGTAGCTAGCTCTTTGCATGCACGCACAAAGCGATGCCGCCTAATACAAATGCCATACCAATCCAAGTATCTGAGCACGTAATCAGTACATATCCATCATCGTTGTGACTAACATACCTCGCGATATCACTTTACCCTCAGCCCACCACTCGCCCATGACCGTAAACAAAAAAGCCAAAGAATTCGTAATCGGGACAGTGAGGCTCAGCTCTGCATTCGCATCAGTAAAGTACTCAATTTCTAATTACCTGACAACTTTCCTACTTACCAGCCTGTCCTATAAGAAGAAAGAACTGTGGATCCTTCCGTCAGTGGCCATCCGTACACATTTCAAAAGCGTTGATAAAGGAGGGACTTCATACCCACACACTGCCAGTAACATTCAACAAAAGCGGAATTGCATAAGTCGGCGTCTTCAACAAGTCCAGCAGCGCATAGACGACCGCCCATACTTTGCGCTTCACCCACGAGACCTTCGGATCGCTGAGAAACGGGCGTGGTGTCTTTGGTCTCTGGTCCCTGGCTACCGCCGCTCTTCGCATGAAGGGCGTAGTGAATCCCCAGGCTATGCCGACGAGCAGGAAGCCAAGAACGTAGCGCCAGGTTGGTGGCTGAGAAGCGCCGTTGTCTGTGGAAGCCATGTAGGGGATCAGGTTGTTGTTCCGTTCCAAGTGCCTCTCACTTGCTTCAGAGCTTAAGGGATGCCGCAGGTGAGGTGATGAGCTAAGCGATGTGATGCCTGGGGCATCCAACCTTCTCGTACCTAATGGAAGACACCCGACTGGACCTGAACACTCCCATCCCTGCGGTTCATAGGAATGTACGGACTGCTTAACATTCTTGACAGCAAGTGGGACTATCACAAGCTCAATACCCAAAGCGTGAGCGAAGACTCGGACCAGGACAGGCCACCCGGATTAGCCTCGTTTGGGTGCAGCCGCATGTTCAAGAATCGAGCATCAGCATCCGAAATGTCACTCCTTCATTTCGTCACTACAAACAACGACCACACTCAATGCACATGTAGCTCAGCCCCAGCGCCTCCGCACGCCCTCACGAATTTGCCTCAAACCCCAGATTCGCCAAATGCTTAGCATAGTTCTTCTCCCCTCTCGCCTCCGCTCGAGCAAAAGCCGCAGTCAGCACACTAGCATAACTCCAGGTCAAATCCACCGCGCCCTGCGGCACCCCAGTGTCGCGATCGTACTCCTCCGCCAGGTGCCCGTTGGCGGGTGTATAGTACTTCACTGTCCGCATGAAAGCATCGCCCCAGCCGTTCAAGCTGCTGATAGCTTGGTCGTATTTCTTGGAGCTGGAACTGTACGTCTGGCCGACCTGGAGAGCGGCGGCTGGCGCGAAGTAATCGAAGAAGGGCTTCGAGACGTCCGTCACGGTGATGCTGCCCGCGCTGTCGTACGCGGTTGAAGCGGAGTACATGAATTGCGCCATGGCTGCTGTGCACAGGTACCAGGGGTTTCCACCGTTCTCCTCCGTGCCGGTGCCGGTGTAGACGTCTTCGGGGTAGCGGCCAACAGGGATTCCAAGCGCCTGGCCTTCGGAGTTCGACTTGGTGTCGGCGATGGGATAGACGTCGATGAAAGAGGTCGAGATCCTTAGAGCAGAGGACAGGACTTCGTCGTTAGTGTAGCCGTAAACATCATCGTCGGCATAGCCATGGATCACGCCTAGCACGACGGCGATATCGAGATAGCTCGATTTACCCTTCAGGACCGGACCGTATTCGTAAAGTAGGATTGCACGGTTGGGGTCCCAGAATTGGCTTAACGTGTCCGTTAGAGCGTCAGCGGCAGACGAAAGCGTGGCGGAGGTGCTAGGGTCACCCATCTTCGTTGCGAAAGCGGCGCCCATGACTAGTGCCCTACGCTGCACCATTCGAGTGTAGAAATGGTCACTCTCCTCTTCCTCCCACAGGTCAAAAGAAGAGGAAGTCCAGTTGCTTGCGACGAAGAGAAGATCCTTCATGACTGGTGCAGTTGAAGGATAGGTGGCAGAGTCGTAGACTTTGCGCTTGATGGTATCGATGCTGCCACGGTCCGCTAGGAAGCTGTTGGCGAATTCCATCAGTGTAATGGCCGAAGTTGCTGGGCCGTCGTTCTGCGGTCTGCCCCAGGGTTCCCTGAAGATGGTGTTGTTGAGATAGAACTACGCTGAAGTCAGAGATGCGTTCTGCCTCAGAATGTCAGGTCAGACTCACCTTCGGCTCACCGAGCCCAGTCTGCAAGCCCGGATCGTTCTGCTCGGTCGCCCTCGCAGCGGCATACTCGAACAGCACGTCTTCGTACTGGCTCTTCGCCTTCTTCACCGTAGCAGCCGCGTACAGATCCGCCACAACATCCATAGTTAGCGAGGTGTCTCTGACCCACGTGTACTCGTAGTCGGGATCCTTGTCATCGTAGTCAGGTCCGCTACGAGCCGCCACCACGACGCCATCGACAGCGCCTTCGACGGCCGGGTTAATGTTGAGAAACATCCGTTGGAAGGCGATGTCAGCTTCGGAGCCTGCTGGATGAACTGAGAGCCAGGACGTGATGTCATCGCTGAAGCCGCTAGGGGTAGCATACGGCGCAGGCGGAGATGGTAGAGTGGGTTCTGGAGCACCAGTAGCATCCACCGGTAAGCCAAGTTGCTGTACGTATGTCTGTCCGATGTCGGTAGCGCGGTACGTCAGGTTAAGAAGCTCAGTGATGCCATCGATGTAGACTGGAGTGCTGAGATAGCCTGTCAGCACGCTGTCATCTTAACGTGTCTTGCGGAGATCCCTACCTTGTCGTCCACAACTCCCAGCTCCCGTCTCCGATACTGCTTGAGTAGCCAAACGTGAGGCTGGATAGTGGCGTACTCTCGTCCTGTCTGTTCGTGTAGTACAGTGTCACCACTTTGTTGTAGTTGACATTCGCAATATAAGTAGAAGCCTCGAACGTTCCGCCGCAGTATGAATAACTCGCGAGAGCTACTTTAGTCCCATCGGTGGGCACACTGGTCCTGAGGGTATTCGTCTGGCATGCCTGACTCCAAGCCGTAGCAGCAAGAGCCAGCCCAGTAAAGGCTTTCATGAGGTAATTCTTCATGCCTGCGATGTCTCCGAGTGTTGATAGAGAAGCGGCTGTACGCAGAAAACTGAACAGTGAACAAGAGACAAATTAATAGCCCACACCTTGGGAGATCGCGTGGTCATATACGCTCCACACAGTAGTTGTACCGACAAAGACGCCGCTGCTCCTAGGAGCCACACACTTCGTAGCAGTCTCTCTGCTGTGTGATTTGCTACGGGCTGCGTACGCCGTGTCCTCTCTATGTCGTTCCTGCGCTGGTGACACATGCGCTGGTCTGAAGGAGGAAGGTGGCCTGCGGCCTCCGCTTCTCCACTACCTCCTCCAACATTTGTTCCCCACTACGACCACGCGGGGAGCCTGCTATGCGGCAGTAGTGCCAACGGAGACTTGGTCATCGCGTCGCAGGAGAGCATACCTGGATCGCTCATTCCCCAGTGGCAGCACTCCGGATAGATCGTCTTTTGTTGCAAAGCGAAGACTGAACGCCGTGATAGTATGCAGTCCCCCTCTCGAATACAATCATGCCCTGCGGCAACGCAATTCTGGATGTCAGGGACCTTGGGACCAAGATGTCGGCTCGGAAGTCGTCTTGCCTTTGAACCTTCTATCGTGCCGAGCGTGCGCATCCGCAGCTTTCCCCTCCGCGGCCGAGAGTAATAATAATGCTCTCCTCGCTAACACGCCAGGAAGGCCTCTTCATGCCACGGACGGGCAACGACACGTGATGGCTTTATGTATCTCTGCCTAGCAACGACACGCTGTCGCGGGGTCAACAGTGCTTTTTGAAGGACAGTACCGTCTTCGCCTGTGGAAGCAGCATCTCCGAAGGTACCTTAGTGTGTTCTGTCACTTAAAGATGCCCACCCGTGACGAAACCTGGCGGCCGCTGCGCCGCCCGCGGAGCAGGACTGAGAAACTGCCTCAGGCAGGCCATTATGCATTCTGACAACGATTGCTCAACACCTCCACCTCTGTCCGGACGACCACCGTGGACGCAATATCCCACCATGCAAGCAACAGGAGAGACGACCAGATTTTATATAAAGTACGCTGGACTCCGAGAGAGTTGTGCACTAACACTACCCTTACCAGTTCACGCTGCGGGTCCAGTCCCTGGCCGCACTACTGAAAAGCCGACGACCTGCTATTAATCAAACTTACTGCCTCCTTTTCATCGCGAAAACAACACGCTTTGTGCTGTAAAACCGACCATGTGCACAACAATCATTATTCCAATTCGTGGTGGCTCTGCCATCCACTCGGCTCTCGGCGTCTCTATTGCCAGTGACGAAGATATAGGTTGAGATAAGTGCCAATGCTCATTCATAGTAACGCTCACATATGACGCGAGCCGTCTTGCAAGCACCTTTACTGGACAGCCGCTCTTGTCCTGTCGAGCGCAGAGGACTCGCGACCACGTCTTGATGGAAGACGAACTGGTCAAGATGCCCTATTGAGAGCGCATCGGAACCCCAGTAGAAAGGCATAGCTTCTACACGCCCGACTGACTGGACGATCATGCTGCGAATTGCTCCTCATCGCCGTGAGACGTGGGCGTTCTTGTAATAATACTTCGCTGCAGATCCACAGAGTAATACCCGGTGAGCTTATTTCACTCCGAAGATGCACACCTACTACGCTTGCTACGCCTCGATGGCGTAGAGCAAGCCATATCTTACACAGACTATAGCTATTATCGAGAGCGCTATACTGTACAATGGAAAGCAAGATGGTCCTCAGGGGGCCATGTCGCCCGCTGCATGGACGTTATCAGGAGACAACGTCGATTGAAGATATTCGTTCGCAGGCCTGCGTCGTCCAGAGATCAAAGCTCTTTGCCATCTTGTTCACACGTTGGCCACTCTCATTCCCATTCTGCTGCCTACTCGGGGTTCGACCATTGTGAGCTGGCACGACTATGGCCGCGATGGCCCGCCTCGCAAAGCGCCTCTCCTCGAACCATCAGCCATCTAATAGCCAGGATGGGAAGCGGATCAAGACGCCTTCGCCACGAGTGCACCGCGGCAAAGCAGCGGCGCCACGGCATATACAAAGGGATAGCGACCTAATAGACACTCCATCATCATCTACGCCATCTTCGCCTAGTCGTGGCCTTCGACCCAAGCCGCTCGTCGTACGGAAGTCCAGGCTTCCGGAAAACTATGAATCTTCGCCAGCGCCCCAAATGGAAGGCTCTTCGGCGCCGTGGTCCCGCAAGTTTGCCTCCAAGTACCGCCACACCGGCCGACAAGATGCTGCTCCAGGTCCTCCACTGCCCACGGTGCACTCCCCTACCGCTCAGTTGGAGGACGATGTCTTTGAGGAACAGCCTGTTGTAATAAGAAGGCCTAGTCCAGTACGCCGGGCGAGGAACCTTCAGCAACGGGCTACGTTATCGAAAATGTCCACAACAGCTTCAGAATGGGCGCAGCAGGTGGAGAACGAATACGAGGAGCTCGTTCCGTGGAGTCGTAACTACCAGCAAGAGCTAGCAGACGTGGAGCAGAAGAGATCGGAGCTTGCCTTTATCCTCGAAAGAATGGAACAGATCGAGGCACGGCTCAAGCAGATAGGAGGTCCTCCGCAGAGAATGAGCAGCAGACTCGATCCCGGGGACAGCTACGATGTTGTGCGGTCTGGGCACGTGAGGAAGTCTCCAGCCCGGAACACCAGCAGGTTATCCGCTTCTCGAAGTACGAGAGCGAAAGGCCACCGAATTGACCGACCTTTGTCAAGTGCTTCCCGTCTCACCTTGGCTTCAAAACCTAGAAAACACCGTGCAAACCAATTAAGCGATCCCTTCTCTATCGAGGCGCCGAGCTGGGAATTGACCACGACCAACGCAAACTGGTTCGCCTATACGCCAAGCCAGAAGCAAAGCTCGCACCGCCCAGGCGACAGCATGTCGAGCATGGAGACTACCCGCAGCTCCATCCTGTTTTGGTCTCCCCCATCTGCGTCCGTGGCGACTCCCATGCGCATCCTCAGCCCCACATTGCGCGTCGTAGAAAACCGCTCCAACGGCTCTCAAAGCAGCAGCCTCTCTCCAGCAAGATCTCTGCAGGCCGAAATGGCCGAAGCCACGCCGGGTAAGTCAACCATCCCGGACACAATCTCCGAACCATACACATCACCTCCCAGACCGACTAGGAGGTCTGTGCCTGTATCGTCGTCCTATGATATCTGGCCGCGGGATTCGCAGACTTCCACGGTGCAACCAAATGCTGTCTACCCCAGTCGCCAGTCTCTGCCACGGAGGATCTCGCAGCCAAATCGTGATCAGCTCCACTCGCGCTCCAGCGCAATGGTCCGCACCGAGAACTCGTCCTCACTACTGGATATCAACCGTTTCACAGAACCCAATACTTTCAATGGGAACGATCGCCCTTCTAGAGCATGGAGGCCATTTGTCAAGATCTTCAAGCCACTCTTTCGATCGAACAAAGAGCCCAAGACAAAGCCTGCCGAAAAGCCGGCGGAAAAGCCAGAAGAAGAGCCTCGGCAGCCCCAAAGCAAGCGCAGTAGTCTCGCCGGTCTTCTATCTCGACTCTCGACACGCAAATCAAAGGTTCCCAAAGCTCCTGAACCCCAAGTCTGGAGGCCTTCCTCATCAAGCGCCAGGTCCAACGCCGACGACCAGCTCCCCGTCGAATATCCCGAGCGCAGCAGCCACTACTCCTACGAGCGCGAGGACTTCCCACTTCCACCCACTAAACGCCACGGCGTCCCCAGCGGGCATTTCGGCTACGCCACAGGGCTCGAAGACGCGGACGTCGCGGACGTCGTGAGCGCGAGGAATTCCCGGACGCAGCAGTATGTCTCTGGGGACTACACCACGCGTTTCCTGCCGCCGCACATCGAGGAGTCGGCGGCGGGAAGTTCCGGGAGAGAGGACAGCGTGCAGGAGCAGGCTGCGAGAATGAAAAGGCCGGATTACAATCGGGCGAGTTCGTCGAATTCCGGGAATGTGATTAATTTCTCTATGCCGCGGGCGAGTTTGGAGGCTAATGCGGCGCCGGGATATTATTAGAGGGACTATCATTCAGCGACGGACATCTTCATCTACCTGAATGTACATGGGCGTAGTTCATTAGAAAATTCGGATGTGAAATCCGGATATGCCTTGGAGAGTTGTGATAATCAAAACTTGGATGCCTCACCACTCGCTGGATCGTCTAGACGATTGGTCTCAGGATTGCCTGTTCTTACTGTATACCCCATGCTGACCATGGTTTGGCCTGTTTACGTGTACCGTTACGCGTAATCGCCTTGAGAAATAATGTGCCGGTGGTGCGGTGATCAGTCAAGAGGCGGCACGCGACTGAACTTCAGCGCGCACTTTCTTGCGGGAACTTCCGACGTCACGCGGCGCGCCGAGACGCGGGTTTCCTCCCGCGTTCACTCCTCGTCTTCGTATACCTGTACTTGCCAACCACAGTGCCAACGACGCGCCAAACTCTTTGTCCGATACCAATTCACTCTCAAATTTCAACACCACGATCCCAAAGGAGGCAGTAGTCTCTCGTCCGCCCATTTTTGGACGCGCAAGGAGGCCGTCTGGGGCCACGAGAGCACAACAGTTGCGAGAGCACACACTGCTCCAACGCGTTCTCTGCACATAATGAGTGGCGCGGCCACACTCGGCGCTGGTGACGGCACCATGCCCGACACCAGCATGGTCGACACTCCCGATTATACGGACACGGAGTCCAACCCCACCCGCGATCCTAGTGTAGCAGGCGATGTGGCGCATGCAGATGGCCGTAAAAAGCGCTGGGAGGGCAATCAGCTGCGCAAGAGCATGTTTGGCAAGAAGCATGACAGGATGGGCGAGAACAAGGACGATGATACCATTAGACGCTTTCGATATCTTCTGGGCTTGACAGATCTCTTCAGACATTTCATCGACTCCAACCCGGACCCGAAGATTAGGAAGGTGATGGAGGAGATTGAACGTCAGGATAAGGCAGATGCTGCAAACAAGGCTGGCAGCAAGCGGAAAGGTGGCGCGGGTGGGGAGCGGAGAAGACGGACGGAGAAGGAAGAGGATGCGGAGCTTTTGCGCCAAGGCAAGCATGTGAGCGACGAGGAGCAGACTATCTTTCGGGAGAGTCCCAGCTTCATCCAAGGCGGCGAGATGAGGGACTATCAGGTCGCTGGCTTGAACTGGTTGGTCAGTCTCCACGAAAACGGTATCTCTGGTATTCTCGCAGACGAGATGGGCTTGGGCAAGACACTTCAGACGATCTCCTTCCTCGGCTACCTGCGCTTCGTTCAAGGCATCTCGGGCCCACACCTCGTTGTTGTACCCAAGTCCACGCTCGATAACTGGGCACGAGAGTTCGGCAAGTGGATCCCGGAAGTCGACATCCTTATCTTGCAGGGCGCGAAAGACGAGCGTCACGAGCTCATCAACGACCGCTTACTTGAGGAGAAATTCGACGTCTGCATCACGTCCTACGAGATGATATTACGCGAGAAGAGCCATCTGAAGAAGTTCGCGTGGGAGTACATCATCATCGACGAAGCGCACCGCATCAAGAACGAGGAATCGTCCCTTGCCCAGATTATTCGCGTCTTCAATTCCCGCAATCGGTTGCTCATCACAGGCACGCCGCTGCAGAACAACTTGCACGAGCTGTGGGCTCTACTCAACTTCTTGCTTCCAGACGTCTTTGGCGACTCGGAGGCTTTCGACCAGTGGTTCAACAACCAAGACGCCGATCAAGATACTGTGGTCCAGCAGCTGCACCGCGTACTGCGTCCGTTCCTGCTCCGACGTGTCAAGAGCGAGGTAGAGAAGAGCTTGCTGCCGAAGAAAGAGATCAACCTGTACGTCGGAATGAGCGATATGCAGGTCAAGTGGTACAGGAACATCATCGAGAAGGACATCGATGCAGTCAACGGTGCAGGCGGGAAGAAGGAGAGCAAGACGCGGCTGTTGAACATCGTCATGCAGCTGAGAAAGTGTTGCAACCACCCCTACCTCTTCGATGGCGCCGAGCCAGGTCCACCGTACACCACGGACGAGCACTTGGTGTTCAACGCCGCGAAGATGACGATGCTGGATAAGCTGCTCAAGAGGATGCAGTCACAGGGCAGCAGAGTGCTCATCTTCTCGCAGATGAGCCGTGTACTAGACATTCTTGAGGACTACTCCGTGATGCGTGGCTACCAATACTGCCGTATCGACGGTTCAACCGCACACGAGGACCGCATCGCCGCCATTGATCAGTATAACAAGCCCGACTCGGAGAAATTTCTCTTCTTGCTCACTACGCGTGCTGGTGGGCTCGGCATCAATTTAACGTCTGCCGACATCGTAGTCCTCTTCGATTCAGACTGGAACCCGCAGGCCGATCTGCAAGCCATGGACCGTGCTCATCGCATCGGACAGACCAAGCAAGTAGTCGTTTTCCGCTTCGTCACAGAGAACGCTATTGAGGAGAAGGTGCTGGAACGCGCAGCGCAAAAGCTACGTCTTGATCAGCTAGTCATTCAGCAAGGTCGTGCTCAGCAGCAGGCCAAACAAGCTGCATCGAAGGATGAGCTTCTTGGGATGATTCAGCACGGCGCCGAGAACATCTTCTCTGAGGCGAAAGAAGGCAAGAAAGGTGACATCTCAGAGACTGAGCTCGATGAACTTCTCCGTGCAGGTGAGGAACGTACGAAGCAGATGAATGCCAAGTACGAGAAGCTCGGTCTCGACGATCTGCAGAAGTTCTCCTCGGAGGGCGGAAGCGCGTATGACTGGAACGGCGAGAGCTTCATCAACAAGAAGAAGGAAATTGGCATCAGCTGGATCAATCCGTCGAAGCGCGAGCGCAAGGAGCAGAGCTACAGCATGGACAAGTACTATCGCAATGCCTTGATGACCGGCGGTCCAAGACCAGATCCCAAGCCCAAGGTGCCAAGAGCGCCGAAGCAACAAGCGATGAATGACTACCAGTTCTTCGAGCCCCGTCTTGCATTCCTGCAAGATAAAGAGACGGCGTGGTTCAGGAAGGAGAACGGTATCAAGGCACCACTTGCAGATGGGGACGAGGACACGCTTGAACAGCGGCAGGCGGATCAAGAGCTTGAGCAGAGCGCTATTGATGAGGCCGAGCAACTCACCGAGGAAGAAGTTGCCGAGAAGGAGAGGCTGTCAGGTGGAGGCTTTGGCGAATGGAACAAGCGTGACTTCCAGCAATTCATCAACGGGTCTGCAAAGTACGGACGGAAGAACTACGAGTTGATCGCTCAAGAAGTTGACAGCAAGGATACCTCTGACATCAAGAAGTATGCCCAGGTGTTCTGGAAGAAGTACAAGGAGATCCATAATTGGGAAAAGCACATAGCTGCCATCGACGAGGGTGAGCAGAAGCAGAAGCGCGTAATTCTGCAAAGGGATATGCTTAGGCGGAAGATGAAGATGTACCGTGTCCCGCTGCAGCAACTCAAGCTGAACTACACCGTCTCGACTACGAACAAGAAGGTCTACACGGAAGAGGAAGATCGGTTCCTGCTCGTCATGCTCGACAAGTACGGCCTAGATTCTGAGGGCCTCTACGAGAAGATCCGCGACGATATTCGCGAGAGCCCGCTGTTCAGATTCGATTGGTTCTTTCTCAGCCGGACGCCGCAGGAGCTCAGCAGGCGCTGCGCGACGCTCATCACGACCGTGACAAGGGAGTTCGAGGGCGGTACCGTCGGCAAGGAGAACAAACGTGCTAACGAGGATATGGATGAGGACGAGGAGGAAGAGGAGAAGCCGAGTTCGAAGAAGGGCCGCACGAGCACCGGTGGCGCTGCAAAGGTACGTACTCATCCGCTGTGCGGAACATCATGAACGATGCTGACAAGAAATGATAGAACAAGGCAGTCAACGGCGTCAAGGGCACGCCCAACGGCACCTCGCGCGCTGCTAGCGAGGACACGACGGCTTCCGGCGGAGCAACGAAATCCAAGGGGCGAGGCCGTGCCAAGCGATGAGGCTACCTCACTCAGGAGTTAAGTCGAGCGCCATTACGGCGTCATTGGGCCAAGGCGTTTGTTAGAGGAGGGCAGCATGGCGTTCTTCGGGGTGCTAGGCAGAGATGGCGATCCTCATGCGCCACTGAACTGATACAGTCGCCTGTCGCTCAAGGGAGCGTTCAAAGAGAGGAGGGACTTAAAGATGTATAAGTAGTGGGCAGCGCTAGATGAGCGCTGAGGCGGGTGCAATGAAAATGTCAACAATGACCATTCCTGCTGCTGCTTGACTGCAAGTCCGTTACTACCTCCCATACCCCTGATCGTCAAACTAGTTCTCTAACTAGTTCTCTAACTAGTTCCCAAACCAGTTCAACTCTGCAAGATCTTTGACCGCCGCTAGCGCCCGTCCAAACCGCACCAATCAACGCTCGCGCCTTGACCCCTTCCCCGCCCTATAAAATGGTATTACCGCCCTACACAAGGTAAAGAGCGTGAGTATTGATGTCTTTCCTCCCAGGTTGTTTCGCACTCTGTATACTTATAAGGGATGACTCAGATGTGGTAAAGACGCCCAAGCAGAGACTCAAGGGTTTTCTTCTGGTCAAACCCAAGGTCGCTGCCTTCCCTACTTGAGCTATCCAAGTGTACCTCCTTGGGTTCTGAAGCAGTTCGGAACCATTTCTCTATCAGTTCTTAACCAGTTTCCTGAACGGTTCAGATGCACCGCCGCTAGTGTTCATGAGCTCGCAGCCAATCAATACTCAACATTTCAGCGTTCACCCATACCTGTCTACGCCAAGTCTAAGTACCTTATTCTCTGCTCACTGCGATCAGAAAAAGGTGTTGAGAACCCGAACAAAGCAAAGCACGTCTAAACCCGCTCGCTGATGGATGTGTATATGCCTACGCTATGCCTGCATGATATCAAAGAGAGCGAAAGAGGAAAAAACCCGACCTCGCACAATCATTACACATGGCTCATATCCACGCCACGCCTCAAGCTCCCGCCGCCCTCCCGCTCCTTCCTCTTCCTTAACGCCGCCAAAGGCGTCTTGACCTTCCTGCGCTCCTTCTCGCGCTCCCGCATCTTGGCCTCCTCCACCTGCTGCTGAATTTGCTGCCGCGCGGCCTCCCGCCGCTCTCGATGCCGGACCTCGCGCTCGTAGCTCGGGAGCGCCGTCGTGCCGGTTGTATGCTCCGTGTCGCTGCTGACCGTGCTCGAGACGTTGCTGGTTGTGGCGCTGGCGCTGGGGGAGTGCTCGGAGCCCCGGCTGTGGAGGACGCGGCGGAGACTGTCATGGAAGCTGCTGCCGGCCATGCTGGCGGAGCCATGTCGACCGCGGTGGTGCTCGCGGGCATAAGCGGGATGAACTTCTGGTGTGTTCATGTTGCTGTAATCGGTTGGGGTAGCATCGTAATGGCCGGACGACTGCGTGTCATCTTCTTCGTCCCCGTTCGTCGTAGGTCCCCACACTCGTCTTCTGCGTGGGGCTTCTGAGCTGAGCCTGGAGTCCATGCCGGGAGGTAAGATGGATGGATCGCTCGCGATCCTCTCCGCTACCGTGTCGAATGATGTTTGGCTAGGAAGCTCATCGCTTCCATCATTAGTTTTGGGACTCTGCAACTGATCAATCAGCTCCTCCCATCTCCTGAAGCTGTAAGCGCTGTTCGGCCGCTCTGCGGCCCTTTCAGCGCGACTCAAGCATTCCTTTGTCCTTCTATCGAGACTTGTGCAGATCTCATGAAAGGACAGAAGATCGCCACCCGACGCTCGTACAGCCTGTATGGTGTCTAGTTGTCTTTTCGAAGCACTGTGGCTAGTATCGCCCGGTGTGTTTGGTGAAGTAATCTCAAGCCACAAGCGGACAAGTTCTGCGTAAGCTCTTGACTGGTCAATCAGATACGGGAGGCTTGGGAAGCCCTCCCTGCTCGTTGGCGGTAGACGCTGCATGATCGTCATCGGCGTCGTGTAGCTGAGATGCGTTTCAGCACTGACAACACCAGGTTGGTAGGCCGAAAGAGGTTCCGATGAGCCGGGCATAGCAGTCGCCGACAGCGGCGTCGGCACGTGGCAGATGTCATCGATAAAGGACTTGAAGCTCTCGCGGTGCTGTGTCAAAAAGGCGTTCATCGGCTCCATCCAGCGCTCCTTGGTACCGAAAGATGCCATGTTGGCCATGGTCTGTAGGGACTTGGCAATCAGTGTGAACGTCCGCCGAGCGCGCATGCCAATGTCATCTGGTACTCGTCAGTTCAACTGCATCCCATTTAGTTCCTTGAGCAAGACATACCTGTCAGCAGCCCAAAGAGCTTCGGATTGAGCACAGCCGGACAAAAGAAGCGCAGAAAGAGAAACCCGCTCACACTGCTGTAGCTCACACTTCGCAAGAAATCCCCATACCTATCATCAGCGCATGCTCGGATGTGCCTGAA
This sequence comes from Salinomyces thailandicus, assembly GCA_005059885.1. Lineage (NCBI taxonomy): Eukaryota > Fungi > Ascomycota > Dothideomycetes > Mycosphaerellales > Teratosphaeriaceae > Salinomyces > Salinomyces thailandicus. Next base: position 101,161 of record NAJL01000010.1, read on the forward strand.
GATCATCCTCAGCTCGATCGGACACTTGGCTTTAGCCGTGACAATTGCCTTCCACACCTCCTGCGTGTACAGCATCAGTCTGCGCCAGTTGCGTTCCAGATCTTGCGGATTCTCAACGCGGTTCGGGTCAACTTCGCAATTTGGGTCCTTGTTATTGATCTCCTTAATCTTCGCAGACAGGGTGTCTTCGAGATACTCCTTCCCAACGCGCCGCATGTGGGTGTCCAAGCTTTTGGTGAGTAAGGTGTTGCCACGAAAGAGCAAGTTCGCTTCGAGCGTGGCGGTTTTGTTTAGATCGCGCACGATGAGCTCGCGATCGCTGTTTGGCGCGCCACTGCCAAGAGAGTCATTGGCAGCCTCCGACCCAATACGTCTGCTGTACCGCAATCGGCTTAGCGGGGTCTCCTTGTGTATACCGTCAATCTCCTCCTCGACCAATGCTTGTATCCAGTCGCCAGCCTTGCCAGAAACCTGGAAAATGTTCAGCAGGCAGTCGCTAAGGCGCTTCAGATCTGTGGGTACAAGCGTCGCGATTTGCAGCGTGAGCCCGTTGCTGAAGCGAAGCAAGAGGTCGGACAGTGGCTGGTAGTCATGTGCCATGAGCACCACGTCTTCCTCAGCACGTGCCTTGATGAGCACTTCTCCGACCTGCTGATTGTGTGTGACTACCGGCCACCACCTCTCAACTTCTTTCTCCGCCTCCAACTCCTGCATCCAGATCTCGACCCTTCCGCAAGTCATGTCGAACGTGAGACCAGCATAGCCATCCTGTTGCTCAGTTGTGAAACCGTAAACTTCGTGGGCAGCTCTACTGTCGTGCTGCTCTCGCACGTGCGGGGTATCAAGCGGTCTCCTTTTTATAACGACAGTGATGTTGCTCAAGACAGGAGGCGGGTCTGCAAACTCAAAAGTTTCGCTCCACAGTGGCCCCAACCCCTCGTACTTGACCGCTGTCTTGCCGCGAACCTCATTGTCCAGAAGCACCTCGGCGTAGTACCCGTGCTGCTCGTTTCGCGCATGAGACTGTGTTCCACGAGCGTGTCCGCCGCTAAAGCCGGATTCGGGCGAGGCTGCGCTGGTCGTTGGAGGGTACATCTTTGCCTCGACGATCCGGATGCTGAGACTGCGTTCTGTCCGAAACATGCCGTTTGTGGCTGGTTCAGAGGCTTCAGTTTCGTCGCTTTCTGATTGGGTAGGTGGTCCATAAAGCTGAGGCAAAGTGAAACCACGCAAAAGCGCAAACCAGACCTCGTACAGCACCCTGTTTTCCAGGCTTAGAAAGATTGGTCGCAAAAAGCCGGGCTGATTGTTGCTGAGGTTCGAGGTGTACTGAGGGTAAATGGCGATGCAGAAATCGTTCTCCAGAACCGACGGGTCGAGGCGCTGAATGGCGCACCGACTCAATTGACTGAGCTGCACAACCGATATCAGTGTATTATCGGCGTCGGAATGAAGTTTCAGTTCGCCATTCTCACGGAGCTGTCCACTGATGCGTCGCCATCGCCGTGACGCATAGCTCTGCGTTCGAGACGCCGCCGGTCTTGTGGATGTGGACTGGCCGGCCGGCAGTCTCGGGGTAGATGTGCTGCTGTAGCCGACATTGGTGTCCCAGAAGACCATCTTTCCAATCTTGATCACAGGTGCTTCTTTGAGAGCCGTGTCGACGGACTTTCGCCGGTCACTCTTGTTGCTACTGGCGCGGTCACGCCGCGCGGAAGACTTACGGGGTGGTGGATCCGGTCTGGATGCGTTGGAACGTGAACTCCCCGGCTCGCGAACGGCGCCATTCCCTGCCCGCTTTGGGAGAGGAGACTGCCACCATAGAAAGGTCGCGAACCAAGCGTCGAAATCGCTCTGCGTATGCAGTTTAACGTGCACGCCCGAATCAGAGTGCGCCACACTGACTTGGAGATGAGGCGTGTCATCCTCCACGCTGGGTATGACGCTGCACCCTCGAAGATCCGGCACAAGGACATGATGCGCGCCGTCACCGCTTCTCGGCTCGTGCATCAAGCTCCCAGTATCCTCCTTCACGTAACAATAGCTCTGGCTCCACGGACTGGTCTCGTCCCGGCGAAAGACAACGCTGCCACTCATAGCACCCCTGAGCGTCTTCATAAGGTACACGATCCGCTTTGCGCTGGCTGGAGGTAAGCCTGGCGCCATTGAGCGCGTAGTCTCCGACGAGATTGGAGAAATTGACCGCCTACTTGCCATCTCAGTCGGAGCCTGGACTGGCGAGCCGACAGAATGTATTGAAGGCGCAGATGGTGGCGAGCCGGCCGCTGGCACGGATGCCAAATACTCAACGCCGTGGTAGATGGGCGTCGAGGGCGTGTGTACACTCGCAATGCGATTCCTACTCTTCAACAGCGAATTCGGCGATCGCTCTCTCCTCCTGTTCTCGTCCAGAGTCCTTGTCCGCAGCCGCGTTGCGTTGTGCGTCTCTTTCGATGCCGTCAGGGTAGGTGCATGCCGGCCATTGCTCCTGCTACCGCTGCGGGCCAGCATTCCTGACGCTGAGGCCCCGTCCCGACTCATCGGTGGACTGCTCTGCTCGGCCCGCGCTTCTCTCTCCCACTCTCTTTCCCTTGCCAAACGCCTGGTTTTTGGTGGCGGGCTCGTTCGCGCAGGCGTCGCCGCGGGTCCGCCTACAATCGTCGTCGTCGTACCCAGGCCCATGTGCGGAGCGCGAGGAATAAAGTTCCGCTCGAAGCTCGTCGTCCCGCGGTCTGCCACAATGGGACTGTCGTCCTGGGACTGGCTTGCCTCGGCGTCCACAGCAGCAGTATCATCGGGTGTCACTGCCCTGAGCGTCCCAGCAGATTCCCTCAGCCCGCCTCCTGCTGTGCTACCAGACGCAGATCCCGTAGAGATACTTTGGCTCCGTGGCGTCGTCTGCTGTGCCTGAGCCTGCCGTTCCGCCTCCCTCTCCTCCTTCAACCATTCGTCATACAAGTTCGCCTCCTTCTTCGGCCGCTGTTCTGTCCACCTCTGCCGCCCTCCGCCCTCCATGGCGGGCAAATACAGCGTGCCGCGCGTGCCTCGCCCACAATCTCTCGTCACCTGCGCACAACACCCACAATGCAATTGCTACGCCTAAAATCGGCGCCGTCAATCGCCGTAGAAGAACAGCGCGGGCGGGGCATGTCGCTCTTCCCCCGTCACTTCACACTTCACCACCTGCCACAATTGAGTAGCCGCACACGTAAATGCACTGCTACCCAAGTGTAGGAGGCACGCGAGTGCTGCTGGGGACAGTGAGGCAGTCTCAAACGGGCTCACATTCCACTCCTGCGCAGTTGCATGGGTAATCCCTTCCTCCAAACTTGCAGAAGTCGCGGCGGCCAAGCCCTCCCGCTTACAACTGGCAAGTGCGAAGGACGTCGCCGGCAGAAGCTCGCTCGGAGTCGCTCGTTCGCCACCTCACGATATTGACAGTGGAGTGGACGGGAGGCGTTGCAATTGCAGGCGCACGATTGGCAACTCAAGGCAACGACTCACACACGCACCTTGCTGACGGCGAAATGGAGGGGGAAGCTGTCGAATGAGAGTTCTCGTGCCTGGCAGAGCCCGTGCTAAGTAGCGCTAAAAGCACACGACGGTTGCAGCGAACGAACGGCAAGCCGGTACGTTGTCGGCAATGCGCCCTGACGAGGAAGCCGGGGGTGGGGGCGCGAGAGCCTAGCATACCTTAACTAGGACTTGCTTAGAAGGCGCGTTGCTGATTGAATTAAATTGAAGTGATCGGTTGATCAAACTGATTCAAACAGCCGTTCGTCTGTGCGCGTCTACAACCGTTGCTCATATGAAACTCTGATGTCGCCTCAGCCTCATCGCGGCATTGGCGGCTGTCTCGGTTTAGGGATCAACGATGGGATGATGGATGTCGATGGGGGAAAGCCTACGAGATCTGGGCAAGACATGGATGGTCAGACGAAATATCGTCTGGTCGGTGGTTGTCAAGGTCAACGCAAGTACGTCTTCTAGCAAAGCGATGAAGACAGAAAGCCCGCCCCGTTGGTGGTATCAGCAGAAAGACGAAAGAGAAACGCCCCCTACGATAAGACGATACAAGCCCTAGCGGCAACCTCCCTTCGTACTCGTCCTATCATCCTATCCTCGCTTTCCCAAACTAGGTGTTGGTCCTGCTCCTCGGCTCCTTGAGGGAGGTTTCTTCTGAATTGGGGCTCATGCCGGCGTTGTTGCGCACTCCGCTCAAGTCACCACTGGCGGTTTTCCGCACCGCCTGCCGCATCGTTTCGATTGTGAGCTCGCCGTGCTGGCTCGTGGGGCTGCCAACACCCGTGATGGAGGGTACGGGGGACTTCTCGCCTACGGAGTCGATGTTCACGCCTGGCGGCGGCGTTATCACGCCATGGCTCATGCTATGCATTGAGCCTGGAGAGCGCGGTGAACGCAAGGGGGACCCCGCGCGCTCTGCGGCGTTGCTGGGAAGGCTGGAGGGCAGGCTTGCGATGTGCAGGCTATCTCTGCTACCTGCGTCGCCGAGCTGTGAGGCCATCTGCAGCTGGTGCTCATGCTGCACCACGTCCGCGAAGGAGATGAAGCTGACTCGCCGCAGATCATTTGGATCTAGCTGTCCGTACGTGCTCGCAGCTTCATCCTCACCGCCAGCCGGTATGATTCCAGATTGATGGATCGATGACGCGACATCCGAGTCTTCAGTCCTAGAAAGCTGCAATGCAGGTGAGTGTAATTGAGTGAGGTCCGCATGGCTAGTAGAGCTTTCCAGCACGGAAGCCGCAGCGGGCTGGTGCGCAGAGGAAGTCACAATCTCAACCTCATCCGGATTCAGCAGCTCGCTTGTAATCGCTTGCGCCGAGGCCTCGAGCGCAGGAGGGATGTGGTCTTCTGTGATGACGTGCGACGGCATGTGCGCGTCGGTGGACTCGTTATGGAGCGTGGACATCGGCACCGGTTCTTGTACGCTGCGCTCGAAGATCATCTCGCTCGACGCTGCGCTGTGTAACCTCGGCGAGCTCGATCGTAATCGCGAGGGCGAAGCAGCCATTGCAGATGATTGCGGTGGTCTAGACGGTGATATGGGAATGGGCTGAGGCCTCAGCTCTGTCGGCTGCTTCATCGCTTCGACAGCCGCTTGAGTCTGCGGCAGCATGCCACCCGGTTGCGCGTCCATACTCTTTGGTGTCGCCTGAGTGTCCTTCTTGTTACTCCCCAATCCAAATATTCTCCGCTTCCCCGTCTTAGGGTCGATGTCCTCAACTGCGCCGTCTGCCTCGCCGTCCGCCACAGCCTGCTGCTGCGCCAATAGCGGGGTCGCCGAGTTCCGGGGTGATATAGACGGATTCGACAGCTGCGGTTGCTGCTCTTGCGAAGGCGGCATGCTATCTCCGTCGCATTGAGAGCTGGCACAGATTGCGATTGCACGCGGATGTGGTCACGATCGCCGCCGAACTCTCACATGCACTGTGTGCGGCTTCAAAGCGTCCAATTGGTCCGTGATTTAGGTGTGAGAGGAAGGTGTGCTGACTGATCGCTACGCTGCGAGCATGAATGGTGTGCAGGGGCGCAAACTTGAAGTCTCGTATCGATGTCCAAACGGTGTCGGACGTCGCGTGCCAGTGGAGCTTTGCGATCGTGAGATTCGGAAGGACTACAGGCCAGGCTGTACAACAATATCGTAATGACCCAGGACAACCAGCTGCGCTACTCCACTCCAAAGGATTTGGATTGCACAAGACGGGATGATGGCCGGGCAATCAGGTGCCCACTGACGTAATCCAGTCCCCGGCAAAGGTCTGAGAGGCATCCGAGGTCAAGGGTCCAATCACCGTGCAGGATTGCGCCTTCATACGGTCAATGCAGCCAACAGCCCCAAACATCTCGAAACTCTCCTTTTTCCACCCCCTCAGCCCCTTTCCCCTTCGCGACAATGACAGTCATCAGATGTGAAGAAACAATAATAACAGTGTGCGAGACACGTCGCGATTACATCGAAGATCTGTGGGTTTCACGCTCCGGGCATCTTTGGGCTCGAGTCGAATCTGGAAGGACGGATGTCGCGCAAGCCACTCACGCCTAAGCAACATTAGACGACAGCTGAGCAGTGCGGCTGCGCCTTCGCTGATGATGATGATGATGATGATGATGATGATGCTGAGGCCGGGGCTGAAGCTGACCTTCCATTGACCCTCCGGGCTCCGGCGTAAAAAGCTCCGTAGACAGGAATATCAGCGAAGGAGTAACGACGGCGCTGGTGCTCTTCGGGCGGGCACGCGCTATGCCAAAGAGCGCCAGAGGGTGCTTCTCGCTCTTCAACGGCGGTGTAGCGATTCTGAGGTCCGGTGTCGCTAGGGGTGCTAGCGGTGGTATTTGCGCTGATGCTGGTGAGGGGTTGCGCATGTATTGCATGGCGGCTAGGGTGATTGTCATTGCTGCAAGGTAACTTGAGGGTAATGTAAGAAGGTATAAGAGATGCGTGAGATTTCTTGAGATGCTTGACTTGGCTTTCATGTTCTTACTACGCTGCGGTTCTTCTATCATATATGTATGGACGTCGCTCACCGCAGCTAGGCGGCTTCGCTCAGGATGTCGAGTGGGCCGCTGGCGCCCTGGGCGAAGCTGACTGCGCCGCCGAATCCTCCAAGCCAAGGATAGCACAGGTGGGCTTTGCAGCCCCCAAACACAGCACGCGAGCGTTGGCTTCTCATGGATTCTCACGTGCGCGAAAATGTTCTCTTTGTATAGCATTGGTTCAGGTGCCATCCATGCTTTATTGTGTCTGCGACAAGCAAGTCCCGCTGTTTTTAGCTAGTCACGTCCGCCGAGACGCCTTGTCCTCGAGAACTAACAACGGCAATTTTCATGTTCGCTATGCACCATCGCTCCAATCCACGCTTGAACATGCTTTTGACTGTTCGCCAACTCCACTGTTTACGTTGATCTCATCACAGCTCTAGTCGAACATCTTGCTGTAGGCCTTCTTCTCCTTCGCCCTCCGATCACTTGCACTCTTCTTGACCGCCGCCAACTCGTTCTTGATCCCGGCATCACCAGGCTGCAGTTTCCCTGCCTCCTGAAGATACTGAATCGCCTCGTCCTCGTTCTTGCTGTCCTTCGCCGCGACGCCCTTACGGAAGTAAGCCTTGGCCTTCTGCTTCTCGTCAATGCCCTGCACCGAGAGCGCCTTGTCCGCCGAGGACGCGGAGTCCTGGTACGCCTTGAGCTTGTGCTGCAGCATACCGCTGTTGAGGTGAAGCGAGATCTTGAGCTGGTTCAGCTGCATTGCTAGATCCTTAGGATCCTTCTCCAGCGGCACTGGATACTCGTGTAGATACCGCAGCGCTTTCTGATACTTGTCCAGCCCGACTTGCAAATCACCGCCCTTGAACGCCTTGTTTCCCATGTCCTTGAGATCTGTCGCAATTTTGACAATGTCTGTTCCCTTCCACTCCTCGCCCTGTGCCAGCTGGTCCTCAGGGAAGTCCTCGTACGCATCACCCGTCGAATCCGGCGCCTTCTTCGCAAAGGCCTCCACGTCCGCGCCCTCTGGCAACTCTCCACAGTCCTGAATCACACACTCCTTCTCTGGCTTATCGTTTTCACCGACAGTTGTGTTCTCCACCCGGCGGATCACACTCTTTCCGGCCACAACCTCACCATACACCACATGCTTCCCATCCAAATGCGGCGTCGGCACCGTGGTCACGAAAAATTGACTTCCATTCGTTCCCGGCCCAGCATTAGCCATGGACAGCAGGAACGGCTTCTCGTGCTTCAGTTCAAAGTTCTCGTCCTCGAATTTCTCGCCGTAGATGCTCTCCCCGCCAGTTCCATTGCCGGCCGTAAAGTCCCCACCCTGGATCATGAAACCTTTGATCACGCGGTGGAAAGACGAGCCTTTGTAGTGCAGCGGCTTGCCCATCTTGCCCACGCCCTTCTCGCCTGTGCAGAGGCTGCGGAAGTTCTCGACAGTTTTGGGCACGATATCATTGTAGAGCTCGAAGACCACTTTGCCGGCGGGGCTGCCGCCAATAGTGATGTCGAACCAGACTTTGCTGCGGGCGGCCATGGTGGGCAGCGGACGTACGTTGGTGTGAGGATGAGAAGTCTCGATTGGCTGCGTGGAGGCTTTGTTCCGTGTTTTGTGGTTGTAGAAACGAATGGCAACTCCGGTAAGATTGTCAGCACAGCGGCTGAAAACCGTTCTCGAAACCTAAGGTACCTAGAAGCTTCCAAGGAACCAAGCATTCACCCCGCGGTGGGGCAGCCGCACAGGAACAGGCCTAGCGCCTAAGGCGCAGTCACATGCAACCAACGACGGATTAAAGCGGATTAAAGCGTTCATGTCGAGCATCCTACAAGGCGTTGAAGGTATAGAGAAAGAAAGTACTGGGTACAGATCTTTTGATTGATACATTGTTGACGTACTGGACATCGTGCTTACGCGGCTGCGCGGTAGCTACTCCCGAGCTCGCTTACTGAGGTAGGAGAGCGATGCGTAAGGTATGAAGTAGGTGGTCTGAAACATGCAAGGAAACTCGCGTCCCTTTCTTGTCGAACAAGACATCACTGCCTCGCCATATCTGCGCTCGCTTAGAATGCATTTGGTGGGATGTTGTTAGATCTTGACGAGAGGAGCTCGTTCCGAATAGGACCTCTTGCAAGATCACCGAAGCGTACTTCGAACAGCGGAGACAGAAACGGAGCGGCTAAAAGAAAGAATCTGTCAAATGTTTGAGTACCTTAGCGGTCGTTTGATTTGAACAAGACCTCGTCAGGGCGAAAGACAATGTCATCAGATAGTCCAGGTCTGACGGGTTGGTACTCGGCATATAAATGCGTGTAAATATGCCTTGTAAGCGGCAGAGTGCGGTGTTGTCTCTTGAAATCGGAAGCTATGAGCGCGTGATACAGGTGATCGTGTTCACGTGCTCATAATGGTCAAGGCAGTCAAATCAAAAAGGGGAGGCTAGGTGTTAGTGAAGGCTAGATGTTAGTGAGGGCTGTCTGCTATGCCTGTGGTCACTCCAACAACGTCTCGGGCGATGCGTCAGCTCCTCACGGCGGTGTCCTGGGCAGATAGCACCTAAGGTACCCAGGGAGGGTATACTGTCAGCGCTCGGCAGCTATGGGCGAGACTGGCGGCAGTAGACTGCCACCGAGCAATTTACGGTGGGCATGAGAGGAGCACAAGAAGTCCTAGAAGAAGTGATTTCCATCTGCCGTCGCCACTGCTGTGCTGATCTAGCAAGCCCATCAACTCGAGGAACGTTATCCCCAGTCAGTGATGGGGAGGTACCTCATGCGGTAAGCGACATCCCATGCATGGCAGGGTCGCGTGCCGGCAATGCATGCAGACGAGCAAGGTCGCATGCTTCGACGTGATCGGGTAACGACATTGCTTATCACTGCGGGCCGTCATGCCGTAGTGAAGACGATTGAAGATGCTCGACCAGTGTCCGAACGACTCGACGATGGTGCGGTCGCACGGCATGCCGGATCGGCGGAGATGGAAGCGCGGGACCATTGGGGAGGCGCGGGCATTACGACACCTTTCTTGCATCCAGCTCATGCTTGCTGTCTCCTTCCCGACCATCGCCAAGCCAGACCGACATCAGGCCAGAGCTGAACGACGTGGGATGGGCGTTGAGGCATTGGACGCGGCTGATGATGGAAACGGCTGACGGAGACGGACTGCCTGCCGCACGCGCCTGGTGTCGAGAAATGACAAGCGCGTAGGCGATCGAGGCCGTCAGCAAGGCGAAGGGAGGATTAAAGAGGCAGCGACGCCCGCGCACACCGCCACCTCGATCGTCCTGCGCGAGGAGCGACTGCGCGCCGAATGAAGCAGGCAGGCAAGCAGGGTCGGGGGAGACAGGCGACCTGGACCTGGACGCCGCAAACACTCAACGTTCCTTCCTCCGCCTGTGTCGCCGTCGACTGCTTCCGTTTCTCTCGCGTCTGCCTCAGACACACATCTCCTGGCCTGACGCGTCCCGTCCAACTCGTCCTTTCGACGCAGCCTGGTCATTGTCGTGTGACAGCACACGCTCATTCTTTCACTCTACCCAGCAATCTTCCTCAGCAGCTCCATTGTTTGTCCCCAGTGCCCCGCTGTCCCGCGCCCACCGCGCCCACGGCCAAGAGACCAAGAGACCGCTGGTGGACTTCGCTGACCACATAACGCGCCCCGCACCGAGTCAATCACAGCCTCGACCTGACCACCCGCAACGTCACTGGCGCGTACAAGGTCAAGGTTGAACGGTCAGCATCAAGTCTGCAGCGGGTCCCACCGCTGTCCGAGCCTAGACTATCCGCCGCCGCTATACTTTTCGCCTCTGTCACATCACCGCGCTGCCCCTCCACTGTGCCTGTCCTGTGCCTCTGTTTGTCCCAACGCTCGATTCTCGAAACAAAGGCCGCCGACCACACAACAGAATCACTCCGGCGACTCCACCGCTGCCTCCTGATCATCGCCCCGCCAGAGCATGAGCTCGCAGAAGTCGACACTCCCAATACACAGCAAGAATCCTGGCGACGGCCACGCCAATGGCCCCGACAAGCATGCTCCGCGTGCCTCCCTCTCCCTCGACCCTTTCGCTGCCCCTGATGTCTACTACGGTAGAAGCCACAGCCCTAGGCAGGTTGCCAAGAGCCGAACATACTCAGCTGTAAGCCCGTACAGCCTCCAGGCACCAACTACACCGTGTACACCCTACGAGCCATGGCCATGTTACCGGCGATGGTCCATCCCTACCGCAAGCACCAGGACTGACGAGAATCGTGTGCCGCAGATAGATCAGTCGCGTAATTCGCTCGCCGGTGGAACGTTGAAACAGCCTGGAAGGCGGACGAGCCATGGTATGTTCACGCCCTACACCACGACTGTGCATTACTGAACGATTTTACCAGATGCCCAGGGTAATGCCCCTCGCCGCTACCTGATCAATGTCGACGAAACTCTGCAGACTCTGCTGGCACGTGAAGACACGGACCACAACATTCAGATCACTATCGAGGATTCCGGCCCAAAGACCATTCAGCTCGGCACCGCTGCCTCAGGCGGCTACCGTCGCTTCGATGTCCGCGGGACGTACATGCTCAGCAACCTTCTGCAAGAGTTGACGTTGGCCAAGAAGTATGGCCGCAAGCAGGTCGTGCTGGACGAGAGCCGCCTGAACGAGAACCCAGTCAACCGCATGGCTCGCCTTATCAAGGATCAGTTCTGGCCTAATCTCACGAGGCGGATTGATGGAAGCAACATTGCGCAGGTGGCCAGAGATCCTAAAGATTGGACAGCACACCCACGTCCTCGAATTTACATCCCAGTCGGAGCGCCGGAGCAGCATCAGTACTACACTCGTGTTGCGAAGGAGCACCCGGACATGAACCTGGATGTGATCTGGTTGCATGATCCGCCAGACGAGCAGGAGTACGTACGCGACCTGAATGAGGGCCCTGGTTTGCTTGCCATTGAGATGGAGCGAGTTGCGGACACCCCGAAGGGCGAGCCGGACTATCGTGGTCTCCCATTCGTGGTGCCTGGTGGTCGTTTCAACGAATTGTATGGCTGGGACAGCTACATGGAGACTCTCGGTCTGCTCGTCAACGATCGCGAGGACCTTGCCGAGGGCATGGTCCGCCACTTCTGCTTCTGCATCAGACACTACGGCAAGATTCTGAACGCCAACCGTACATACTACCTCTGCCGTTCCCAGCCACCGTTCCTGACAGATATGGCTCTTCGTGTCTACGATCGAATCAAGCACCGCCCAGACGCTACAGAGTTTCTCCGCAATTCCATCATCGCCGCCATCAAGGACTACTACAACACTTGGATGCGCTTACCACGCTATGACAAGGAGTCCGGCCTGTCACGATATGTGCCCGGCGGCTTGGGCGTGCCACCTGAGACTGAAGCCACACACTTCCTGCACATCCTCATGCCCTATGCGGATAAGCACAAGATGACATTTGAAGAATTCGTCAAAGCCTACAACTACGGACATGTCTACGAGCCTGAACTCGACCAATACTTTTTGCACGACCGTGCGGTCCGCGAGTCTGGCCACGACACCTCGTACCGCCTCGAGAACGTCGGAGCGCACCTCGCGACCGTGGATCTGAACTCTTGCTTGTACAAATATGAAATGGACATTGCAAGGACAATCCGAGCCTTCTTCGGCGACAAGCTCAGCATTCCAAAGGAGTGGCATGTACATGGCATGCCCGAGGTGGAGACGAGCGCGTCATGGGACCGCCGGGCGAAGAAGAGACGCCTGCAGATGGACAAGCTGATGTGGGACGAGAAGACAGGCATGTTCTTTGATTACAACACCGTCAAGAAGGAGCAGACTGGATACGAGTCTGCTACGACATTCTGGGCAATGTGGGCTGGTGCTTGCACACCGAAGCAGGCGACTGTGATGGTGGCCAAAGCTCTGCCGAAGTTTGAGGTCCATGGTGGACTTGTGTCTGGCACTGAGGAGTCGAGAGGAGCGGTCGGTCTAAAGAGGCCGAATCGACAGTGGGACTATCCCTTTGGATGGGCGCCGCAGCAGATCCTGGCTTGGACAGGTCTCTTGAGATACGGCTTCGAAGAAGATGCGCAGCGACTGGCGTACAGATGGATCTACATGTGCACCAAAGCCTTTGTCGACTTCAACGGCGTGGTAGTCGAGAAGTACGACGTTACGCAGCAGATATCACCGCACAAGGTCGAAGCCGAATATGGCAATCAAGGCTCCGACTTCAAAGGCGTTGCCACTGAAGGGTAAGCCACCTGGCCATCTTTGCTCAGCTTGCGCATTCACTGACACTTTAAATTCTCCAGATTCGGCTGGGTAAATGCGTCCTATGTCTACGGCCTTCAGATTGTCAACGCGCACATGAAGCGCGCCCTCGGCGCTGTCACCAGCTGGGACACCTTCAAAAAGATGACCGAAGGCGACCCGCACGCCATTCACGACAACTTCGAGCCCCCCGGAGGCGTCCACGTCGCGCCGCATGTTCATGAGGCCGCTCAGACTAGGCATCCGAGCCTGGCGCAAGTGCATGCAGGCACGCAGGGCAGCCATCCTCGAAGCTCGGGCCACGGCGCAAATGGCGAGAAGCATGCTGAGGGCGCGGATGTCGGGTTGAAGCATTCCAGGGAGTCGGACAAGGGGCATTTGGCTACGCATGGTTCTGGAGAAGGGCAGCATCGGGTGCATATGGGGCCGGAGCACCATCACGCGGCTTCTGCGTCTGAGGGTCATTGAGACTTGCAATCGACATGCGGTAGCGAGAAGATGGGAAGTGGAGACGGTGGATCCAGACCGGGTCTCGGTGCGGCTACCATAAAATCTGTTGAAGCGAGGTCATGGCGAAGCACGGAAGCACGATGCACATCTAAGCTACCCTGAACCACCTATGATTGGGGGCTATTCTCTTGATGCGATGACAGCGTTCTCTGCGGCATATATAGAAGGTATTGTCATCCATTTGGCGATGAGCCAATGCAACCCGCTTTGTTCGCCCTCTCTGAATCGATAACACATTGTGAACATGCCTCAGAAGACAAAACATAGCACGAGGAGAAGTCCTCCTTGACTGCCCCAGTGCGAAGCTCGTTTTCTTTCCGAACCTTTATACCTTGGACACGATGAGAAGACAACCAGGACGTGAATAAGGTAAATGAGATGACCAATCCCTCACAAAGCTACACATCACTTGTCCCTTCTGCCTCATCTTAGCGTGACCATGCCAGGAAGCAGTTATGTTCTCTCATCCTTTCCGTTGCGAAATACCGAAATAGCAGGTGGGAAGTCTGGAAGTCTTGGGATCTGATGGTCAAATCAGGAAGGTATATGAGGACGAAGAGTGAGATCATAATGGGTGAGATAGTAGAGAGGTCGTCCTAATCGAACTTCGGACTTGCTCAGGGTCTGTCAAGAAAATGCTCGGTATATATGCGTACAAATCCACGCTTTCGTTACGGCCGTGTGTGTGTCGTTGGTTTTCTTTCTTCTCTCTCTTAATGAAAATCGTACAGGAAAATCCGCCCGGGTAACACATGAAGTAAGAACACAAGACTTGCTCGAGCCTCGGAAAGAAATAAGAATAGGGGTTCATGCGTCTCCAGTCCAGTGCCTACACTCCAGCGCCGCGCTCATCAAAATCCCACAGATCGAGTAGTCACTTTTGTGCTTCCGCTTCATCGTACATTTCCTCGTGTGCTTCTTCTCCTTCTTCGTACAAGTGGCAAGGCGCTCTAGATCTCCAGCTCTCGATCCTTGCGCATGCCCTCCAGCACCTCCTGGATCCCGCCATTTCGCAGCCGCGACAGTACGACCGACATGCCTTTCTGCGCCTTCGGCTGGCTCTTCTCCGTGCGCTGCAGACTGATACTCTCGATCGCGCTGCGGATCGCGCCGGACGACCAGCTGCTGAACCAGCCGGGTTTGGCGACTGATTCTTCTTCCCCATTGCTGCTGCCGGAGACGGACGAGGCGGTGGCTTGCTCGCCCCATCGCTGTCGACGTTTACGCAGCTGCTCGCCGATCCGGCTTTTCAGCGTTACTGAGACCGAGACATCCGTACGGTCTGCTTCTACTCCTCCCGCTGTTGACGACAATGCCGCCGGTCGAGTATAAGTGTGCTTCTCAATCACGCTCAACACATTATCCCAATCCAGGTTCCAGCTCTCGCACTCCATCCACCCTTGTCTCGCGTCAACGACACTCCGCTCTAGGATGAAGGACTGCGTGCTCTTCCCATCGCCACCGCCGCCCGTGAAGGTGCTCTTCGGCAGCAGCTTCACGACCGCGGGCGGTAGGCGGCTGCGCTTGACATGCAGGCGGACGGTCGTGAGGCGTTGCGTGGCAGGGTCAAAGGCGCGGGAGATGGTGTCCGTCGAGGCGACGTGCCGGCTGTAGGGGTTCGGATAGCGCAGGAAGTAGGCTAGGGAGACGGCGGGGAAAGGGTAAGCGTAGGTGTAGTCGGTGCTGTAGAAGCGGACCATGGTTTGGTGGTTGTCGCCTGCTAGCGCAGATGCATTACCAGAGGGGTGGCGGACTCGATGGAGTTTGACAGGTAGGGGGTGAACGGTTGGTGAGGGCCAATAAGGGTTGGTGCACGTCGATGGGGGTTGATGCTTGAAGGGTACGTGAGTGGTCGGCGCTCCGGTCGAAGTTGTCAGTTGAGAGGTGAAGGCTGCTTGAGCTTTATGGAGGTGACTGCCGACATAGGGTATGCTCGCACGACACGAACGAGCAGATGCTTCGTCAGCGAGAATGCGGAGACGGACGACAGCGGTCCGTCCGGCGCGGATCGGGCATTGTGCCGCCCACGTCCGACAGCGAGTCCTCGACCACTTGATGGTGGGCTGTCTTGGCATGGCGGGGCAGAGTCGACAAACATAGCAGGTACAGTCATCCTCATACACACCATTGAAGGAGCTGTCTGTCGTTGCTGTCGTGCCACTGCGAGCCCGCAAACAACAGTTGAAGACTCTCGTTTGTTGCAGTGTTGTCCGAGATGGCGTCGGAACAGGCGGTCGGCGCGCCCCCGGCGGCAGAAGAGCTGCAGGACAAGAAGAAGCCGGCGGTGCAGCAGATCGACCCATACAATGTCGCCGGCGAGGTGGACGAGCACGGGCAGATCAAGGCCATCGACTACGACCGTCTCATCCAGGATTTCGGCGTGCAGCCCCTTACCGACGCGCACCTCGCCCGCTTCGAGCAGGTCACAGGCAAGCCGGCGCATCGGCTCATGCGCCGCCGTCTCTTCTTCAGCCACCGGGACTTCGACCGCATTCTCGACACCTACGAGCAGTATGGCACCTTCATGCTCTACACTGGCCGCGGCCCAAGCAGCGGCAGCATGCACCTTGGCCACACCGTGCCCTTCCTCTTCACCAAGGAGCTGCAGGACATCTTTGACGTGCCGCTGGTCATCATGCTGACAGACGACGAGAAATACCTGTATACCCGCAGCAAAAACGACGGCGTGCAAAAGAAAGGTGCAGCCGTGGAGGACTTTTTGCAATTCGCCCACGACAACATCAAGGACATTATCGCCTTGGGCTTCGATCCCAAGAAGACTTTCATCTACACCGACTACGAGTACCTGGGCGGCCACTTCTACTGGAATACGTCGGAGTTCGAGTCGCTCGTCACTCTCAACCAGGCCCAGGGCGCCTTCGGCTTCGGTGGCAGCACCAACATTGGCTTGATCGCATACGGCGCTAAGCAGTGCGTCGCCGCCTTTCCCTCCTCATACCCCGACCTCTTCGGCTACCCGGATTACCGCGCCCCGGACTACAACTCCCAAGCCAAGCGCCGCCACGCCACGCTCAGCAAGATCCCTACTCTCATTCCCTGCGCCATCGACCAGGAGCCCTACTTCCGCATCCTCCGAGACCGCTGTGATCGCATGACCGACCCGCACCCGAAGACCTGCCTCATCCTCTCCAAATTTCTCACCGCCCTTCAAGGTCCGGGTGGCAAGATGTCAGCTTCCGACGCCAACTCAGCTATCTTCATGTCCGACACGCCCTCACAGATCAAGAACAAGATCAACCGCCACGCCTTCTCTGGCGGCCGCGAATCGCTCGAGGAGCATCGCCGCCTTGGTGGTAACCCGGACGTCGACGTCGCTTACACCTACCTCTCCTATTTCCTGGAAGACGACGCCGAGCTAGAAAGTCTCGGCGCCAAGTACAAGTCTGGGGAGATGCTGACAGGCGAGATGAAAAGCCGCTGTATCGCTGAACTCCAGAAATTCGTCGGCGGGTTTCAAGAGCGTCGGGCGCAGGTCACGGACGAGGTGATGCGGGAGTACATGCGACCACGGCGGTTGGAGTATGCCGGGAACCCTACCCCTACTAGACCAGCGGCTCCGGCTCAAGAGGCGGGTGCGAGTAACGGTGCTTTGGACGGCGAGAAGACTGGTACGGCGGGGAAGGAAGGGCGTCTGACGAAGGGAGAGCGCAAGGCACTGAAGGTCGCGGCGAAGAAGGAGGAGAAGAAGGAGGAGAAGCTTGCCGTTCGGCCGAAGCCTGCGGCAGGAGACGAGAAGGCTGCGGCTGAGGATTCTAAAGGAGAGTGAGACGAAATGTGGGATAAGTTCGTGGTGTATCTGAAAAGCGTTCCAAGCGTCGCATTGCGTGGAGAGAATCGATGCATAGGTGGTTTGTAATTGCACAGAGTGCGTCTATGGCGAAAGATGGTTGAAGGGCTTGTTATGTCAGACTGTTAAAGGACTATGCTACGCTGAGCCGTAAGAAGCCTTTTACAAAACCTTGGCGAACCCTACGAGCCACGCACCGGCGATTTCTACAAGACAAAGCAATATTGCTGTCCTACAATTCTGAACAAAGGCTGGAATCGGAGTACTCGATCACACCTGCTTCGAGTTTGATCTCGCCTTTGTCAATCTACGGGTCAGTGGCAATAACAATGATCTGAGGCAAACATAGAAGATGTTGGAAGCTTGTCCAGACGGATGTACTGGATCCTAGAGGAGGGAGCAGCAGGGTGGGTCAACAAGATGCAGAAGGGAACATTAGGAAAGATAGAGAAAGAATGAACGCCTACCAGAGGCTACTTCCAAGTAACACCAAACCAAAGAAACACGCTCAGAACGCAGCACGCCAAACAAGGGACTTACCTGCCAAACTTACCTCTCAGCAGGTCCACCTCAGGACTGCATTTCATACGGCGGGCGGGAGACATACGAGTAACCGTCATCCCTGCTGCAGCAACGACACTCAAACGCCACCGTCACACCCCAGTCATCATGATCAACAACCTCCCGCACATCCTGCTGCACACTCATCGGCCGCAGACGCCAGTCCAGAAAATGCCCGTCACAGTGGCAGGTATTACATTTCGGCTTTGCCTTTTGATAGATGGCTTTCAAGGCCAGCGGATCCCGCCAGAGCATCAGATTCCCGCTGTTGAGATATCTGCTGAAGTTGAACCATTGGTTATCAGTCAGCCAGCCTTGACCCTGGATCTCGTTGGCGTGGGCGTTGATGAAATGCCGGTAGTCCTCTTTGTGGTAGGTGCGCATGGCGTGCTCGCACTTGGCTAGGCATTGTTGCTCGACGACCGTCTGGGCCTCGCGGTCTCGGCGGTAGTAGGCCTCGCTGATCAACCTTTGGTCTTCGGCTGAGAGAGGCCCAAGGCGCGAGAGGACATTGCTCGTCACGTTGCCATTCGCAAAGGCGTTGGAACCCGTGTAGAAGGCCGCTGGAGTCGGAGCCTCGTTGCGCGAGGCCGCAAGCCCAGCACCACCTCCCGGCACCGGCCAAACGAAGCGCTCTGCGCCCCTAGCCCCGTACCTGAACAATCCCGCCGAAGATTGCCTCGCGTTCCT
This sequence comes from Salinomyces thailandicus, assembly GCA_005059885.1. Classification (NCBI taxonomy): domain Eukaryota; kingdom Fungi; phylum Ascomycota; class Dothideomycetes; order Mycosphaerellales; family Teratosphaeriaceae; genus Salinomyces; species Salinomyces thailandicus. Next base: position 119,509 of record NAJL01000010.1, read on the forward strand.
GCACTCAACAGTCCTGTGACCCGCAGCATGGCAGCGATCGCAGGACACCTGGGCCGGGTTCGCGCACTCGTCGCCTGTGTGGCCCCTGTGCCGGCAGCGCCAGCAGTACTGAAGGCCGTGGATGCGCTTGAAAGCCGACTCATGGGCGCAAGGGCAGTTATGTTCGAAGTGGGCGGTGCTGTTGCAGCCGGGGCAGTAAGGCATCGCGGTGGGGACTATCGGGGCTGAGGCTGCTGGTTGGAAAATTGCAGGTGCGAGGGGCATGGTCGTGTCGCCGTCTTTGTCAAGGATGCTGGTGTTCCAGAAGTTGCTCGTAACAATCCTGCTGCCGTTGTTCGTGTTGCTATTGCCGATGTTATTGTTCGCTCGGCCGTTGTTCACGGTGGCAATGTGGCTACTACCGCCGTTCCGGCCTTGAAAAGCACTATGGTTTCCCCTGGCATTCGCTGGGTTAGCACTGCACTCGGCCGTTGTATGCGTCGTTGACCCTGGATGGTACTGGCACTGGTTCAGCGCCACAGTGTTAGCAGCGCGGAAGCCGAAGCCGTTCCCATTCCCATTAGGAGCGGCCAAGCCGAAGCCATTCCCATTGCCATTACGGCCAACAGCAGGCCCATTGAACCCGAGAACGACCGCTCCATTGTTACCGCCACCGTTCTGATGCGTGGTGTTGTTCGGGCAATTCATCTGCACGTGTCCTACGCCGCCGCAACCCCTGCACGTCCTGTTATTGTTGTTAGCTCCCTGGCCACCATTCTGCAGGCCGTTTCGTCCACCGTTCTGGCCGATCCCGCCGCGTCCACTACGTCCGTTTCCTCGTCCTGGCATCGTGAATGTATTTCTGTATTGATAGATTTTTTTCTTCTCGTTCCTTCGTAAATGTTAACCACAGCAAATGAAAGCAGCGATGTAGACTAGTGAAAAAGACTCTGGCCAGCAGAAATCCCGGGCAAGGAAATGGTACAAATTAAAGTGCGGGAAGGGGAAGTTGCTGTGTGTTGATGAATGTTGTCGTAGAAAAAGAGAGGAAAGGAGGGCCTTCGATGGAGGGGGACAATGTTTATAAAGGGTTAGGTGAAAGAGCTATTTTGATCCTTTGTGGTCTGGGGTATTGTGAGAGGGACAATGAATTGGGAGGGTGCTTGTGGGAGGAAAGGGGGAAGACGTAATTCTGAAGGTTGGGCTGGGCTTTGTTTGAGAGGAAGAAAGGACAATAGATGGGTTTTTGACGAGAGGGGGATTTGGGCCTTTGGTGTTTTCGGACAGCTTTTGGGAGGATGGCGCGAGGAGAGCAAGGTGCTGAGCTGTGAGCACTGACATCGAGGCTACATTTCTTATGAGTGTGAGGCTAGTTGATCGAGTCTGTAGTCTGGAGAGCACGCGGCAATCGTGGGTGAGCGAAGTCTTTGTTCTTTTCGAACCGGCCTCTCTCGTAAGGCCAGTTGTCATCGAATCAGACGATGCCGCTGCTCCGTCTATGGGATTCGCTCAAGTGTGCTTTCCATACTTTGGGAATGACTGCGTAAGCATACTCGGCATCTCCCTCCAACAGGTTCACGAGCTTCCCACCTCCCAGCGAAACCTATAGGTCGTCTGCATCGCGACTGCGCATTGCGACCGCGGTACGTCTTCGGCTGCTTCGTTTGGTCGTCAAAGGATTCCCCTGTAGAGGCATCACTGACTCCTCCGATCAGACAAAACTAGCAATCCAAACGTCCGTTGCCCTAACTCCCTTCCCACCCCCATCCACGCCCTCCAAGCTCACCTCACACGCATCCCGTAACGCAACAATCATCTCCCTTTCCCTCTCATCACTCACATGCTTCTCGACTTCCCTTTCGAAAAGTGGAGAGAGACAAGCAGAGACTTCCCACTGACCGTCCAATAGACCCGCCCCACTCTGCACGCTGGTCTCATTTTCCAGCTGCCATCCGGCAGCCACAGCCAGCTCAGCAAGCCGTTTGGGGCTCAGCACCGTGCGGATATTGGAGTCGCTCTTGGGTTTATGGCATTCCAGCGCTGCTTGGGTGAGTGCGGCTAGAACGTGAAGGCTGGGCGGAGGGATGTGTCGCTACCAGTGACCACTCTGCGAGGAGGAGACGCTTGCTGTGCTGCTTGAGTGCGCGAAAGGTAGCTAATATAAGTGAAGAGGAGGGGAAGTACCTTAGGCAGTGTGCGAGCACTGCTGAGTCGAAGGGCTTGCTATCACTAGCGGGCGACGAGGAGGCGGCAGCAGGATAGGGCAGGGAGGAGAGGTAGTCCAGGGGAGGTCGTTGAACCCAAGTGATCCGCCCACCCAGCGAACCCTGCGAGATGTGATTCTGTGCTTGGCCGAGGGTATACGGGGCCCCTGCAGGAGCATCAGTCCGCTACTCTTCGCTGGCCCGCCACAATGAGTGGCACAGTGAGAAGGCGGAAGGGCGTAATCTAGTCCCGCTGGATCGACCGCCACCACCCTCCCCTGCTCGCCCACAGCATGGGCAAGGACGGTCGTACAGTCGCCCTGCCCGCATCCTAGTTCGAGCACATTCGAGGCCGTGGGGACGTTCCAGTGCTGTAAGAGCGCCAGGCGGTGTAGGGTCTGGGCGTACTGGATGTTGAAGTGGATGGGGTCGTGTAAGCAAAGGCGAGCGATAGAGGCGGCGTCGAAGTGGGTGGCGTGGGTGGACATGGTGTGCTTGATCAGTGTCAGGCACAATACGGCCGAGTGGTGTTGGATTAGCTGGGTGATGGTTGAAGTGAGGTAATCGTCTGTCAATAGATAGTCGCACCGAGTGCGTAGAACGGATGAAGCTCCAGAACAACAGCGGCGCCTCACGAAACCAAATCACAGTTGGTAGTGATCCCGCAAGAGCCACCTCACTTGGGCCCGATTCCTCATCATCATCTGATGCTCCACCTCCGCACTCACTCTGCCGCGTCGGCTAGGCTGGTGGACGAAAGGATTCCACCACAACTCCCAGAGTCCTGCGGCCGGGATGCCGAAGATGGCGGACAGCCCCAACCACACGCCAAACATGACAAAAAACCAAGACACCGCAAGTCGATGGCCGGACAGAACTTCGGAGGCCGATGTCCAGCTTTCAAGATGGCCCGTGATTGCAGTGATGACGACAAACCCGTTGAGAGGAAGGACGAACCAGAAGAATGACCGGGCAATATGAGTTCGAAACGATACGAAAGTCGAGATGAAAGCTTCGGGCGTGTAGTCGCCGGAGTCATCCTTTGTCTCAGGCGGCATCTTGGCGTGGTAAAGTCCAAGAGACGATGACATGAGGCTGCGTATAGTCCAACGACAGAACAAGGAACAAGTAGTGACTTGGGATCGACGAAAGACCGCCCAGGAATGAAGGCGTTAAACCAAGCATTCACTGATCTTTAGTTTACTGCTCGGCCTTCTTCCGCCGCGGAGCACATCAGTAGAGCGGAGAGGGGTTCAAGCCAAGAGAACGATCTGAGCCTGAGCTTGACTCTTAAGACCTCCATCAACATTGACTTCGATCGGCCTGGGACCCGGATCAGGAGCGTCAAAGTGAATATTGCCGCAAGAGAAGCTTCGAGTTCCTGCAGAGTCATTTTGATGACGGAGTGACTGGATTCCTACCTTGAAAGCTATGCTCAAGACCGTGCGACGACATGGCTGTAGAACGGCATTGCTGACTGACCTTACGCATTCAAGGCTCGATGAGCCCTGGAGGAGCTTGAAGTAGCAAGCGTACGGAAAACGGCATCGAGAACTTGTGAATCGTAAACGGCCCAAGTCTGTCATTGAGCAGCATGAAGCGCTCATTTGTCAATACGCAGCTCCAACAATGCATATCGTCTACTAGTGAAGATTCCCAAAGGCCACTCGCTATGCCCACCAACACCACGCTGAAGAGTATCATCAAAAGGCACCAATCCTGTTCAACCAGCCGCAACGCCCTGACTCGCCGACCGAATATCCTCCAACAAGTCCCCATCGTTCCCCGCGAACTTCGTCTGCTCCATCCGACTAGTCTGCCTCTGCGCACCCTCCTCATCATCAGCCGCAACAGCCGTCCTCTCCGAATCACCCTCGTTGACATTCTCATTCTCATTCCCATTCTCAGTCCCAATCTTCTTCTCCTCAAAATCGTCCTTAGCAAACGTACTATTAATCTTCCTCTCATCATCATCGTCTTTTTGCTTGGCAGGCTTAGCAGAAGAAGAGCCTTTACGCGCCGACTTCTGGCCGTTAGGCAGGACATCGCGATTATCCTCATACCGCTCCGGCTGCTCCATAGCGCCGTCCCTAGGCTGCTCAGCAAGGCTCATCTCCCTACGCCGCTGGGCAAACACCTTCTCAAGGTCATCGCCTTCCCTCCAAGATTTGAGTGCACGCTCTGCCGTATCGACGCTCTCTAGCGCGCCATTAACCTCCCATAGATGCTTCTCCCGCTTAAGCTTCACCTTGTTAAAGATATTTTTCCGAAGGCCGTAATGCTTAGAGACTTCTTGCCAGAGCTCTTGATAGATCTTCCACCCTTCGTTCACCCGCCGATCGATTTCGCGAAGCTGCTCCTTCTTGCCTTTCCCGTCTTGATGCTCTAGCGCCCCCAGATCTCTCTGACCCTGCACGATCAGAGCCCGGCGGATCAAAGGCTTGGCCTCGGGCGCACCCATCTTCTTCTCCACATACTTGAGCGCACCTTTTGTAGCAAAGGCAGGCGGCCCGACAACCGCATTTACATTCTTCACCACAAAGCCACCAAGCCCTTTACCAAGTCCGGCGCCTATGCCGGCGAACTTCGCAGGTACCGTGTCGCCGTCCTTCCAATCGCCGTAAGGCTGCGTGACCAGTCCTGTCCAGCCATCGTAGATACCGTAGGCGAATTCCCGCCGCGCAGCTTCACAGCCGGATTTGAAACCGGTGATTCGGACGGGCTTTCGTACCGTGGAGTCGCCCCACAGTCGAGGAGCGTTGTGGAAGCCTTGGGCAATGGCTACGAGGAGATCGTTTGGCATGGAGACGAGCGCCATACCCGATTTCTTCACGCCCTCGCCAGCGTCCTTCCCGAGCTCCATGAAGAGTGGGTCCGCCGGATCCGCGGACATCGCGGATGTGCCTGTCATGCCTGTGTCCTGCGAAACAGCTTGAGGTCTGCTTTGAGCGCCCGGCGCCTCGCTCGTGCCACCGTTCTGCGGTTCACGATCCGCAAAGTCCTTCGCCGACGGTTGGCTCTTCTGTTCCGCTTTCGCCGCCTTCCTGTCTTCTTTCCGCTTCAAAGCCTCCCGCTTCTTCCGCTCATGCTCCTCATGCTTGCGAATCTTTTTGGCAATCCGCACGGGAACCATACCCACGCCCTCGCCGATGTCGTAGAAAGAGTCCTTCAGTGCACCAGCAGTACCAGTGATTGGTTCTCCAGGCCCATCAAAGTCGTTCCACTCGTAGACACGCAGCAGCTTGAGATCGCTCCACTTGATCTGTCCTTTCTCATGCAAAATCTCAGCCGCCACGGCAGAGAGTCGTAAGGATGACCCGCGAAGCTGCCACACGGCAGCCCGGTCGTCAAGGATTGAACATCGCATGTTGGGTCGCCCAGCTAGCGGCAAGCTTCGATGGAAAGACTTGACGGCGTTCTCAGCCCCGTCGCCCTCTGCTGCGATGCTGTCGGCGATCTCCTGTACGTTATGCTGCGCCTCTTCAGTGAGACACTGCTTGATGCCGTCCGCCAACCTATCAGCATTAAGCCGCTTGTACGGTATGCACTCGTGAGCGCCCGCTTTCGCCTCCGCCACCATAGTACCCCAGAACGGTTGATCGCCGAAAAAGGGAACTATCATGGTTGGTTTCGCAAGCTTGAGTCCGATCGCCGTCGTGCCTGCACCACCGTGATGCACGACCGCCTTGACTCTCGGAAACAGCCAGTCGTGAGGAGTATTGCCAAGCATGTGCACGTGGGCCGGAATCTCTCTATCGTCACCTCCAAGGCCACCCCAGCCTTTGTTGACAAGAGCTCGTACACCTGCCTTCTTGGTAGCTTCAAAGATCATATTAGTGAATGCATCAGGGTCGTCGACCACAATAGAGCCAAAGCCAATATAGATCGGTGGATCACCAGCATTAAGAAAGTCTTCCAGCTCCTTCGGAGGCTCAAAGTTGCTCGCCATCTCCAGGAACACGAACCCTGCAATATCAATCTCTGGACCCCAATCGCTAGGCTTCGGCACGAGAGACGGACTCCACATGTACGTGTACGGCACCTTCATCCTGTATAGAGCACCAGGCGCCCACAGCGAGCTGACCGGCTCCAAGCCTAGCGTTCTTTCCCGAAATCGGTTGACGATATCCCCGAGACCTTGCCAGGTCATTGTCTCGACGAGCGGATAGGACATGAAGTTGACATAATTGGCATCGACATTGCTCTTCGAGGGCTTGATGTTCGCCAGCGGATGCGGAAACATCTGCGTCGGGCTGTAAGGAAAGGTAAACATCATATGCAACGGTATACCGAGCTTCTCAGCGATATGCACGTGCGCCATGGAGGGTGGGTTCGCAATGATAGCATCCGCGATGAAGGGCGACTTGTCACCCATCATCTTCAGATTCTCGCTATCGTGCTCGTCGTCCGTCGTGTTGACACAGGCGCGCCAGAACCCTTCAAACATGACGGCCATGGCTGCGCGGCGGCGTTGGATCTCGCCCTGGCGAATCGTCTGTAGGTTTGGGATCAAGCCTGGGTTCTTGACCATGAAGGCCATGAGTTCCGATGGGTCGCCGCCAACGCTGAAGAATTCTAGGCCGGTGTCTTTCTCGACGAAGTCGCGGAAGGTCGGATGACTTGCAATGCGCACGCGATGACCGTATTGGTGTTTGAGGATCTTGCCGACTTTGAGGAAGGGTTGAATGTCGCCACGGCTGCCAATGACCATGATCACGATGTTGAGCCGTGGTCGCGTGACTGTCTTGCGCAGAGCCTCAGCAACAGATTCAGCATCCGATTCCTCCTTCCTGTGCGCCTCATGGTCCTCCTGCCTTGGTCGTGGGTCGTCCTTATGCCGCTTAGGGAGGTCTAGGTGATGTTTCAAGCTCTGACCGAGCGCCTTGGCAATGTACCCGCTGTTTGCAGCCTCGTTGATGCTGATATTCAGTCTACCGTCGCGCTTGCTGACCCTGCCTTTGGTTTGGTAGTGCTCATTGCCCATGTTGATGCGCGTGTACGAGCGACGTCTCTGCATCGGCCTTCTCCGCTGCTGCTGATTAGCGAAGTCGGTTGATTCGGTGTCCTTTGGCTTCTTTGGCGAACGCCTTGCCGTTTTGCCCTCTGGTCCTGCCTCATCATCCGACGAGCTTGAGTCCGAATCATCAGTGGACGTAGGCTCAAAGGTATACGGCAGCTGGCTACGATCATCGTCCACCTCCTGACCGCCTGTAGCTGCTCGCTTCAACCCGCCCAAAAGGGTACTCGCTCTTGGACCTACACCTGGCCGTCGCGCCACTGTAATACCTCCAGCAGGTGCTGTGTTCGTTCTCTTAGCGCCCGGGGCTCTGATCGGCGAGAAGGGCAATGGTTGTGACCGGTCTGGACCTTCATCCCTTGTTGCCTGCCTGTCCTCTTTATGTGCGGCCACAAGCTGCTGATCAAAGTATGACCCAGTCGTCGACGTAGGCTCCTCATCCGGCCTAGGCGAATCCATCTCGGCGGCGCTGTCGTTCTCCGAGTGGTGCCGCGGGCGGAAGTCGTCGAAGGCGATCGCGGGTGGTATCGTCGACGGAAACGTGCCCCCTTCCTCATCACTCAATATGACCGTCGAGTGATCCGGCGGCGTACCATCTCCTGCACCGGTCCCCTCATCATGCTTCGCCATGCTCGTCCGTCGCCCCCTCCCTTCTCGAATCTCGCGTTGGCAGTGCAATTTCACAGGACCCCCACCCACACACCCAACGCCAGAATTAAGATAGGCAGCGATCTCGCGTAGGACGATCGAGATCTGCGACCAGGAGTGGCAGGAGTTTCGGGAATGAACAGCGAGAAGAAAGAGCAGCAGCAGTCAACTTACCTACCTTACCTCCCTTCGTACTACTACTGTAAGTTCGTCGTCGTGGCTGACTGACTGACGTACCGGGGAAAGCCTCACACCCTATACGTACGGGCTTTGCGGAGGGAAGCGATAGCGCATTTCTCTGACGCTGTCGCTGGCGATGCATTAGCACTGGCGGGAGGTCTATCTTCGAACCATGATGTCAATCAAATTCGCCGCGGCTCTTCGGCTCCGCACCGCGTGCAGCCGTACTGCCGCCCGCGTCGATCATCTCGATGGATCCCGTCAAATAAACGAGGCCGGCGGTCATTGGCTGGGAAGATTTGGTAGGGCTCCCGTGACTACTGTACGTACCTTGTGCCTGAGGGATAAGGCATGGTCGTCGCGATGTGACGGGACCTCTTTGCGAGATACAGTGCCCATCGAGAAGTCTCGGAAATATACGCCCAGTAAGTAAGGTCTGAGACTCACTGGTATGGATGGACGATGAGCAATGATGTTTTTCTACGAAAGAATATACATTAGGGAACTACCTTATAATTTCGAGTTCAGTCGCGTTTCCAGAGATATCGTCGCTGAAGCGCAAACACACATCAAAATACGAATTCACCTCCCGCCCGCCATAACCTTCATCCATCTCCGCTCCGTGTCATAACTGTTGTACACGTATATCTCGTGACGGAGCCTCCGGGACGTTCCTTTCGGTTTGGCGGAAATAGTAGAAAAGCTCCACAGAAGCTATGGATTACTTGCGACCTTTGGTTGATGTAAGCGAATGCCTTAGACCTGGCTCATGGCCGGGCCACGACGGATCCCACCTGCGCGAGGGCTGGAGCCACCCTTCATCGCGAGGCCGGAGAGGACGGTCGACGCGGCGAAGGAGGCGAAGCCAAACCAGAGGAAGGCCGTGGAGGCCTGGGCCTCACGGCACTTCTTTTCGGAGCCACCAGCGGTATCGTTGCTGTTGTAGTAATCCTGTAAACTTGTTAATGTGTGTATAGAACGACGTATGTTCGGAACGCGTACTGAGTCGCCGCAGCTGTGAACGTTCAGGTACGCCGCGGTCGCAACACCACCGATGAACCAGAAGATGGTATTCAGAATGTTCAACACCAACGGAATAATCGGGTGGAATGCCAGCGAGTCCTTGATGCTCGCGGGCAACAGATAGAACAGCGTGAGCATGGCAAAGATGGACACGAATAGATCGAAGTTGATCATGGCGCTTCCACCGCCAGAGGCGATGTAGTTGCCGGTCAAGGCCATGATGAGGAGAGCCCACAGGAACTATGCGCGAATCGTCAGAGAGGTTTGGAATATGTTGTGATTACCTTCAGTGACGTACCGACAAGCCGCACATGGCAGCGTTGATGATGTTCATTGCGCCCATAGCTGCGGTGTCGCTGGTGATGCGCGAGGTAGTGGTCTGAGGTCTAGACGTATATCTCTTGCAGAGGAGCTAGTCGCGTGAGGTGGTAGGCGCTGGGATGGTCGCGAATGGTCGACGTTGTCTAGGCGATGAGTGATGTAAGGGTGGTGTGAGGGAACAATCAAGTGTTCGGGGCTTGGAGAGCTTTTGAGAGCTGCCGGCGCGCGTGCACGGAGCTTGGACAAACAACGTCACCGGTCCTCCGTCGTCACTTCTCTCCCTCTCGGCCCCCTCGGCACTACGTAACATTTCAACTCAAAAAGTTTCCAGTCCAGATCCGGGCAATATGGTTGATGACCTCAGCGTGGTTCGATGAAAATTTTGGCTCGGCCTTCGAAGGCCGCCTTGATATCGATGCTTTGACGCAAGGAGCCCTGTTTTCTGAGCCGTGCAGCTCCTCATCCCGTCTGCCATTGTTGATGACTGATGTTCTCATCCATGTCGCGCATCGCAGTCGTTGCCAAGGCAATCCCGAGTCGGACGTGTGCACTGTGCATGGGTTCAGGTGTCACAACAATACATGGTCACCACCACGCATGTCCTCGTCGGCTTCAGTGTTCCAATCGCATCCCCTTTGCTGATCGTTCTGCGCCCGGCGGCGAACGAGCAGTGGAACTTGAATAACCTTCATTATTACAGCACCGAAGAAGCCACAGTGGCACCCAGAGTTCACGAAGCGGCTAATCCCGAGCTGGTCGTTAGCACTGGCGATCATGATTTCATTAGCCATGAGATCACGTGACGGCCGTTGGAACTTCTCGCTCTGGAGATCCGTGCGTTCGCCTTGTGCTTGACGGCCTCAACGGCATGTTGGTCTGGGTTAGCCATACCATATGGACCTGCTTGTGAAGCCGCCCATTGGCCTACAATTACGTGACAACTCTTTACAACGATCAAACCGGCACCCAACACTTCTATCATCAAATTGCATGCTATTGAGTGGTATCTCTGAAACGCGCACCCAAATGCTCGCTCGTGCCTCCGAAAAGCAGGCCAGCCACCCAGCGTCAGCTCGTGGGGGCATTGCTCCCATACTGATTTCGCGCATACTGCAGGCCTGTTGTCCCACAGCAAGCTCAGCTTATGCGCTTTGCCTGTCCGAAACCATCATCATCTTGTCACCGCGTGCTAGTCATTTGCTTCCGCCAACTGAATAATCAAGCGGCTCGCGACATCCAGGAACGGGAACGGGCTCGAGATATCCTTCTCAAAGTCTGTCCTTCCCAACCCCACCAGCTCCTCGCCATCTTCATCTTCAGTGGTATGACCCGCATCGTCCTCCTCCGGGCTGCCGTGACCACTATCAAGCGGCACTTGCACAATGTCCGTTTCATTGCTCCCATTGACCTCCTTCGCAAATTTGCGCACTAGTCTCTCGTAACCTGCGCATTTGAAGTCCACCAGGTAAAAGTCCTTCTCGATGCTATAGAGTTGGATGGTGACATAGACCCAGACACTTTCATTCGGGTTAGGCCAGTCGCCGCCTCGAGTGCTGCTGGCCGCGCTGCGAGGCGCCGGACCTGTAGATGCAGCGTTGTCTACTGGGGAGCCCACGGAGCCTGTCGGCGTAAGACCGGACGCCGACATAACGCTCGAGCGCCGACGCAAGGCGTCCGCAGTCAGATCGACCCGACTGCTATGTGCCGAGGACGGGTGGACGACACCTGGAGGAAACATGCCAGCTTTCTTGAACCGAGCGTGGATGACCCATGGATCTTCAGGGAGCGCGTAACCCCAGTCGTTCCATCTGCCATACCTGTCTCTTCCTCTCTTCTTCTCGCCTCCGCGAGCTTGCTGCTCAGCCCGATGATGCCGTCTTCGCTCTTGATCGGAATGCGTAGCGTACTCGGGATCTGTGCCCGCTTCCGGGTCAGAATCGCTGTACTCCGGACTTTCCTCTCTGTTGTCTGGGCTGCCTTCACCGCTTCCAGCACCCTGTTCCTTCAGACGCGGGACCTCCCACTGCGCACCCATCTTTTGTAGAGCCTTGTAGATAGCGAGCATGGCGTCCGTCGGACTGTTCCTACTCCGAATACCAAATTGCCACTTGATCGGCTTAGTCTTCTTCGGTACCGGCTTGTCTGGCAAGCCAGTCATAGGCTCCGGCTTTTCAGGAAAGGTTCCATTCCTCTGTAGGTTTGCACTGCTTTTGGAATGCGGCTTTAGCCTCCTCGCTGTGAGTTCCTGCTCCTCTTTTGTCCGTGGTCGCTCAGGTTCAGTCGGCGTTTCCTGGTCATTGGTAGGCGAAGACGGCTTAGTAATTTGTCCTCTCATATAAGCTGCGTGGAAGTCCGGCAACGAGGACGGTAGTATCGCAATAGTGTTCGCGGGGCTACGTGCCTCGACTACGGACGCACTTCCAGTCGAGTTATGACGCGGATGGTCGAAGCTTGTCAGTGGGCTCGGCGGCGGCCTAGCCGTCGGGCTTCTGGGTGAGTTGGGCATGGTCGGATGAAAGGCAGGAGGCGACTGTGCCATGAATGCCGGCTGGTCGGTCGCCAAGCTCGGATTGGCTTTCATCAATGTGTTTTCTCGGACGATCAGATACGCGTCCTTGATCGCAGACGGCTCCTCCTTCCCAAGAGCGTCCGTCACATCCTCGGCGGCGTAGCCCATGGTCTGTCCGAGCTTGTTCACCACCTTTTCGTGCAGCCGCTCCTGCACTGGTTTAGGCTTGCTCTTGGACAGCGCGTAAGGGTCGATGGGCTTGTTGGGATCCATGCCGGAGTCGAAGTCCTCCTCGGCCGCGCGCAGGTATTCTGCCAGGTCTTTCAAGAACCACGGGTCCTGCCTGATTTCGGGTACAGTAATGCGGTTGACCGGGTTGACTTGAAGCATCCTCCTAATAAGCTTCACTGACCCCGAGGAGAGGTAGTTGGGTACCATGTAATTTCCTTGCGCAATCTTTTTGAAGAGAGCCGGGATGTACTCATCGTCAAAGGGCAGCCTTCCAACCAAGAGCACATAGAGAATCACGCCACACGACCAGACATCGACTTCCGGCCCAGCGTACAGCTTCCCACTAATCACTTCTGGCGCAGCATAGTTCGGACTACCACAGCTGGTCTTGAGGAAGTTCCCATCCGTCATGATGTTACTCAAACCGAAATCCGCAATCTTGACATTGAGATTCTCATCCAACAACAGGTTCTCTGGCTTCAGATCGCGATGAACAATCTTGTGCCGATGACAGTACTCCACCGCGCAAACGATCTGCTGGAAGAACTTTCTCGCCTTGTCCTCAGCCATCTTGCCGTGCTGGACAATGTAATCGAAGAGCTCACCACCAGCGTATTCCAGTACCATGACAATCTCTTGCGGCGTTGTGATGACAGTGTATAGTTTGATGATGTGCGGGTGCCGTAGAAGTTGGAGGTACTGGATCTCGCGCTCAATGCGCCCAGCCATGTCGCGGGTAACGAGTTTGCGGCGCGATATTATCTTAAGCGCTACCTTCTGTCCGCTCACAACATGCGTGGCTAGCTTGACCTTGCCGAAAGAGCCCTCGCCCAAGGTCTTCATGATGTTGTAGTGGCCCAGTCGAGGATTGCTAGCCCTGGTCTGTGCCTGCGGACGATGGACGCCGTGGGCATTGCTCGGCGTCGGTATGCGGCCATAGGAAGGGCCTTGTGCATCACGCTGGTCGCGGCGCGTCTGGGAGATGGAGAGGGAGAGGTCTTCTTCGTCGAAGGCGGCCGCCATCATGAGTGGTGGGTAGCGGCCGGTGAGACCGGCTCACTGAACGGACTCCAGCAGTGTCTCGGGTTCGAGCCGCGTGGGTGTCGGCGCCGGCTTCGGCGTTCTGGAAGAAGTGTTGCCTATCAGTAGCGGTGTCAGAAACCCTCACAGTACCCCAGGTGATGTATTGAGCGGCTGGTGTTCCGGGTGCGGGCTTCAGCGTGCGGTATTAGTCGTCGAGGTGGAAGCGTCGGCGACTGCTAGACGAGGTCGAAGGTGGGTGGTGCACCGTGCGGTGTTCAATGCAATGCAGAAGGTGGGGTCCGCCGTCCAACGCGCCTTCCCGCCGCCAAAGGGACCAAATGACGTCCGCCCCGCTAAGCAGTTCAACTTGAATGTTTCAAGGTTCTTGTGGAGCCTCAGGTGCCTACTCCTTGGGCAGCTTAGATTGCAGCCTGAGCGTCTTCTTGCTCTTTAGAATTTGTCCGACAGCGTTTGTTGTGCAATTCAGTCCTGTCTCCTCCTATGGTCGACGGTGGTGATGACTTGGGGGGTCGGGGTTCAGTCTGGAGATCGCCTGGCTGGGAAAGCGGGCGGAGAGACGGGGCCAAGCGGCGGAGAAGGCCTGCTTAGTTGTGCGGGCACTCATCGACGCTCACGCAGGTACCTCCGCCATACTCAATGCAGAATTGCTTGCAGTAGCGCGATCGACGCCATCGACATTTCGACAGGCATGTGATAATGGCTTGGCACGTGACGAGGGTCGATTGCGCGCAAAAGGGCAGGTGCGGCGATCGAATCCTAGCATTCACTGCCCTACACAGTAGCAAGATGAATCTCCTTACCCTCTCACAACAAGCTCAATGTTCGGCGGCATTGTTTGAAGTCAACAGTGTACAAGCCAACAGATTCACAGCCAATCGATTGGCAGGCGAAACTGTGCAATGTGCCTATGAACAGCCCACGCAAAATTTGATTAGATGAGAACATCTAATGTTTCAGGTCAGGAGAACGATGATGTTGCCATTCTCGACGATACCGTATTTAGCCAGTATGGCAGGTGATTCCTCTACCAACCGTCCACGAGCTGCACTCACAGCAAAGAGCGGGTAGATCATACAGTTCTGAAAAGTCCATGTTGATTAGGGTGAATGCCAGGCCACAGGAGGTCCGCGCTCAGTGTCCATGCATGCCACAGTGCAGTTGTGACCGCCATCAATGAGGAGGCCAAACTCTCAAGATATGAGCGTGTTCTAATGTCGCTCTGGCTGTCCGTCGTATTGACCACTGGACCCTTGGCATCGATGGTGGCATCTTGAAAGCTGGAATAAGGGGCTGGAAGCGTCGGTGGAAATCTCTCAATCACCGTCAAAAGAGAAAGAGTGGCGAAGTAGTAATCATTGCTATCCAGTCAGTTTGAGCTATCGCAATCAGGTAGAAGATGTCGGGGGCGAAAGGGCCAAATTGTTAGGATAAAGACAAGGCAGTGCAGTGGAAGAAGAGGGCGAAAGCCCGACATCTTCGTATGCGTAGGCAGCCATATGTTGCGGCTGATCGCTGGCCATGTCGATGATGTTGTCCTGCCTCTACATGCACGAAGTCCCTCAGCTGTGGCAGCCGTAGTGTAAGAAGGGTTTCAGGGGTGCTTCTGTACAGGGCGTGTTCAAGTCATGCACTGCTTGTCCGGCAGGCCAGCGCAAGATTACTGCTTCGACCGAAGTGCATTAGAAAGGATGGTCAGTTCAGGTATTTGAATGTCGAATGTGTCGACCCCATCATCAAGGCCAGAGTGACTGGTTGGTGAAGCATAGTGCAGTTTCTGGTCTTTGCCGAAGCTACCTCTCATAAACGTCATTCTACGATCTTTCAGAACTCTCGCGGTCACAGTAGCTGCAGAACACCCGACTCTTAGCTGTAACCCGCCTGCATGCATTGAACGCTGAAGCACGCGTAAGGTAACCAACGCCATTTCGAACGACCCAGCATGACAAGCGTGTTGTCAGCAGCGCGGCCGCAGCTCTCCTTTCAATGCGCTCGCCTCATTGCAAGGACATCGCCATCAGCGTTTAAGCGAGCAGTATCTACGCTACCGAATAACGAGCATATTGTACGCAATGAAAGTACCTCTGGCTACTACTTCCATTTTGACAAGTTCTCTAGTACATCCATCCTCAGGCCAACAACACTGCCCTCCTCTCCCTCCTCCCAAACAGCCCTCCCATCCCTTTCCTAGCCATTGGCACGACACCCAAGACCCCTCCCACTCCAGACTCTCTCACTGAGAACCACGACTTCTTCCCAATCCTACACAGCGTCATCCGCGAACATGCTGTCAACGACCCCGATGTCCAGGCTCAGGCAGGAATGTACGCCTCTCAAGCGGGTTCAGCACTAGGCAGTGGAGGTGTCTTCTTCCCGCAACAACGAAAGCAGAAAAAGCGGAGGGGTGAGAGTGGTGCGAAGGGGTACGGTGGAGGCGGAGCAACAGGCGGTGATGGCGCGGGAGGCGCTTCTGCACAAGGTGGAATGGGCGGAGCAGGCCGAGGTGGCTGGATACATGTGAGCGACCAACGCCAACCTCCTGACTTTGGGAGAGTTGCGTGGCCCGAGGACATCTTCGGTAGCCTTGAAATTGACGGGGATGGTAAGTTTGTGGATGGCCATGGGCGCTATCAGGAGAGTGGCACTTACAGGATGTGTACCAACGAAGGGGTCTTGTGCCTGAGCAAGCATTTGCGTGAGAAGTTGGTTCAGAGGTTAAGAGAGTTGGACGCGCAGGCAAGGAGCAATAGCTGAAGACAAGACTACAGCGAGACTACAGTGTATAACATATACGAGAAGCAATTGCTTGACCATCAACCACAGGACAGCGGTCCACCGCAGGCAAGTACCACGCTCGAAACGCAGACAGACACGTCAAGTATGGCTACAACATTATCTCGCGCTTCGGGATCTGGTGAATGACACTTTGCGCACATCAGAAATAGCCTCGTCATGCCCTCCATCCGCGAACGGCAAGTTGTGTTAGAGAGGCCATTGGTACCTTATGCTGCTCACTCCTGTTTATAGCATTCGCAAACTGCCGACCACGGGGTTTGCCGCGCACACGTGCGTCCGTCCATTCATCCATTTATCTATCCTGGCACAGCTCAAAGCGACCGACGTGAACCTTAATACCACAAACAGTGGAACTTCACGTCGACAGCTGCACAACAAGTTGCCAGCTCAATCCCAAGCTACCCCGCCAGCTTCCGTCCCTTTCTTTTAAATGCGGTCCCGCCTTCGAACTGCATCTTCGTTCAGAATCATCAAATCATCTAGCAAGTCAAACAAGGTACCTTCACGAACAAGACTTCAACTACACACCACTCAAGTCGACCAAGTCGGTACGGAGGTACGACCCTCAAGATGGAAAGCACACCAATCTTCGCACAAGCACCGCTTGATCATGTTCGAGGTAACGTATGAACACGCATGGCGGGTGCTCACGACTGCTGTCTCATCCCCTCTTCATGACATGCTCGTCAAATCATGATGTGCGGGAGGAGACAGTACGTCTGGGCTGAGATCATACCGTTGCGAACCTGATCAGCGTAATAGCTGCGAAGGGACATGCTTTTCCCTTCTACCTTGCTGTTAGACTTCGCATATTGACGATAGCAGCATCATCATGTCTACGGATAAGATTACGTTCTTGACCAACTGGTATGCTTTGGTTCAAAGTGATTTGGTAGCACTTAAGGACTGACGTGTAGTGAAGGCACGCCACGCCATACCACGCTCCGCTTTACTTGGCTCAGGCCAGGGGTTACTTCAAGGATGAAGGTATCAAGGTTGCTTTGTTAGAACCGAATGACCCCAGTGTACGCTCTGATTTTGGGGGCTGGAGTGCATCAAGGCTGTTGCTGACTTTAGCAGGACGTTACGGAGATCATTGGAACGGGCAAGGTCGATCTTGGTGAGTGTTCTCTAGAAATTACTTTGGGGGTCAAATAAGAGCTTACACTGTGGTAGGCTTCAAGGCTATGATCCACACTTTGGCGGTGAGTTCATCCTGCTTCGCGCTTTACACGAACAACTCAGCTCATGCCCTTCTTCTAGGCCAAAGCCCGTGACTTCCCAGTCTTGTCTATTGGTTCTCTTCTCGATGAGCCGTTCACGGGAGTCGTCTACCTCAAGGACAGCGGCATCACGCCAGACTTCCGCACGCTCAAGGGCAAGAAGATTGGCTACGTTGGCGAATTTGGCAAGGTACACATTACTTACATCGCAGCTCCAGAGGTTCCCAACTCACATCTTATCAGATCCAGATCGACGAGCTGACCTCCCACTACGGTATGGCTCCCACCGACTACACCGCCGTCCGCTGCGGCATGAACGTCACCAAAGCCATTATCAAAGGCGAGATCGACGCCGGCATTGGTCTCGAGAACGTCCAGATGGTCGAGCTCGCCGAATGGCTCTCCGGCCAGAACCGTCCCAAGACCGACGTCCAGATGCTCCGCATCGACGAGCTCGCCGAGCTCGGCTGCTGCTGCTTCTGCTCCATCCTGTACATCGGCAACGAAGCTTTCATCTCCCAGAACCCGTACAAAGTCCGTGCCTTCATGCGCGCTGTTAAGCGCGCGACCGACTTTGTCCTCGCGGACCCCGTCCAGGCATGGGCCGAGTACGTCGACTTCAAGCCGCAGATGGGCAGCGAGCTCAACCGCAAGATCTTCGAGCGCAGCTTCGCGTACTTCTCGGCGGACTTGAAGAATGTCGATCGTGACTGGCAGAAGGTGACGAGGTATGGGAAGAGGCTGGGGGTGCTTGACGAGAGCTTCACGCCTAATTATACCAATGAGTTCCTTGGCTGGACGTCTGAGGGCGACCAGGCTGATCCGACGGGTGATCAGAAGCGGATGGTTGATCTGCAGAAGGAGGTCGCTGAGCAGGGCGGTTTTAAGCGCTTGGATGTCAAGCGCGTGCCTGCTGTTGCTGCCTCGGCTTAAGCATGCGGTAGTAGACCGTCAAGAAGACTCCGTTGATGATGAAGGTGTCCATTCGCTCATTAGAACATCTAGACACCAATGAGCCCGAGATAAGATCTGAGTACAATACACTATTTGCAAGATCTGTTCAACCTCCAAAGACCGATATGGAAACATACCGCGTCAGGTGAACCGTAAAGTATGCTCATTACGTACGTCGCAACGTCCATGCGTTGTCTTCGGTTGCCTCGAAGACAGCGACTCCACATATCTACGCAAAGCTGCGTAAAAGTCTTCCCAAGAACGAGCGTGGTTGCTCATTCACCACAGGTCGTTTGCTGCGCCGTTCGCTGTCACGACGACTGCCCGGACGGCGATCAGACCCAGAACGCTCGTGTCGTCTGCGACGAGTCTTAGTGCTGTGCGATTCCGACGCAGGCACAGCCTCTGGCGCCATGCCCTCTTCTTTCCCTGCTGGTCCGCTAGAGTCATGCTGTAGCGTCTCTTTCTCTGGTGATCTGGATCGTCTGGGTGGTAGTCGTGCCACATCGTGTTTCGAAGTACGGCGAGATCGATGTTCTTTCGTCTGCACAGCCGGCTCGCTGCTCGTTCGGAAAAAAAGCGGTGCCCTCGTGACACTCTCTCTACGCTCTCGTGGTGGGCGAACAGCTTTGACAGCGTCTTTCTCAAGCTCCTCGCGCCGTCTTCTTCTCGTCTCGGCTTCCTTCCGCGCAACAGCTACAGCCTCTTCTTTCGCGAGCCTTGCTGCCTCTTCCGCGGCTGCTTTCCTTGCCGCCCGCCGTGCCTCATGGCGGATGCGGCGAAGCTCTTCTTCATGAGCTCTTTCGGTTTCTTCCTCAGCAACGCGAGCAGCTTCTTTCGCCTTTTTGACTTCGCGCCTGCGTCTGCGTTCCGTCTCGTCTTCGAGAGGCATGGAGAGCCTGCGTGATCTTGATGGGCGCTCAGATGCTTTGGGCTCATGTCTGCTGCTGCGCTTGCTGGATCTGCTTGCCGTCTTCTCGTGCTTCGTATCAGCGGTCGTGTGTCGCCTGGTCGGTTTGCTCGGCGCCCGCTGCCAATGATCTGCTCGCTGCTTGTGTGAGCTGCTCTTGCTTAATGTTGGTGATGGTGGTACCTCGACCGCGACCTCCTCGACGACTTCTGCTGGGCACTCGTTGGCATCATCGGAAGCCTCATGGGCTGCTGCTGCTTCTCCGGTAGGCAGCGTTCCGGAGATTGGGTCTCCAATTTCCTCGGTGGCCTCAGCAGGAACATCCGAAATAGTCTCGTCGACTGCGCCTTCGCTTGAAGGTTTTGCCACTTGGCTCATTGTCTCCACCGGACTATCTGGCTTTTCTGTGTAAGCGTCAGTCAGTTTGTCTTCAGGCTGCACTGCCTTTTCCTCAGCAGTGTGATCAGCTTCTGCACCAGGTGAAGTTTCTCTGGCGGTGATGTCGCTATCCGTCTGGGGCCTCATCTCTCCAGTAGCACTATCCTCCGCTGCTCCATCTTTTTTCTTTGAGGACGGACTCTCAGCCTCCTCGGCTTGCGTAGACTGCTCGGTATCTGCTACCGCTACAACTTCATCTTTCTCATTCGACGCCTCAGCTGAGTCGGACTTAGGCAGCTCGTCGTCTTTATTCGTCGACACGTCATCTCGAGGAGCTTCCAAGACCCCTGTCACTGCAGATGTCGCATCGTAATTATCCTCAGTGGGCTCTGTGGGCTTTTCGCTCAGCTTTATAGAATCCGGCTTCGGCGGCTCGTCATCTGCCTTCGTCGACAAGTCACACGGAGGAGCCTCCGGGGTCTTCGTCACTGCAGGCGTCGTACCATCGCTGCCGTCATTGGGCTCTGTAGCCTTTTCGCTTGCCTCTTCAGTTGCTGTATCACCTTCAGGATCGCCGAGTCGACCCGCAAAAGCATCGGCAGCCGGAGCATCTGGTTCATCAGGCTGCACAGGAGGTTTGACTTCTGCGTCTGGTGCCTGCGAAGCTTCGGCGGTATCATCATTTCCGCTTGGTCTGCTCCCCTCAGCCTCACCTTCAGCCTTTGATGCTTGGGTGACCACCTCGTCCTCGTCTGAATTTCCTACAGGCCGCCTCGGAGAAGTGACTTCTTCGGTCAGCGACTCAAGTGCCACTGCCGCGGACGCCTCACACGGCTCGGCTCCACTGCCATCGGTATTCTGCACGTCCTCTTGGCCGCTGGCTGCTGAATCACCTTGAGCATCAACCACGGCGCTGGTATCGTCACTGCTAGTCGTCGCGGTCGCTTCCTCGTCGATAGCAGAATCCCCCGGCATTGATTCCAATACAGCAGGTGAGCTCGCTCCCGATCCATCAAAGTCTTTCTCTGCTTCACTGGCCTCGGAATCCTCCGGACCTGTCTCTGCGACGTTCTCGTCAGGCTTCTCATAAGGCTGTATAGGAGCCCCGTCATCACCAGCTTTTCCCTCATTCGCTGTGAGACACTCCTCAGCCGTGGCAGTATCCAACAGGGCATCGACCGCCACACGTTCGGGGGGCTCTTTTTGAGCTGGTGCGACTTCCAGGATGTAGCCCTTCTCGCCACCTGTAGCGCCGACATCTGTGGGTTCTTCGGCTTTGTCATCTTGAGTCTCATTGACAATGACAGCTTCGAGCTCTTCCTTCTCGTCATTAGGAGAATCGTTCAATACATCCAGCTCATCTTCAATAGCCGGCGAATCAGCCGATACAGCCATTTCCTCAGCCGCTGGCACAGGCGTCTCGACAGAGTTGGGCTCTGCTTTTGTGTCCTGGCCGAGATCACCTCTAGAGTCATCGGTCCCAGTTGGCGGATCTGCGGCACCAGCATCCTGCTCACCGCCTGCAATCTTCTCGTTGTCATCAGACACGGTATCAGCTGCAGTGGGAGGATCTGCATCTTCTTCAATTGGACTTACGATGGTAGACGAATGCACCGTGGTGTCCTCGGCAGTCTTGTTTGACCCATCTCCTTGCACTTCTTCCGGCGAGAGCAACGCCTCAGAGTTGCCAGCCGTGGTTGACTCCGCGACGACCGCAACATCCTGATCAGAAGCGACAGCACCGCACGTCTCTACTGCAGGAGGCGGCGGCGAAGGGGGTGGCGCACGCTCCGAACTTTCAACGACTTCCGGCACCTGCGAAGATGAGGCTTTTGAGCCTGTAGCCGTTGCTGAAAGATCAGGTTGCTTGGCTTGTTTCTTCGCCGACTTCTTTCTTCTCTTCTTCTCCTCTTTGCTCGCAGGTTTTGGTTTCTCTTTGCTCAGTTTTGCAGATCCCGATTTAGCTTGCACGATCGCGATACCACTCTCAAGTTCTTCTGTGGAGAGTGGGTGTCCTTCATTCGGCTTGTCAGATTTACTGCCCTCGGGAGGAGAATTGACCTGCGTTTCTTCGCACTTGTCTGGGGTGGCATCATCTTTGGCAGAGGAATCTTCTGCTGGCGGGGTTGTGCTCTCATCCAAAGACTGACCAGATTCGCTGGGTTGCGCTAGGTCAGCAGCAGCAGCAGCAGCAGTAAAGTCATCCATCGCATTTGAGTCCCCGCTCTCGATCGGACTTTGACCATTGTCATCATCGCCACTGGTAGGCGCAGGAGAAGGTGGCGGCAGCACATCTACAACAACCCCATCGTCAACGACTGGAGCTACGTCGTGCAGTGAGCTTTTGGCAGGAGGGTGATCCTTATTCTTGGACTTGCTCTTCGTTCCCTTTCCACCTCGCTTTTTGCGATGCGTCGGTTTCGGCTCAGGTGTCTGAGGTGCAAAGCTCACATGCTTGTCAGCAGGCACGCTCGGCTCGACATGTGGAAAATCCGGTCCCTCAACGGCATCAAGTTCCGGTTTCTCCAGGACACTGTCGGCTCGTGTTGTGTTGGCTGTCTCTGACATAGGACTGTTTTCAGTGCGCTGTGGGTGGTCTTTGTTCGAGACCTGATTCTCGGGTGTAAGTTCATTTTCGTAGCAGAGCTCTTCGCCAGAAGCTTTCTCGCCTGTGAGCTCTTCGCCAATCGTTTCAAAACATTGCTCAGAAGCATCGTCATTTGCCTTGGCTACCTCTGTCCGCTCACCATCCTCTGCCTCGAACACCTCCGTTTGCTCATCATCCATTGCATCCGAGCCATCTTCGACATATTCACCAGCAGTTGTCTCAACGGTCGTCCCCTGTGCGCTAGCGACATGTACTTTCGAGGGGTCCTGCACAAGGTCATCATTGTCAGCAGTACTATCCTCTGTTGAGGCTGGCACACCACCATCTGAGGTGTGTTCAGCAGGGAGGACCTCGTCAACCTTCTTTCTTTTCTTGCCTTTCCTGTCTAGTTTCGGCTCTTCGATGATCTCCACAATGTCGTCTGCAGCGCCTGAGCCCTCAACATCTACGACTGTTGGTATGACTTCGTCGGAAGCACTAGCAGGAGGTACTTCGACGATCTCGATAACAGGATTGGCGGCTTCTGCAATAGCTTCCGTCGGTGCTGGTATCTCTAGCGTAGTATCAGGGTCGTGTGCTGCAGGCGGGTTCGACTCAGGCGACTCCTCGTCTTCTCCAATGGCTTTGGCCGGTGCTGGTGTCTCTGGCGAAGTTTCGAGGTCTTCTATTGCAGCCTGGGCTGGCTCAGGCGACTTATCGTCTTCTGCGCTCGCTAAAGGAGAGTCTACTAGCGGAGCTGTCAAGCGTGGTCAATTAAAATCCGAAGTTAGTAAGGTTTCACACACCTCTCATCTCTGGTGGCGCTTCATCTCCCTCGGGCGTTTGCTCTTCGCCCGGGGAGCCTTCATCCTCAGACTCCTCATCGTCCGTAGGTTCCGGCAGATCCGGTCTCGTATAGCTGACCTTGTAGGTGGGCAGGTACGGTGCTCCAGCAGATTCGGCTGAGCGAGTTGGCGACACTGGCCCACCTCGAGCCGGCAGTACGCTAGCTCTTGGATCCATCCATTTGCCGACGGAGATGTGCGAGAAGTTGTAGCGCTTCTTGAGTTCTTCTATATTGACTGCGGACATGGTGAGCTGAGTCTTGACATTCCTCGCTTCTTGAAATCTTTATCGTTCTGGAAAGCAATGCAAGAGCTGAAGTTAAGAAAGACCTTATGCCGTGTGATGTTGAAGCGAGCTCGGAAGGTGATACTGTACAACGAGAATAGGTCACGATACTAGAAAGCACCATAAGCATCAAGTCCAGCATTTTGGGAGTAGAGTGCTTCTGCAACCCGACTTCGCGCCTGTTGGAGACACGTAGTCGAGCCTAGATCGAAGGTGCCGAAGAGAGAGTAACACGCATGATGCCCTCTACAACCGTGGGGCAAATTCGTAGCCGATCTCGACGAGCGCGAGCCACTTAGCGCGCAGCGGCAGAGTGACTGGGACCACGTTGGACGACATGGTTAGGCGTGCCTCTGGGCCGGGTCGATGGCGAGTGAGGTTCGGCTTAAAGAGGGCGACTGTCTTTCCGAGCGAGATACCTAAGGTATGGTCGACAGCTGGGGCATGCAGCTAGAAGAGCTCTTTGGGTTCCCATGCAGCTGTCCTTCCGGGGGCATACATGTGCATATGGTTCCGATACGTGTCAGTATGCATGTCGACAAGCCTTTCTTTTCTAAACTTGATGAATGGCCAATGGCAGAAGTCCGATGAGACGACTCAGGTGGACGTTTGTCATGTTATGCCCGCGGTTGGCGCGGTATCGAAGACTCCCTTACCCAAGGTGGATTGGTGAAATGAAAGTCAAGACGATCATGCAAAAGACCAACGTCGTCAACGTGGCACGCCGTCAATCCTCCCCCCGCCCCGTCTAGCCGCTCCCTCCCGCGCGCCACATCGGCCACCATCCACCTCACTTTGCTGGATGGGTGACTGGACTTCAGCGTGAAGACCATGTCGCCTGATAAGTGACATGTCACGGCCAATAGTAGTAGTCTCTACAGTCTTAGTCGGAACCATCACTCTCTGGTTCCTTCTAACCAGCCCCTTCCACACCCGCCAACAAATGGGCAGCACATCTCCTGCCACGTACAACCACGTGGCCATCAAAGGCTTCTTCGCGCAAGACGATACCGGCACGGACGCTGAGACCTACGACTACCGAAAGCACAACCTCAGCATCGCAGTCCGCTCCTACGAGACAGACACTCCCGAAACCGTCACCTTCACCCAATGGCAACGATTCGAATTCTATCTTCGCCATCTAAATGCCCAAGCACCCGCAGACACTCACTACAAACTCCTGATAGCCGGCCGGCACGGACAAGGCTTCCACAATGTCGCAGAAGACTTCTACGGCACACAAGCTTGGGACGATTACTGGTCGAAACTCGAGGGCAATGGCACGATGAACTGGGCCGACGCGCATCTAACGGACTTGGGTAAGGAGCAAGCGCTGGAGGCGAATGCGTTCTGGAGGCTGCAGCTAGAGGTGGCGAAGATGCCGGCGTTTGAGAGTTACTATGTTAGTCCTTTGTATAGATGTTTGCAGACGGCAAATCTGTCGTTTGAGGGGTTGGAGTTGCCGAAGGAGAGGCCGTTTAGGCCTGTGATTAAGGAGATGTTGCGGGAGACTATGGGCGAGCATACTTGTGATAGGAGGAGTAGGCGGGATTACATTCAGAAAGCGTTTTCGCAATGGGTGATTGAGGATGGGTTCTCTGAGGACGATGAGTTGTGGCTTGCGGATCATCGGGAGACGTGGGCTGAGCACGATGTGAGGACGAGGAAGCTGCTGGACGACTTGTTTAGCAACGATACTGGAATGTTCGTGTCTTTGACAGCACATTCTGGCGCTATTGCGAGCTTGTTGCGGGTTACGGGCCACAGGGCGTTCAAACTACCGACCGGCTCGGTAATACCTGTGCTTGTCAAGGGTGTCAAGAGAATCTGATCTATCTAGGGTTCACTCGGAGAAAGAACCAAAGGATGCCATACGATCTGGCAAGGCGACTGACGATCACCGCTTGACGCATATGTCACTCCTAATGATCCATTTCTCGCCCTCGGTCACCTCTCGGCCTTCATGCAGCAAGCAGTCTTTTCCATGCCGGTGCAACAACGCCATTCCGACCTCCAAGCTCGCCACGACAGGAGGAGGCGCGGCGTCGCGCTTGCTAGGCGGATCCGGGTAGAAGACCGTTTCGCCGCCTTGACAGCCCGTTGCGGGAGAAGTGAGGTAGAGCAGCAAAGTCCATGTCGTCTTAGCAGGGACCGCCGAGGGCACGCTGGACGATGGAAACACAATGTTATTCGAATCGTCGTCTTGCAGGGCTGTCAGCAAATACTATAGAGGTAGTAAGGAATAGAGAGAATGTGTCTTACAGTGCTGATCAAAAAATTGCCCTTTACTGTAGCGATAGATCCGAACATTGCTATTCAACCCCAGAACCTCGCCACCCCACAAAGCACTCGCATCATCTTTGTTCAGTGCCTCACCGTCAATGATGGGGTTCTGAAGGAGCTCTCGCAGTGCAGTGCCGCTCCAGAGCTTTTCCGCAAACGCTGGATCATCAATCTGGAAACGATCGTTCACACGCACTGCATCCCCTTTCTTCGGCTTTCCCGGCGTCGTTGTCAGTGACAGGGAGGCAAGGAAATTGACATAGGTTTTGCAGAGGGTGGAGGTCCAGAAATGTGGTATGGTGAGGATTTGGTCTGGTAAGAGGGAGACTAAGCTCAGATCAGATGAGGGCAAGAGAGGTTGTATGGCTGGCCAATTGGGCGGTTGCTGTTTCGCTTCCTCAGCCGCTGTGGCTTTGGGAGCTGTTGATGCGTTGCTCTTCTTCGTCTGCTTGGACTTGGAAGGCATGGGTGTGTTTTGTCAGGTGCTAGTTATCAAAGGTGATTGATGAGTCGATGCGACAGGCCGCTCACTGACCAACTTCTAGCTTTGGGTAAATCGTTCGTTATCGAGCAGGATATGACGAGCTTTTGAGTGCTTGATGTGTTTCTCCCGACGTTTCGAGTATGACAAGAGCTTGATTGTACCTGTTGAAGCCCTTGGATGAATGCGTGATACTCTCTTCTTTCGTACCTTCGCTGCTCTGCCACGCAGACGAGATGTCGCTTTCTGATCAAATGTTTCGCAATGCTACTGCTGTCGAAGGATATATCTCAAGTCTTTACGGTGGTGACATGGAAGTGAGTCTCATCTTCAAAGTCTTGTCGGCATGTGAAAGGTCCGTCGAGCGAGAGCCATTCGGGTCAAAAGTCCTGGGCCGGTTGAACGGCTATGCGTGTACGTTCAGTCTGCTGCAAGCCGTCGCGTCTTCTGCAAAAGACGAGATCAAAACAGCGACGAAGAGTCGAGATCGCAAGAGACAGTTGTATATCTTCGGACGATCACAGTCGTTCGGCGACCGTTACTGCGACCACTGCTGCTGCATTCATCGCGCTACCACTTCTGGCACGATCGTCAAGGATCTGTGCGGAGTTGCGTCTTCACCGACAACGAGGCTAACTTTTTGGGATCCCTAGCTCTTGCCGCCGACGCCGTCGTCCTCTTACCTCCGAAGGCCCATCGCCTCGAACTTTCCGCCTGCGACAACGACTCCATTACTAGAGCAACAACAGCATCAACACCACCACCACCCACCTTTCACTCCGCTGTGCACACTCTGCGGCGACCTGACCTACCCATTCTGTCTCTGCCCCTCCCCACCATCTTTACCCGCAGAACCGCAATCGCGCCGGTTCCTCGTCAACACGCCGCCAGCGCAACTCGTCCAGTCCAGCAATGAAGCCAGTCCGCCCACGCGACCACAAGAGATGGAAAGCAGCGGAGCTGGCGCGCTTGCCGCCCAAGCAGCGCCATTGCCGACACATTCACAGACTCCTGATCCGCTACTCCGGCTGACTACGGGCGCCGCCGACATGGACGTAAACCCTTTTCACGACAGTCCTTTCGTGATCGGGGACCAGCGACCGGGTCTCTCGATAGAAACCCCGGTGCATGCTGGTCGCATCGATCACTTCCAAGCCAGCAATGTTCGGGAAAGAACGGAGGCGCAACATGGTTCACCTACGAGTGCGGATGCTGCGAGAGCGGCCAACATACTCGCCAACCCCACGAATGGCTTGAACGATGACAGTTGGTTGCAGCTTTCAGAGTCTGAGGCAAATAACTTACAACATTGGTCTGCGCCTCCTCTAGATTCTTTGGCAGAAAGCGGCGCTGGAGACTTCTCGGATGAAGTTCAGTGGGCCGAAGGGGAGGACACGCAAGAAGAGGAGAAGGACGTCAAGGCGTATGCCAAGTTGGCCTTTCCAGACGGTGACTACTTCATTAGCACTTTGCAGGTCACCCTGGGACGTGATCTGGACTTCTGGAGGCGGCACACGAAGGAAGAGAGGCGCTCTAGGAGAGCGCAACATGATCTGGCAGAGTACAGACTGGAACCCAGTCAACCATCTCAGCCGGATGACGGAGAGAATCAGGGGCCCTCGTCCAAGTCCAGTCATTCTCTAGAAGGACGTCCGGCTAAGGCACTACCGAGCAACTTCAGTGAGCAAGGAGGTGCCGTGTCTTATGCTAATAATTCGGATGACGAAGTCGAAGCACGTAGAGCAAGACGGAAACGTCGCATCCTCAACTCGAAGTCCTCGTCTACGACCTCCGTGGCACCGGCCAGCTTACACCCGTCCATGATGGGCAACTTCAACATGTCGAACCCTTTCTCCGGCGAAGGTGGCTCATTCGCCGATCAGCCTTCGGAAGCCTTCGTTCCTGTGCATCCGCAGAAGCCGGAAGACATCAAGAAGATCTCAAAGAATCACCTTCTGTTCCGCTACAACTTCGAAGCAGAGACGTGGGAAGTACAGATTCTCGGATCAGGTGCGATGATCAACGATCAGTATCGTAGACGAGATGAAGTTGTGGCGTTGAGTAACCACGACCAGATAGTGGTTGCCTCGCTCGAGGTCGTGTTCAAGCTGCCGGATGCGGACAGAGGTTCACCTGGTCCGTCTCGCGGCACCTTTGCTAGCGATCTTGATGACGAAGACGGGCTCAGCCCCATCAGAATGAGTCCTATCAGGAGGCTGTCTCAGGCTGTCGATGTCGATAGCGATGACGAGGACGCCACGCCGCTCAGTAAGGTCTCCCACAAGCCCAAGCTCAAGCTTAGTCTTAAGAAGAAGAAGCCGGAGGCGGAGAAGCTTCCGGAGTCGAAAGAGGCTGGAGATGCTGGCGCAATACTGGCAAAGCCGAAGCCGAAGCAGAAGGAGAAGGAAGCTTCGAGGTCTCCTGAAGCTGTGAGGAAGACGGACAAGGCGGGTAAAAAGCCGAAAGAGGCTACAAAGGAGCCAGTCGAGACACCAACTCCACTTGAAATTGGCAAACCAGAAGGCGAAGAGCTCCAAAGGACCGAGACACAGATGTCGCCTCAAGCTTCAGCCCCTGTGATAGAACCCGGGTCAATATTTGAAGGTGTGGCACCTGACGAGCTACCACAAAAGCGCAAAGGTCCTGGCCGTCCACCAAAGAATGGACTCATCTCCAAACGCGATCAAGCGCTCGTCAAGCGAAAGCAGAAAGAGTACGAAAAGCATGGCAAGCAGCCGCCGGGCTTGGATGAGCTTGTAGCTATAGTTCGCGCTGAAACGAAGGCGAAGGAGGCTGCTGCCAAAGCTGCTGCAAGAGGCGAGGCGCCGCCTGACATGCCCGTCGTGCAGAGTATCGAGACCGAAGCATTGCCGATGCCAGCACAGCTAGTACCGGAAAGCGCGGTAGCTGCGTTAGACGCTGAGCTAGGCCAACACAATACCAGCGCAACGCCGGTCGAACCAATGCGCAGATCAAGCCCGAAACCGAAACGGATCGTCAAGTCGCCGTCGCCGATGAAACCAGAGAGCGAGTACACCGAGGAGGAGATGAAGAAGCCAACGATAACCTATGTCCATATCTTGGACGAGGTGCTGCGCGATCATCCGATCGGGAAAGCTGATTTGCAGGAGTTATATGACAGGATCTGCAAAAGATATCCTCACTTCAAGTACAAGACTGGTACCTCTGGCTGGCAAAGTAGCGTTCGGCACAATTTGTTGCAGCATGAGCGCTTCAAAGAGGATGGTCGCTCGGGCAAAGGCAGGCTGTGGGCTATCAACTGGGACTACCCCCTTGAGAAAGAGAAGAAGCGAAGGGTCACTCCGCCGCCGCGACCGGCCTATGCGATGCAGAATGGGCAATTTCCGCCGATGCCGTACGGCGCCCCATACGGAGGCGCATCGTATGCTCAGCCCAATGTCAATGGGCAGCCGCAGAACTTCAGTGGTCCGCCGCAGCCGGGTGGCCCGAATGCCTATTACTCGCCGTACGCGCCTGGTCAGTATCCACCCGCAGGCCAACAAAGCGCGCAAACACCCGTGCATCACGGGCAGCAACCTGCCGACCCCGCCGCAAGGCCGTCTCAGACGCCCAATCTTCCTCAGGGCAACGCTTCGAATACTGCATCTGGATCGCAGCCGACTCCTCAACAGCCGCCTGGGCAGCAACAGCGCCAAGCCTCCTCAGCACCTGCACCTCAATTCCAAGGTATAGTCGACGAGATCATGAGTTATCGCTCCTCCTTCCTTGCGCCATATCAGCCAGATACCGACGCATTCAAGCAGCATGATGAGATGTTCAAGAAGTGCACCAACTACATGTCGAATATCTTTCACGGCACTGGCGCGGATGCTGCCAAGGATCTGAGCGCGGAGGAACGTCCGGTGTATGATCATCTACAGGCGATATTTAATAAGTATCAGCATTTGAAGGGTCCGCCGAGCGGGAGTCAGAGTGGTACGCCTGTGCCTGGCGATGGTACACCTGGGCCGAGTTGTGCGCAGCCAGAGGCTGGGGGGGGCAATGCTTCAGGTGGAAATGCGCCGACGGCTAGCGTGCAGCCTCAGGCTGGGCATACTGGCGCACCTACCATTGGAGGTCAAGCTGCGGCGAGTGCACCACCAGCTAATGGCCAGGCCGCTGCCCCCGTGGCTGGCGCTACTACAACTTATGCAACGACTGCACCTGGCCAGCCGCAAGTACAACAGCCTGTAACAGCTCATTCTCGGATTGCTAGTGCGGCGCCTAGCACTGCGGCACCCCATCCTCCCAAGAACGTAATTGCAACTTCCGGTACTGCGGCAGGTCAAACACAACATCCCACTGCAGCAACACCACAGAGTCACACGGCAACTCCTCAGCCTGTACCAAGTCAAGCCCCACCCCCGGCTGCTCCTCCACCCGCTTCGGCTCCAGCGCAACGTCAGGCACCACTGGCGGCTGCCACCCCTGCTCAAGCTAGACCTCAGGTGTCGCAGCCAAGCACGACCGCACCAGCTATGCAGAACGCCGTACCGCCACAGACTCGTGTCCCGTCCGCCTCACACCAAGCTCCTCCAATGCAAGCTCCAAGCAATGCTCAGGCCACGCGGCAGCCAGCGCCGCTTCAGCCACCTGTCCAACAGCCCGCTGGCCCTTCTGCTACGCCTAGTCGACCCGCTGCTACCCAGTTCAGCACACCGCAGGCTGCGGCTCCGCCTGCTTCCGCTCCGCCCAGCCAGCCCCCATCCGGCTCAGTAACCGCGCCGCAGCCTGTCCAGTCGCCGACAGTCGGTCAGACCAGCCAGACGGTGAACAGCCAAGCGGCCGTATTGCAGCCAGCCTCCACCGCCGGCCCTCCAGCCCCTACTCCGGCCAGCCAGCCTACTCAGACCATTAAGCCTCCTAAACCCACGCCTCCCCCACCAGTCCCGTCAGGACCAGCGGGGTCCCCGAAAAATCAGCAGCAGGCTCTCCAAAGTAGCCAGCCCAACTTAGCACCGCCTCCGCATCCAGAGCCCAGCCAGGCAGGTACGAAGCGCGCTGCAGTGGACGAAGCGGAGTCCGAGATCAAACGCCCGCGCGTTGAGTGAAAGCAAGCGGGTGGTCATTATGTTTTCACCTCTTTGATTGATTTGATAAGCGTTTTGAGCGAGCGAGGTGTTCTGGAAGGTTTCATAAAGTGCATGGCATTGGCGTAGAGATAGATTACTCGTGGTAGTTTACCGTAGGCCATCGAAGTTTTGAGTCACGATTTCTCAGTCGTACAGTGCATTCTTTCCCTGCTAATGATCGTCTTGGTTCGCGCCGCTATAGGTGATATTGTTGCCGCTGTGGATGCTTCGCTCAGACGGGGATAGCAGTGATGGCTATGGTTCTCATCGCCTTCGATGACGCTCCGCTCTGCTGCTTGCCTCCCTGCCTCTTGCCGCTGTAGTTGACGTCGGTGCTATGGCTGAGGCCTGTCTGCCGTGAGATGAGCGCAGTGCCCACCGGCCGACGCTTATCGAATGTCCGCTCCCTACAGCCTTGACCGCACGCCGCTGTAGACGAAGTCGATGCCACAGCGAGGTAGATAATACGGTGGGAAGGGTTTGGCCTGTAGCTTTGCCACTGCTGGCTCTCCGCTCTCCATCACACTGCCTTGCGCCGATGTAATCGACGCCGACGCCGTACCGGGGGCCTATCTGCTGTGGAGAAGGGTTCAGCATGCACGAAAGCGCTGTGGAACTGGGGAGGCACGTGATCGCTTCGACATCAGAAAAGACCTTGAAATCAGTAATCATGGTGCCTGAGGCATCCAAAGAAGAGTGAATAAAGAAGACTATTCATACATGCAGCCTCGTCTGTCCCCTTACTTCAGGCTGAGTCCCGCCAGAGCCCAAAGATCCGACTCGTAGATGGACTCCGTGAGCGTTGCGAGCCCTTCGTCTAATATCTGAATTCTTGACCCATAGTCATCTTGGTCCTTGTCTGAGGCCTCGTACTCCTCGATCTCCTTCATCATGTCTTGGTAGACGATTTCGCGGTAGTCAAGCCTCGCTTGCTCCTTCTGCTCCTCCGTGCGCGTGGCGTACTCGGGCTGTTGCATGAGCGCTTCGAACTCGTAGTGGATGGAAGGGAGGGGCTGAGAACTGGGACCGAGGCTCGACAGATCACCCATTACTTCAGCCAGGTCGTCCATCTCCTTGCCTGCTGTTCCTGCCGCCGGTTCGTCCTCGTCATCGCCTTCGGCGCTGGTCGCGTCCTTCATCTCTGTGTCTTCTGGCCCAGCAGCCTGATAGCTCTTCTCGTCGCCGCTGCTGTCATCGTCGTCATCGATGCCGCCGGCCGAGGTCGGGTCCTGGGTGTGAAAGACCCTCTTTCTATCCGCCTCGCTCATCGACCTCTTTATGTTCCTCAGGATCTTCTTTGAAACCGTGAAAATGTCTCCTGGGGTCGCTTGCCACTTTGCGATGAAGTCCTCGCGGGCCGTGAAGATGCCTGGCGAGCGAACGCCCTCGTGGCTGGCGGCCAAGTAAGTAGCGAGAAGTGGCGAAACCGTGGCCGCATTGCCGTCGCGGCCGTGGGTGAGGGGCTGCATGATGGCAAAGCAGGAGACTTGGCAGCGCAGATTGGCCAGGCTGAACGTGTGCGTCTTGTCGAGCTCGTTGAACCACATCACACGGTTTAAAGCCGGGTGGTGTCTTTTATCGACCCGGGGCTCGCTACTCAGAAGCAGGCTGGTATGCTCAGGGTAGATGGCGAAGTGGTGGTGAAGGCGTGCGTCATCGGGCATTCTGGAACAGGCTCATCAGCATCTCTGCGATCTCGAGAGCGCGACCAGGTCGTGTATGCGGCAGTGATAACCTACTGAAGTTTTGCCGTCTTCTCGAGACGGGCAGCTTGCTCGTCTTGCCCGGCACGCTGGAAAGATCGCTGTTGTTGCGCGATCGTGGCCTCTGGCCCAGCCTTGCGTAGCTTTCGGTTTCTACGCTTTACCGACCTCCTCTCAGCTTTGTCCATGATGATGACAGGAGATTTCCGAATGTCGACGTATGTTCGTGGTGTTGTGTTTCCGAGAAGTCCAAAAGATTTGAAAAAAAAAGCTGGTTTGAATTGTGGGTGGTTGGGCAAGGCTTGGCAGGTGGCAAAACAGGGCAGCGAGCACGTACGCTTCACCCTCAGGCAAGAACGAAGGGTGCTTTGTCGCAATCTTGACGTGCAGCAAAACAGTGCAATAACAACGCAGGGAGCAAGACCACCTGACTGCTCCGTAAGACTGTAGCATAAAAGAACCAAATGTCTGTACTTCCTGCAGATCAACTCGATCAGATTGAAGTGAAGGAGGAGCGACGGATTGAACTGCCTCTCACTGTAGACCTTTGGCAAGAAGTAATCGTAACACACCATTTGCTGGGCGAAAAGAAAACCTCGACTACTACTGCAGGAGTGATGGCGTAGGCAACAAATAGGAAACCTTCGTGCATCATGATGCGGCATAAGCACTGAGAGCGATAAAGAACTTCAAAAAAGAGAGCGCAAAAAGGGGTTTCTCAACTACTACTGACGGCGTATTACTATAGGTAATCCGGCTGCAGTAGTATGTTGTTTGAACACTATTTTCCTCATCTTCTTTTTCATCCCCAATTTTTCCTCATTCTCTTTCATCCCCAATTTTCCTCATGCTCTTTCGTCCCCACATGTCACGATGCACGTTGTTGATGTTGGCTGCGAGATTTCTGCACATTCAGAGGGTTTCCCCCCCGTCCGCTTAACAGATTCTCTAACCGAACCGGGGTTCGAACCCGGTCCAATTCTGGAAGTAGATTAGCAATTCTAGGTGAGTGGGGGAGGGGGTAATACGTACAGAAGCGGGAGCGCAACACTTTAATTTAATGCCTGCGCCGAGCCAGCCGTGGTTCAGCCGAAGCCTTACGCAGGCCGCGCGGAAGGTCTGCCGTGCCTCAGAATATTCTTGAGGCCTTCCAAGTGCAACGTGCTTGGTAGTGACACAATTCCTCCATGCTGACACGACTCCACACGGCGTGCGTTTCGCTTGCTCTCTACACCTTGCTACTTTCCAGAGGTCCCAGCTCATCTCGATCGCAGGAGTCGATGTTGCGACACGCTTCTCACCCTTCTCGAAGCCACGAAGCGGTGGAGGTGCTGACCCGGGCAGGGGGGTATGTCGACTGCCCGTGTACAGGAATGGATTCACTGCGGCGCAAGTGTACTGGCAGATGTTTCTTTCTTCTTTGAAGCATCGTCGCAGCACCTCTCCGCCATGTTTGAGCGTCTTCCTTCTTTCTTCATCCAGGTCATATGCAGTTCCTTCAGTCTTCTTCACTTTTGTCCGCATTGCAATCATGGCGATCTCTTTCGTCTCCGGGTGTGAAGCCGGTGCTATGGCGCGTGGAGTCTACTGGTCGGGCGGCCAGAGCCAAGCCTCAAATCAATCGTATATTGTGCGCTGGATCATTCACATGCTATGAGTCTATCACAAGCCTGGAAGAAATGCACAAGACGGCGCGCAGTGAGAACTGCACAATGCATGACTAGACGGGCAGAGAAGTGGTGAAGTTACCTTAAGCTCGCTCCGTCTGGG
Organism: Salinomyces thailandicus; assembly: GCA_005059885.1. NCBI lineage: Eukaryota > Fungi > Ascomycota > Dothideomycetes > Mycosphaerellales > Teratosphaeriaceae > Salinomyces > Salinomyces thailandicus. Next base: position 153,971 of record NAJL01000010.1, read on the forward strand.
ATTCTGCTTGGCATTGCGGTCCGCTGGACCGGACCCACCGACAGCTAGTGGGAGATCTACAGTACAAGGTCTCTGTCAACTTCCAGGTTGTGAAGGCTCACTATCTTCAGAGAGCAGCCGCATGGGATAGAAATGTATCGTGTGGGTCATGTGCAGAGACCTGGCTGCGTTGCCGGCATGATGTGTGCTTGGAGTGAGCTGGTACACACAAGCCCCATCTCAGCCGCCGGACAGCAATGCGCGAAGACAACACGGCGTCTGCCGGACTGTGAAGATACCTCAGACACTTACTGCAGCACCTATACGATTTGCGCACTATGGACGAGCTGAAGCGCAGTTGATACACTCCAGCGGTTCTGACCGCTAGGAGCGCTCCGTTAACCGTCACAAACAGCACGATCCTTCTTGACGCTCGGATTTGCAGCCACTCCCAGCCTTTAAGGACAGCGTGCGAAACGGCCAGGGCGCAGAAAGTCTACGGCTTAGGTCAGTGACCTGTGGCTGTAGTAAAGAACAGACTAACTCAAGGGATGTGAAGAATTCTCATTGGTACACTCGTATACTGTATAGAACCTCAATCAAGGAGTTACCGCAATACTGTTCACAGTGTCAGTCAGAAATGAGGTCGTAAATGTGAGCTGAAGAAACTGAGGAGAGATCAACACCACGCTTCTTCTTCTAGTCCAGCTGATATGTAAGGTTGGTCGCCAGCAAGTCCGAGTCTCGAATGTGAAGGCCGACATCGGATCTTCCAAACTGCCACATCCCCGCACCAACCATACCCAAATACCTTACCATCAACCATTGATTGCGGAGAATCGCATTACATGCTTTAGACTTCGTCATGCCGATTCACGACCTCACGAACAAAGTTGTCCTCCTGACTGGCATTGGCGCTGTCGGCGAGGGCTGGGGCAATGGCACGACTATAGCAGCCCTCTTTGCGCGGCAAGGAGCGAAGGTGTTTGGCTGTGACATCAACCTAGACGCCGCCAAGAAGGCTGCAGGCGATATTAGACGAGACTCTGATGTCGTAAAGATACATGGCGCGACAGCGGATGACTCTGTTGAGGTTCTACATAAATCACTTGTTCGTAGCCACCCGCATTTGATCTATGATTATATGTCGTGCCCTTGCTGATGCCCATAGAGGACGTGACCAAATCCGACCAATGCAAACTTCTGGTTGATTCATGCATGCAAAAGCACGGCCGTATCGACATCCTCGTGAACAACGTCGGCAAATCTGAACCCGGCGGCCCGGCAGAGCTGAGCGAGGAGACATGGGATGCGCAGACCGACGTCAATTTGAAATCCGTCTACCTAACGTGTCACCTTGTGCTGCCCATCATGGAGAAACAGGCCACTGGCGGAGCTGTGCTGAATGTCTCGAGCGTCGCTGGGCTACGGTATATTGGTAAGCCGCAGGTCGCTTATGCGGCTACCAAGGCGGCTATCATCCAGTTCACTAAGACGACGGCCGTCATCTATGCCCAGCGGACCGGTGGGAAAGTCAGATTGAATACGGTGGTGCCAGGACTAATGGACACGCCACTTGTGTCTATGCTAGCGAAGAAGTATGCCGGTGGTGATGAGGAAGGGTACCGCGAAGTCAGGCGCCAGCAGGTGCCGATGGGTCGGATGGGCACGGCGTGGGACGTAGCGCATGCGGCGTTGTTCCTGTGCTCAGACGAAGCAGGCTATGTCACCGGCCAGGAGATCGTAGTTGATGGTGGCATCATCGACAGCACTGGTAGAACATAGACCGCTCAATCCTGTACTGATGGACCTTTCGCCTTTCCTCATGTCTTGCTCGCCTCCACCAGCTGTGAGACGGTGACGACCTCGTAGCCTCTTTTCTTCATCTCCGGCAAGACTCTCTGCAACATGGGTAGGGTCCAGCTCCGCCGGTCATGGCATATGATGACTGCGCCTGGACGCAGCATACTGAGAATGTGCCGAGCGTTGACTCGCCAGTACTTGATGAAAGGGTCGTGAGGGTAGATACCACCAAGCACCGTCTTGTAATCCAGCTTCGCCGCCACCTCCAGAATTCGTTCACTAAAGAACCCTGAGCCAGGGCGGAAGAGGCGGCTTGTCCGCGGCTTGCCAACGGTGCTGTATGCTGTCTTGATCAAACCGTCGACTTGCACAATCTCCTCGCTAAGAACATCGCTCGGCAGGCTAAGACTGGGTTCGTCGTGCATTGCATGGTTGCCCAGTTCGTGGCCTTGGCGGACAATAGCGTCCATCACGTTCTCTCTTCCCGCAACTTGACCACCAATCACGAAGAAGGTCGCATGTGCGTCGTTCGCTTTTAGCACGTCAAGAATACGCTCTGTATCGTGCGAAGGAGCGTCATCGATCGTTAAAGCCACAATCTTCCGAGAAGTATCGATTTGGAAAAGAACATCGGGGAAGCGGCGCTGGAAGTAATTGATGGCGAATCTAGGGGGCTTGTAGATCCAGTAAGCTGGAAGTACTACCACAACCAGCACCACGATGGTGAGTAGCTGGACGGCCATGCGTGCTCTCCGGGTCTTGCGGCGAGTCCAGCGTCCCGGAAGGCGGAAAAAGGGGTTGATCAGAGGCATCAGGGTGCCATCACTGGAAGGTGAGCAAAGTGCGCCGTCATTTGGAGGCTACACGTGCAGGCATTATCGACACTGGTTGAGACTTCATTGGCTGCTCGTGATTGAATAGGACGTACCGATTGCCTGCAACTACAGGTGGAGTCCAACTTCGATTGAGGATGTTGAGTGGTCAACCCTAAGGCGGCTCCCAGCCCACTACGCCAAAGTCGCGAGAGGCAGGCTGTAACAGGCAATCCGCTATCCAATGCCCCTAATGCCCCGCCAGACACTAAGGTACCTTACTTGAGGAGGGCAAGCAGCCCGAGTCCACCTGTACCTGTGGTCCCGCTTGGGGCAGGTGCTCCGCATAGCGTGCGGTCGACCTGTCCAATTCACTTGCTCGCATGTCCAAAGTTCTCCGCGTAGTAGTTCCTCCACTTGCAGCGCGTACAAGACCTGCCGTTCCCCATACTGCCATAGCTCAGGCCCTGCGAACGAACGCAGTAAGCTCCCAACACGAGAGCCCGCTCGGCCTAGCAATGCCACTGACACTATGCCCTTCAGACCGCCGCCTGGCCTTACATCTACCGCAAGCATCCCTCGCCTAAGATGGCGCCCAATCTAGAATCCTACTACAAGACTGTCGACTCCAGTGCGGACGCCTTCATCGATCGCTTGCGCAAAGCTGTCGAAATTCCCTCCATTTCCGCCGAGGATGAGCGACGGCAAGATGTAGTGAAGATGGGCATGTTCCTCAAGTCGCAGCTCGAAGGGCTCGGCGCGCATATGGAAGCTCGACCGTTGGGCAAACAGCCCGGGAAAGAGCATCTCGAGCTGCCGCCGGCGGTGATTGGGCGGTATCCAGCGAAGAAAGACGAGAGCAAGAAGACCATCCTAGTGTACGGTCACTACGATGTCCAGCCGGCCAATATGTCGGATGGATGGAGCACGGAGCCGTTCAAGCTGTCGATCGATGACAAGGGACGTATGTACGGCCGTGGCAGCACCGATGACAAGGGGCCCGTACTCGGCTGGGTGAATGTGATCGAAGCACACCAGAAGGCTGGAGTGGACTTCCCAGTCAACCTGCTCATGTGCTTTGAAGGCATGGAAGAGTACGGTTCGGAGGGTTTGGACGACTTCATCATACAGGAGTGTAAGCCCGGCAAGTTCTTCAGCGATGCAGATGCTTGCTGTATCAGCGACAATTACTGGCTCGGCACGGAGAAGCCGTGTCTGACATACGGTCTACGAGGTTGCAGCTACTACTCTATTGAGATCTCAGGCCCTGGCCAGGATCTGCACAGTGGGGTGTACGGTGGCACAGCACAAGAACCTATGACGGACTTGGTTCGTGTGATGGGAAGCCTCGTCGATACCGACGGCAAGATCCAGATACCAGGTCTCTACGAGCTCGTCGCTCCGCTTACAAAAGAAGAACAAGCGCTTTACAAGAACATTGCTTTCACTATGGACAATCTTTACGAATCCATCGGCTCGCAGACCGGAATCTTCCCAGACAAGGAATCAACCCTGATGGGCCGTTGGAGATACCCTTCGCTCTCCCTGCATGGCGTGGAAGGCGCCTTCTCAGCACCCGGCGCCAAGACTGTTATCCCCGCCAAGGTCGTCGGCAAGTTCTCCATTCGCACAGTGCCAAATATGGAGCCAGCGGACGTTGACAAGCTGGTTTACAAATATGTCCAATCCGTCTTCAACAAGCTCGGTTCCAAGAATACCATGAAATGCTACCTGCAGCACAGCGGCAAGTGGTGGGTCGCCAGTCCGGACCACTGGAACTTCACGGCGGCGGCGAAGGCCGTGGAGAGCGTGTGGCATACAAAACCGGATTTGACGAGGGAGGGCGGTAGCATACCAGTCACGTTGACGTTTGAGCAGGCGACTGGCAAGAATGTGCTGCTGTTGCCGATGGGAAGTAGTACGGATGCCGCGCACAGTATCAACGAGAAGCTGGACCGGCGGAACTACATAGAGGGCACCAAGCTGCTAGGAGCTTATCTGCATTACGTGGCTGAGGAGCCGGCAACATGAGGGAATGGTTGTGAACATCGCCGCCAGGGAACGAGATGAAGAGCATAGCGAGCTAGATGTCAGGGCCATAACGATGAGAACGACGTTCATCCGCTCTTCTCACGAGACGTGTCTGTACAGTAGTGTCATCCGTCGACGGGCTTAGGGCTGTCAATGTCTGCTACTCGACAACCGCTCAAGTAATCGCTGTAGCATCACGTGCGAAGGAAGCTTCGTAGAAGGACATAGAAAAGCTGACTAACATCACCCCGCCAGAGCACAGCCGCCAAGATGTATGACATCGCCACAGTGGTGATCGATCGGTTTAGGCAAGCACCCGGTGGACCGCAAAGACTCACTCTCATTATCTAACACTCCAACTGTGCAAACACTGCATCAGTCACGCGAGCAATTCTTTGACATCGGCGAATCAAGTTTCAAGCTTTCACCAGGCCACGCTCTTCGTCTCCAACACATCTTGCAATACCAGACATATCCACCTCCCGACAAACCATCCACGTATCAACCATGAGCGAAGACTGGAACTCCGTCACCAAGATCGGGAGCAAGGTTCGCGGACCCGGCGCCGCCGAGCGCGAGACCACCATCAGAGGCAAGAGCGCCCTCAATGCCGCACAACGAAGCGGTGCCGTAACAGGCACGGAGAAGAAGTTCTCTACCGCAAACGTAAGACGCACCCGCCCTCCGGACATACTCTAGATACTAACGTTTCATTCCTCGAACAGGCCTCCGGTAACCCAGAAGGCCAACGTCTAACGAAAGTCGATCGCTCCGACGACATTGTCGCGACGAAAAAAGTCCCGGAAGAAGTCGCCAAAGCGCTCATGCAGGCGCGGAACCAGCTTAAGAATCAGAAGGGCACGACGATGACGCAGAAAGACCTCGCGCAGAAAGCGAATGTAGATCAGAAAGATGTGGCGGCTTTGGAGCGGACGGGGGCGGAGTTTCCGTCGATGGATAAGCTATTGAAGCTGCAGAAGGCGGCGAATGTGAGGTTGACGGGCGCCAACATTGGGGAGCCGATGTTGGGGCCGAAGAAGAAATAGAGGGGGTTTTGAAGATGGGCAGAGAAGGTGGTGGCCTGGTGGTGGTCGGGGCGAGGCCGCAGGCGGCTGTGTGAAGAGGAGAGGAGAGGTGTTGGATCACTGTGATAGTTTAGCGAAAGTCTACACCTACACCTAGACACGATATGGAAATGCATCATGACTACCATGTGTGCCACTTTCTGTCGCTGCGTCCGTCGACTCCTGATCTGATCTCGCGCAAGTGGTGGCTCGGCCAAGTCATCGCCTTGCGTGGAGGACAGCGCGCGAGACGATCCCTTGAGATCGGGGCGGGAAATAGACAGGAGTCTCTTACATCGATCCAGAACAGCGCTAACGAGGGTATCAAAACACGACTTGCCGCCAAACCGCGTTGTCTAGAACGCGACGCTATGCACCAAATCCACCTCTCTCATCCTCTGCCATCGTTTGCGCTTCTCATGACCCAAACCAGCCATCCTCAGTCCCCCTCGTTGCAAGCTTGCCCAGCACGTCAAGTGCACCATTAGTCAAGCCGCAGTTATGCGGCACATCCACCTTTTCAATTTGCGCCTTAGCCCACAACAGCAAGCTTCTCGCCTCGCTCGGATTCAGCAAAGTCTTGCCGCCATCAATCACAATTTCGTACACAGTCTTATCCAGCTCATGGATCGACTGCCGCGGCTGCGTTGGACTGGGAATAGACAGACGAGGCCGCCGCCGGGGCGACGTGCTCGCCACATAAGCTCTCGCCCAGTACACGACAGCAGCGAGGTAAACAGCCCATTCATGAAAGAGAAGGCCGCTTTTCGGGTGCTTGCGGTGCAGACTGAAGATGCATCTGGCATGTTGCAGGGCTTGCTGGACCGGAGGAAGCTCTTCGCTGCTGATGTTGATGGCTTTAGCCCATTCGAGCGCTACGCTTTGTGCGTGGCTGTAGTCGCTCTGCGAATTGAGTTTCTCGGCCATGCACCAGCTCTCGCCTGCTACGGACAAGAGCTCGCGGACCGGTGTGTCTTTGCAGAGCATCTGTGTATGATACGCCATTTGTGTGCGCGGGGATGACTCATGTGCTGCTAGGATAGACGACTTGCAGTTATATGTCTCCGCCGCATGGCCTAGCAGTTCTGTGTCGTTGTTGGGATCTGCGATGCAAGCAAGTATGAGTTGAGACCTGAAGGCATCGTGCGCTTCTTCTCCGCGCGCGGCGTTGATGGCCTGGAAGACCTCGTCGTAGCATGGCGCACCAGATAGCTGGTGCTGATATTTGATGTCTGCCTGTTGCTCGGGCAAAGCGTCCCAATACATCTGCGGTCGAGGGAAAGGTAGACTGATGCCAGGTAAGGCCATGCAAGTCGATCGCGTTCGGCCGAAAAGAGCCGCGTGGTGCTGATCGAGGATGTAGCAAGCTAGTAAGAGCCTATGCTTGCACTTGGCCGCAAGATTGCCGTAGCTATTGTCGACAAACTCATCAAACACGTCGCTTCCATAGTGCATAGGGCTGTCTTGCAGATCATTTGCTGTGTCGTGGCTCAGTGCCTCGTGATCATTCGCCAGCATATTATAGACTTCTAGAAAGGGTTTCGAGAGCTGCAGAAGCGGTCGGCGAGCCTTGAAAATGGCGTAGATTTCTATCAAAACGATAGCTTGAGTGTCACAGACTCGATACGTATGTGACCCGTTGATGTTGCGACGCTGCAGGATCTTCATGCACCGCTCGTGGACGATACGTGCATTCTGCATATCTGTGCTGTTATGTAGCATATACGCACCCAGAGCTAGCATCGCTGCTCTGAGCAGCGGCGATGCCTCGTCTACATGGAAGGTAGGCTTGTGCAGTATCGGGTATAGCGGGTGTATCCACGTCCAGTACGCCGCAAGGTATCGTTGCTCGTTAGTGAAGGCTAGTTCGTTAAATATGGTGTCGGCCGTGGATTCGGTAGGAACTGTAGTAGGAATCTTTAGGTCACCGGATTCCTTGTCGTCTCGCTCCTTGGCAGAGATGGCTTTCAGCGAGCCGTCCATACAGACCTGGATGTAAGGCTGATCGGAGAAAACATTCTGGACAGGGACGCTAAATCCTCGTTCAGAGCTCGAACAGCTGCTGACGTACGGAAGTGAGGCAAAATGAGCGCCTTGACCCGGTTGTGGTGCTATGAAACTGGTCGAGGAGCCCGCTGACATTGGAGATCGAGCTGCAGTGGACGCTCCATGGCGACCGTAGAACGAGACACTCGAGTCATCAACGCCACGTGCGAACTGCGGCTGGGAATAGTACGGCAAGTTGTTGGTGTGAGGTAAGCCATAGGGTGGAGAATCATATCCTGTAGGGGAGTAGGGTGGTGATTGGGCCCATAGTCCGCTGAACGAAACTGGTCCTGGGTATGCGCCGTCCGCTATGACCGACACTGCCATCGGATGTAGCTCGTTGAGAGGCAGGTATCCGGATTTCCGCGATTGTCTGCGCTGGATGTCAGTTGAAGAAGATTATAAGAAAGACCACTCGCAATGTAAGGTCAGACGAAACGTAAGAAAGTACCAAACGACATCTCGTGCATTCAGGGACGTTCTCAGCATTACGGACAGTGCGAGAAGGGGAAAGGCGAAGTTGCCGCAAGTGGCTGCCGGGGATGAAAATTGTTTGGAACCTCGTACCTGGACGTCGTAGAAGGATGTATTGCGGCGGGCTGTGAGCCTTGCTGCAGGTCGTCTGCGACAAAAGCGGTGTCGTGCTCGTCAACAACGGAGGGTAGAATGGACGGCACCGCTTGGGCCGGGATTGCTGCGGAACCATCGATGCCAGATGTTTGGCTGGCTATCGATTGTCGGCGTGTAGGAGGGTCGAGGGGGTCATTGCTGTATGGATGGATTAGCAACAAGTCGAGATTCGGCTCGCAAGCATGCAGGTGACCTACTGTCGAGCTTTGTGTCGAGCTAGGAGGTCTTCTCGATAGAAGGATCTGCTGCAGCCCGAAATGTCGCAAGGAAAGGCGCCAGGCTTGTGGTTCTGCTGATGCCGTCTGGAATGACAGTCAGCATGAGATCCTTTCACGAGAGTGATTGACCGCCTCACCTCAAGTGCTCTGCGCGGGTGTATGTCTATGAATGAAGTCACGTCAGCTACGTTTCTGGCGACAAAGTGGTGGATGCGTTCAGTTGGGTTCGCGGAAGGAGAACCACGTCTGAGCCCAAAGCGACGTCGAGCATGCTGAGACATCAAACCATCGCCTCGCGGACTTGAAAGCGCAAACGGACGAGACGTTAGGTCAGCTGGAAAAGACATACCCTACCGCACTCATCGCAGTGATGAATTCGCTGTCCCTTGGATGCTTTGCTGACCCGACCAGTACGAGTGTACCTAATCGAGCCACCACTCTCAGGTGGCGTTGAAGAGCGCTGCATGTCGCCTTCCCGGGAAGGAGCGTATCTTTGGGGGCTACGAGTTGAGGATGACTGTCCAGCCTCTGAGCTCAGAGTCGCATTGCTAAAATGTGGTTGACTTGCGCCAGACTCTGCAGCATGTCCTGAGGGACGTCTGCGCTTAGCAGCTGGCGATTGAGATAGCCGATGGGGAGCTCGAGGCGCTGATGACCCGTGCCCAGAAGGGGCGTCGGACTGCATGCTGGGCGCGGTACGGTGATATACGCCTTCCACGTTCCAGATCGGTCCCGAGCTCTGACTCGGACGATCGTGCAGCAGGCCGGGTCGACGGCCGGTCAAGGCTGCTTGTTGCTGTTGCGTGGTTATGGTACAGATAGACAGACGGACGAGTACCGACAGACCTTATCCGAAAAGGAGCCAATCTCAGGACGGAACAACGTCGAGGAACATGCACGCCTGCCGGTCAATCCCAGGAACCACCTGCGGAGGATGCGATCAGAATGGAAGGCAGCACGACCAAAGCAGCGGCACCGCCGAGCTGAAAGGCGGCAAAGGTAGATGAACAGTAATGATGCTGGACGGCCGAGACGGGATCGAAGATAGATGTGGGATGTGGGCGGCATACCGCATACAAGTTGGACAACCACGAGCAGGCTGAGCAAGCCTGGCGCAGGCGGAATCCTTCTCCCTTCGCCGCTCACCTGAGTCGCCGGCGGGTCAGGGACAGATACCCAAGGCGATGCAGTCGCAGCCACGAGGATGCACGCCTTGCTGCCAGGCCCACGACGATGTGCATTTGGCCTGCCTGAACGGACATAGTCATCTCGAGCTGGGTGCCGCCAGACGAGGACCTAGTGTCGGAAGGATCTGGCATGCATAGCGCTAGGTCATGTCCGGCATAAGGTAGAGTAAATGAGGTACCTCCTATTTCGGCCTCCACCACCAACACCTCCAGCGTGTTGCCAGCTGCTAATCTCGGCGACGGCGTACCGAGCCATGAGCCTTTGCGAGAATCGCCATGCCGTACAGTGTGAGGTAGCCATGGAGCATCTGCAGGGTGAAAGACGCATGGGGTTCCTCGTCTCAATGCACGTGGTAATCCACCCGCACGGGCGCTTTCACACCGTGAACATGGAATGTCAGAAAGTCAGAGCGGAGCATGCTTGCTGACTGATGACAATTGACATTTTTGGCCGAAGCCACTTGTTTCGCTTCCCAACGGCCGGCGAGCGAACGTCGTCAGTGCGACTCCGCGCAGGACGCGTAGCGGCCGTGACTAGCATTCAGCTGGCAAGGATCACGAAATGAATTCTAGACAGGTCCTGCAAGTTCAGCGCTTAAAGTTGCGATGCTCACCACTCACTGAAGCGCATGGCTGGGTTGTGTTGTACCCAGGCACTCGGCACACATCACCTGTCATCTGAATGGGATGACCCAAGACAAATGGTGCCGACAGTCGACGTAAGCCGGGGCAATATATCTCCGCAGGCAGTCTGAAGGCGACGGGATCCTAAAGACAAACCTATCCAAAGCTTCTCCAGAGATGCGGAGACTCTCGCGGGTCGGCCGTACCGCCCACCTGCAGACTCCAATCTGCTACACGGCCTTGTCCGTGACGATCGATTGGAGCCACTCGAGTAAGCAGGCCGCCCTGGTGATTACCTTAACAACACTACTTAGAGGAATGTATTCGAGCTCGGTGACTCCATCGATCGTCGCGAAGAAAGGCAACAGCATCCGGGTGGCTAATACAGAATGCCACCTACTGTTGGTTGTTGGTCCGGCGACCACGGCTAGTCGTGATTCGTTAGACGATTTTGCAGGATTGGTACTTGCCGAGCCGCAGACGAAGCTCTTCCCACGTGTTCTCGCGTGGTGCCAGCGATCATCGTCGCCAGGAAAAGGACGCATGGAACCACAGGAGCCGCAAAGAGTATACTGCCCGCCAAGCTTGGCGAGCTTGGTGCACTCGTGTTCACGCGAGAGTTATACGCACTGATGGAAACGGTCGCTTGATGACTAGGTACCTTGTTCTCGAGCGACAGCCTGCAGCGAGGCTTCACACAGTTGCGAGGCACTGAAGCCCGGCTCTTTCATTACCATGTCACCGTTGACGTCGAGCAGCAGCAACTCGGCGTGCAACACGAAGTGACAACGCAAGACCAACAATCCGCCGGCAAGGCGATCGCCACGAAGTTGCTGCGCTTCACTCTTCTTCCGTGTCTATCCAGAAGCCGATGAGCTCGTCGAAGCTATACTGTCTGTGCTCCCAGAAAGACGCTCGAGATCTTTCTTCCCAACTATCACCCGTTCACACCTGTTAAGCAGAAGCGCGTCAGCTTTTCGTGTCGCGAAAGTGCATCAACGTGCATAATACTTACCATGAGCACCAGCTACGATTCGCGCCACTCTGCTCCCGCGCGAGGAAGTTGTCTTTGGTCCTCTTGTCATCGTACTCCTTGACTATAGCTCCAACGAGAACCCTTTCCTTGACCTTCCTCTTCACTCTACCTCCGATGCCTACAATCTCCTGGGTCGTATAGCTACTGCCTTGCCAGTGACGACTATCGACTTCAGCGCTAGCCATCTCACTTTCAAACGCATCTTCATCACGCTCGCGTTCGTGGAAAACTTCTCGAGCCGCTAGGCATGAGTTATTTCGACCACACTCGACTCCCTCGTTGGCTTCTCCTAGGCCAGCGCCGAAGCCGCCACACTTTGAATACCGATCTCGCCATGCCCAACCGCGCATGTAGTTGTCGTCGGCGCTACGCAGAGCCTGTCCGCATGGCTGGCAGATCCAGACTTGCTCTTGACATGAGCAGGGCGAGTGAGCAATGTGCTTAGTACTCGTCTCATTTGACCTAGACCCATCATCAGTCAATTCGAAATCGGCGTCCGAAAGTCATTCTTACCCTTCAGCCAAAATTGGCACCGTTGTCTTGACCGTCAGTCCGTCTAGAGGCGCCTTCATACACGTTCGGCACAGTCTCCGATGGCGAGATCTAAATGCCGTAGACGGCGGCGGCTTAAGAATGCAGTTCCGGCAAACGGCCTTGCTGCATCTTCGGCACTCGCTCACCATGTCTCGTGCGCATGCGCCGACTCTACCTGAAGTCATACGGCCAATCCTACCGTCCCGCCCATAGGCCGTCCAGATCTGCTTGCTGGCTTGCAGAGCATCCCCGAGTCGTGCCGCTGGGTCAGCCTTCTCGTTCTCACAACGTAGCGTTTGCTCGACGAGGAGGCCTCTGTATTGCAGGAGGTTCACTCGGATTTGCCGGCATGTTCGCGATAGCTCATGGAGCGTGTTCAGGTCAATGTATCCCGCAAGCTGCGATATGATGCTAGGCAAGCGTTAGACTTTCGAAGTAAGACACATAGGGGCGTCATCAAGCCACCTAGTTCAGCATCGAGGCAAGGTAGGCAATTTCGATCCCTTTAAGGAAGGAGAGTGTCAAAATACAAGAGAGTAGTGCACTTACGGGTAGCAACCCAGCGAGGCAGAAAACGGCCCGACATTGGGGTTTGGTCTATCATCATCATCTTCGTCTGCCACGGAAGCTTCGGGTTGTTTGCCACCTATGGCTGCCTCAGACTCGCCATCTTCCTCCCCGGCGAGGTCGAGTAGTCGCGCCATCGGTCCCCAGCAAGCCAGCTGGACGCAGCATCAGAGCGTGCGTAAGGCAAACAGAATCACGCAGATGGTATACAATGTTTTCTAAATGACATGTACTGCCGTGATAGCTAGACGTTCAGGCTGCGTGTTTGGGCGGCAGCGGGTACAGCCGCATCATACGACTTGGCGCCGGTCTTCGGAGCGTCTACACTGGATGGAACGAACATCTTGCAACGTTCGGTCGCCTGGTAATAGCTTTGGCAGATGAGGTGGTCCGCTGCTTGTGAAAAGCTCGCGCCATTCAGAATTGACTCCCAACGGAGCGCTTATATCCTACCTATAGAGCTCTAATCGACCGACAGCAAGCTGCTCGTTCTTCATTCGCCTACGTACGGGAACTTTGTGGTGACCGGCCCAGAAGATCTTTGCTAAACGAACCACACACACATCTCGCACTCCCACCCTACTCAGGTAGGTCACGACCGATGAGCCACGTCTTCCAAGAAGTCGCCGTAGGTCTTCGCAGCCGGTCCTTCTGTAGCGCAAGCCTACAACAATCCACAAAGTCTTGAGCCGCAGCCATCCGTTTCTGCACCTTCGGCGACATTCGTGCGAAGCTCAGCGGATCGCCGCTCTTGATTGCTTCGCGGATCATAAAGACATTATCGCCGCAGGCAGCGGTGTACGGCGAACCTCCAACGAGCAGGGTCAGCAGCGTAATCCCTAGGCTCCAGACGTCACTTGCGGACGTCGGCGTGTTGAACTCAGGCTTTATGCGCATCTGCTCGGGCGCCATAAAGTCCCATGTACCGCCAGCATTGGCCGTTGAGTCGCCTGAATCTAAGCGGAAGGCGGCCGAAAAGTCGATGTACCGAGCCCTGACTACCGGCTTTGGCAAGCTAGGATGGTCAGAGATGTCCAGCAGCACGTTCGCAGGCTTGATATCCGCATGCACGACTCCATGTGCGTGCAGAAACTCCAGGCCGTTCACGAGATCATTCGTCAGCCCTGGAAACAAGCTCACAAGTTCTAGATGTCGAGAAACCTCAGTCATTTGCCTGAGACGGCCGGTAAGACTTTCTAGAGAGCCTCCAATGACCGCTTCGAAGATAAGGGCAGAGTTCCGTTGGTCGAGACCAACTAGAGTAACCACAAACTGCGATGCAGAAGGTCGGCGCATCAAGTGCGTTAACACCTTCGCTTCCTGGACGAAGACTTCTCGTGCGTCGGGACGTGCGGGCGTTTTAACAGCAAACACACTAGAAGCAGCGATTGTATGGCGTCTGGGAGGCGTTGAAGGCGGAGTGAATGGGTCAATTGAGTCCTCGATTCGAGTGGCGTACTTGGCATCTGCCAGCCAGACATTACTCCAAAGACCCTGACCGAGGGAGTGCGCGCGCTCGAGCTCGTAGTCAATCCTAGAAAAGTCGTAGGTCATGATATCGTGCACAGAAGCTTCTCCGGAAGTACCAGCTCCACCAACCGATTTTGAGGGAGTCTCAGGAGGCGAGAGCAGTCCATATGCAGAGCTGTTCGCTGCGGCAGCTGGAGAGGCTTCAAATGGAGAGATCGGAGAGGACTCTTCCCTACACCCATTGACTTGGTGGCCTGTCAGATGTGCACTAGCGTGTTGTGGGGAAGGAGTGGTGTCCTTCAGATTGTCAAGCATCGTTATGGTAGACTTGTGCCGAGAGTGCGTCCGCACTGGGGTCGTGGAGAGGTTGTCCTTGTATGGATCAATTGCACTGTGCGCGCGGATTGGCTTCGCCCGCTGTCGTCTTCTCTCGGCCAGGTTGGATCCCACTGGGGTTGCGTTAGACAGTGCCGGCACCGTCGTGGTCGACATGGCGTGGGTACGCCTTCGTGGTCAGATTTACAGATGTTATCTCAGATCTGTCCAGATAAGAGGACGGGGCTTCTTAAGCGCGATCATGTGCAGGCAAAAGAACGTGTCCACAAACTCCACGCAGGATGCATGAGCCAGCAAGGCTCAGGTGCACCTGTGCGAAATATACGAGAAGACTGCTAGCTCTCAAGAAGGATTCGGGAAGAAACGATACGCCGCGGAAGAGCATGACTAGGTCAGTTTTACATGTCCTCTCGCGGACATTCACGCAATCAGCTTTTTGGTGCGCCGGCGCGCCGTAATGAACACTAGCGTCTGCCTTTGCATGATGCATTGGAAACATAATCCGGGGCTTAGTAGAACCTTACAAAGATGCTCCGGCCATTTGCCAGGATGCCTATCAAGATGTGCCTGCGCCCGCGGATCAGACGCGTGACTTTGGCGGCGCGTAGAGTCAGGTCGTGGCCTGCGAATGTTTGCAATGCAATTGGCGGCCGTGGTTTCGGCGTGGCGAGTAAGATATCGTGTCTCTAGGTGGTACCGAACTTGCAGTAGGTAGACTGCTGTTCATTGAACCCGCGGTCCACTGTAATAAGATAAGAAAGGAGCGGGGAATTATTGGAACGAAGACGGGAAGATCAAAGACATCCGTGCGTTGATGTTCGATTCGCCGGGATCGGTAGGCCGCAGAACTCTGGTTGCTGTGGCACGTGCTGAATTGATTGAACGGGAGCCAGTTGGACAACAGGGCAAGCCGCAGAACAAGCAGAAACAGCTGACGAGAGGTCGTGTAACGTATTGAAGATGTCAAGAGCATGGGACGGGCCTCCTGGACGCTTTTGAAAACCAGGTCAGATGGTGATTTGATGAGGTGAGGTCACGAGCACGCGGTCCGCCTAACCCTGCCTTGACCTCACTTCACGCCATCAGTGGAAAACACTGGACGGTGCTCATCGCTACACAGACAAACGCCTGACATTACCGGCGTCATCAGCTCACTGACTGATTTGCTGAATATGACTCCAGCGGTATGGTATGCCTTCGACCTTGCCCGTAATCTAAACCTTGTGCTGACTGCCTAAGGCTCCCTCGCCACATCGGTTCGTTACCCCCGGACAAAGGCAGGCCTCTCCAATCAAGAGATCGAAAGAGCCATCTACTCCCCAGCAGCACGTTCAAAAGGAGCAGCTCCGGAAGCCCCCAGCACCGCAGCAGGCGAGCATCCCTGGTAGCCAGTTTGCCGCGACACCTCGCTTTGCAAAGCCGAAACGTCTAGCTGTACGTGATCGATCGCCATCGCCGCCAAGAGTGGACTTATCTCGTGCGCTCGCACAAAGTGTACGACAGCGGCGCGAGGATGTAGAAGACATACCGTCGAGCCCCGCAGTGGAGGACGAGGAGATGCTTGACGGCGAGCAGGCTGCTGCGTTACCAACTACTGAGAACCGATCCGGGGATGCCACTGCTTGGGAACTTGATCAAGCAAACTCATCAAAGAGGCGTAAGGTTGACCATCTGAGCCCGGACGAGCTTCAGCAATCGGCTTTGTCACCGGTCGAGCGGACGCCCGAGCAGACTGCCTTAGCGCCGCCAAAGGCAATACGACAATCCGCGCAATTTCGAGATCCTTACGCTGCTACAAGCACCGTTCGGTCAGCTCAACAGAGGCCTGTCTTCCTTCAGCCCTCGGGAGCAGCCCAAGAAATGAGCCAGCCTCTGCCGGAAGCCTTCTCGCCCCACCGCCGCGGCCAGAAATTCGTACCAGGTGGTATGGCTGCCATGGTGCAGCAGTGGGTCATCGAAGCAGGTCAAGCCGCTCCGCAGGCTCGAAAGCAGCGGGCTTTTCTTGACGGCGATCTTGTCATGAAAGTCAGGGTAGTTGAGGTCCTCGGTGAAGGAACCTATACGGCTAAGGCTAAGACAGTCGATGACCGCAGTATTCACGTGCTGTTAGCCCGCAGCAGCCCTGAAACTGCATGCGGAATCGGTCAAATGCACGTCAGCAGCATTGTCGGTATCCGTCCACCAAGCTGGGAGGTTGAAATCCAGGGCAGAAGCTGGCTTGTGGGTGTCGACTGGAGGGTCTTGACGTGACATCACTGTGCAAAATGCAAATCAAGCAGTCATTGTAAGACATCCTTAGACACACCGAACGCGAGTGCTCGTGATACCGGACAAAGAGATCGTTTGAGGATTCACGACATGGCGGACCATCCGGCAAAGCCTTGCAACTTTTACGATGTTGAAGTGGAGGCAGTTGGAGCAGCAGACAGACGGTCATCTCTTTGCAGTACTGCACCGAGCTTACGACCATTGGTGCTGTTACTCCCTACTGATTCCACTAGATACAGAGCTTACCTGAACCGAAGACTCGGCATACACCATGTTGCATCGCCATCTCAACTCAGGAACAGGACACTGACATGCACCAGGAGCTCGAAACACTACAAATGTGTGGCTCTGCTTTCCAGACATTCCATCACTCGCTCTTCTTGCTATGCACTACTACGTGATCTTTGGTTCCCATCTCACTCGTCGAGATGTTCCTCACCTATCTACTTTCGGGTGCATCTTGCGTCTTTTGGGCCCACGCAACCTTTCCAGATACGCCCTTTACTACTAACAGAAGAGACGTGATCTCTGCCTCTGGCAGGAACGTCATCTTCGCCGGCGTCAATTGGCCTGGACAGGGCCTCACAGTTCTTCCAGAAGGGTTACAGTACAATTCGATCGCTAATATCACCAGCTCCATCAAGCAGAGTTTGGGCATGAACATCAGAAAGTTGACGTATGCTATCGAAATGGTGGATGATGACCTTGACGACACGCCATACCAGACACTAGACGCTACGTTGGTGAATTCTGGGCGAAATAAGTGGAACGACTGTGCTTGAAGAGATTCTGACTTGTAACCCGTCTTTCACGAAGGATACTACGAGACTAGAGGCATTGATGTGAATGCTTTCCCTTCGACGTATGCACTATAAAGTACCCTTCGCTACGGTCTGTCCGTGTAAAGAAGAATTCAAGTGTTCTCGACTGCAAGACTTACTTTAGCCTGTGAGATAAGTTGGTAGTAGGTAGTAGCTAAGGTAGGTACCTCTTTTAAAATCCATCTTAAGCTCGTGAACGTGTTAGATGTACTTTCGGCTCGCGCCATCCCGCGCATAGACAATGCAACACTGAATAATCATTCAATATCGCCCAGATATCATTCACGTCCATGTTGCTTTCACGTAAATCTCCCTTCAGGGTACCTGCAGCCTCCAACGTGAACTCCCGGGGCTAGCCACACGTTCTGGTTTCATCCCCGCACGTCTCCACCAATGCAGAGGACTCTGTATACACGACCCGATTCGTGGAAGTTCTCTCGACCACAAGGTGAATGTTCTAACTTCTAGAAAACGAAAGCATAGTCGAGCAGAACGGAGGATAGTTGCGGCGGTCATTCACTACAATACAGGCTCACACGCCCCCGTTCGCCATCATGCAAAATTATGCGGAAATACCGTCCAACGCTCAACGATGTCTCTCCGTACGACACCTCTCCTGCTACTCGCCTCCTTAGCACGATCCCAGGCAAACCTCCAACCCGGCCGAGAACCCATCCTCGGGTATAACAGCTACAATGACATTGCCTGCGATGCCAATAGCACCTACATGGATGCAACCATCCGCGCTCTCGACGCCACCGGCCTCAAAGACCTGGGGTACAAGTACTTCCAGATCGACTGCGGCTGGCAAGCCTTCGAGCGGCTGTCCAATGGCTCGATTACCTACGACGAGACACGCTTTCCAGACGGCATTTTGCCCGTGAGCGAGCTTGCGCGGAGCCTCGGGTTCAAGTTCAGCATGTATACCGACCAAGGCGTGCGATCCTGCGACACGACTCCGGGTGGCCGGATCGGTTCTCTAGGCCACGAGCAGGAGGATGCCGAGCGATTTGCGTACTGGGGCGCCGAGTACGTGAAAGTCGACAACTGCTACATCACGGCTGACCAGAATGCGCCGAAGGATCCTCGGACGGACTTTCCATCCCGCTTCGGTGCGATGTGGACCGCTTTGCAGGATGTAGGGATCGAGGAGATGCTCGTGTGTCAGTGGGGTACGCCTTATATTAACCAGTCTGGTGGTTATGAGACTTTGGAGGGACCGGCTGAGTGGACTCCGCCGATCTCGACATCGTTTCGCGTTTCTGATGATATTGCGGGTGCGTGGGCGAATGTGGTGAGGATCGCGAATGAGAATATCCATGTTGTGCTGAGGGGCGATGCGGGACCGGGCCAGTGGTCTGATATGGATCTTCTCGAGGTTGGGAATAATGGGCTCACGCTGGTGGAGCAGAGGAGCCACTTTGCGCTTTGGGCGATGTCGAAGAGCACGTTGATGATTAGTACGAATATCCAGGACATGTCGGACGAGACGTTCGAGATTTTCTCGAATGAGAGGTTGCTGGCCGTCAACCAGGATGATCTGGGAGAGCCTGTCAAGCTTGTGCAGCGGTATAGCAATGACCATGACGTCTACGCTGGGCCTCTGGCTGGCGGAGACGAGGCTGTGCTGTTGCTGAGTTCGAAGGATGCTACCAACACGCTCGCTGTCGACTTCGAAAGGCTCGGTATCCACCACGCGGACGTCACCGACCTCTGGACCGGCAAAGTGCAGCGAAAAGCGAGAAAGTTCTCCGCTACAGTCGCCGCGCATGGCAACGTTGCTCTCCGCCTGTCGAACATTAAGCGCGACCACGGCTCTCGACACCGGCCTGAACAGAGATTCATCTACTATGAAGCAGAGGTCGGTACCGTCTCTGGCGGCGCCAACGTGCAGGATTGCCGCGGCTGCTCAAACGGTACCAAAGTCGGCTTTCTATCGAGCAATTCCTCGGTGACCATCAGCGGCATCCGAACGCACGAAGAAACGCAGAATGTCCGTTTCGACTACGTGAACTGCGATGTTGGTTATCTTTCCGATCAGAAACCTAACTACCGCACAGCGGCTATTACTGTGAATGGAGGCGCTCCACAGCTGGTTGACTTCCCACTGACTGGGTATGAGTGGACGCTTGATGTGCTTGAAGGCTTTCTGGTTCGGTTGAGCGGGTTTGATGTTCACGGCGACAACACTATTGTCATCTCTGGGCCGCCAGCGGATGCGGTGGCGGACAGTAATGCTGGCACGTATGGGCCGGACATCGATCGTGTTGGCATCGTCGAGAAGGCTTGGGGTAGGTGGTAAATGTCTCCAAGGATGATGGCGTAGGGGCAGTCGAGCCTTGCGGCGCTATGGGCAGATAGTGTAGTGTCTTACACAGCAAAGGGCAGTCCGCGATCCCTTACGAGTTCCGTCCACAGCATTGTCATTGTTATCTGGGATGTTGGATTCTTGAGATGCAAGCATCCAGGGCCTTCGTCTGCTACATGACGTTCCTCTGGAAACCCATCGACGATTACTGCAGAGTCTTCAAAGGACAAAGATTTGATAGAGATGAAGCGTCAGGTCACGTCAGGTATTCTAGGGCAGCCAGCGGTACGGTAGGGCGAAGATCCATCAGGTTGTTTATCGCCCCCAGCCACACCGATGAGCTCCTCCACTGCCTCCAGCCACGCAGTATGCACGATGATCTTCCCACCTGATGCTTCCACCTCACCTTAGCCTGTCGGAACTGTTAAACACGTCTCAAGCTCCAAGGCTATTCGGCGATACCCATTCCTTTAGCTCGACTTATTCTTATTTACCTTTTGTTATAGAAAATGCCCGACGGATAGAGTTACGGGTCTCTACGCAATTGCCGTCCTGGCGCGCTCGGAGCTTTAAGCAGTCGTTTCACGTTCCTCGTTCTCTTAGGCTGCAACATAATTGTTGATTGGGACCCCTTCAACGGCCGCTGCATGTGAAAGACTAGCTGGAGACGAAGGACGCTGGGGGGACGACAACAGCGACTTCAACACACCCGCTACCTTCTCGTCGGGCATGGCCAGCAGACAATCCAACATGGGCCCCAACCCTCATACTGCTGGCATCTTCGCCGACATGTCCATCGATGGACCAGAGATTGGGACATTGGTGCTGGTGGTGGATCGCGGAAGGAACCTGCCAAACCGGCGGACCATGGGCAAACAGAGCGCGTACTGTGCTGCGCGCTTGGGTAAAGAAGCGAAGAAGACGGAGACGGACAAGCGCGGCGGCCAGACACCCAAGTGGTAAGTGAAAGGAGGATGGCATGGCACTTGACCTCGCTGACGTACAGGCAGGGATCAAGAGCTTCGGTATACCGTCCACGATTCGCCGGACTACTATGGCCTCAAGCTTTCCATCTTCAGCGAAGACAAACGGACGGATCTGGTTGGAGAGGCGTGGGTGAACCTCAAAGATGTGATACTGCCTGGAGGAGGCAAGAGCGATCTGTGGCAGGGACTGAATTGCAAGGGCAAATACGCAGGCGAGATCAGGATCGAGTTGACGTACTACGATACCCGGCCGAAGCCTGAGAAGGGTGTGGCCGCCGAGGAGGAGGCGGTTATGCGACAAAGCGCCGGTGGGAGGGTCAAGAGGCGGCCGCTACCTTCCAACCCCAACGGTTCACACATCACACCAGACACCATCCCGGAGGCGGCAGCGCCTGGCCGAGCCAGACATGGACCGAGAGACTTTTCTGCGCCGCCGCGATCGAGGACTTTACCAGAAGGCAGCTATCAGCACCATCAACTTCATTCGCTGTACGGTCACCAGCCACTACCACACACGATGGAGCCGAGCCAGAACTATGACGACCCGCAAGGCTACTCGGAACAGTCGCCCTACGACGACGCATACGGGCAACCAGATTTCCTGCCCCAGCTGCCTCCGAGCAATCGCCAGAGATCAGCAGTACATCACAGACTAGCATCGCAGCAAGCTCGCCCCTCATCGGTAAGACCGCAGCAGTTATTACAAGGAGGACTGCCCCATTCGCACTCAGCGCCCATTGTGCCGCAGGCTGTCGCCGAAACGGACACGTACAACGATGGCATGCACCTACGCACGGAATATCCAGAGCCCATACCCGACGTCGACTATCAGCATCGTCAACTGAGGCAAAGGCGGATGGACGTGCCGCCGGGCTGGCAAGAAGAGTATGGCGACCCTTATGGTTCGCAGCAGCTTCCAGCAGAGCTAGAAGCAGGGCCGCCACCGCCACCAATGCACAGCAGTAGTGCTCCTATGGTACCACACTTCGCGACTCCGCCAGATCCAAGACGTGGCAGCACGCCGCCAAACGCCAGACACCATTCCGTGCCGAACGTGTCACCCCTACAAGGTGGTGAACAAGGGTACGGCTCTCCACGAGAAGCGCCAATGCGTGGTCACCACCCGCCTAGAGGGCGATCGGTGGACGACTATGCGTCCTCGCCTGGAGGACACCCCTATGATGTTACGCCATCGAGTTCAGTACCGGGACAGCAGGCGCCCTCACCGTATGGCAGAAGCCCGGCAGCTAGAGCAATGCCCCACAGCCACAGTGTGACCAATCCTTACGGCCACACCCCACCCAGACCGGCGCATCCGCTATCGCAAGAGGTCGCACGAGCGCGCAGTCCGCTACCAGCCGCCTCACAGCCAGCCTTCGAGCAAGCGCAATACCAGCGTGGTTTTCGCAACGATGGCCCGCCGTTCAAGGCGCACACCGTCTCCCCACAGCCGCCGGCTGCGTCGAGGAGTATGTACAACCTCCAATACCCCATTCGCGCGTTTGCATCGTCAGACCAGAGCCCGCTTTCGACCTCGCGCTCTGATCCCAGACTCTCGGGCGTCGCAGGCCAAGGATCTACCTCACGCAAATCCGTCTCGCCTCGCCCTTCACCGGTGGATGGTGGCAGTCCTGGCGGCATGCCCTTCTCACCCGACAGCTTCGATGTTCACAACCCCACCGCACGATCCTCGCCACTGGGAGCCTCGCCGCGCGCTCCTTGGCATGTGCGACCAGGCTCCTCAGACGAGCGAGGCAGCGAGCAAAAGGGGCCGATCGTAGGCTGGCATGGGCAGGAGATCGATCCCTCCGACCACCTGCCCGTCGACAGCTGGGCACCGGAGCCAGAGAAGAAGACACCGACCAAAACTTACGGCTTAGGAAGGGACAGGGATTTTGGTCCGCGAAGTGCAGGCGGGACACCCACCGGCAGCCCAACAGCCGCGAACGGTAGGTTAGGCAAAGACACCCTCGTCAACTTCCGCATGAAGACCGCATCCGAAGCCGGCGATGCCCCCCCGCCACCTTCTTCTTCATCAGCCGCCCCCGGTGGGCTTCGAAACCGTCTCCACAAACGGTCTTGGAACGGTGGAGGTAGCAGAAGCCCCATCCTGCCCCTGCAAGAGCACGAGAACTTTAACGGCGTTCCGGATCCTTATGCGCAGCAGCAGGAATACTCACGCGGCTTCATGAGCGGTTCACCGGGGTACGGGCCACCGCATGTCCCGCCGAAACTGCCTTTGCAGTCGCAACAGCAGCAGCAGCAGCAGCAGCATGACTATGGACAGGATGCTCTGACGAGAGAGATTAGTAGTATTGATATAGGGTCGTCGAGTAGACATGGTGGTCGGCCTTTGCCGCCGGCGGCGCAGAGGGGTGTCCCGGCGCCATTGGCGTATGTGCCGGTTCGGAGTCATCGGGATAGGGGGACTTACTATTAGGGTTGCTGCAGGGCTGCTCATGGTGTTGTGAGGTTGGGACAGGGACTTGGTTCGGGGGCTTTATATGCATAGCGGGTGGGCGTTTTGGGGTTGGCTGGCGTGCCGTCTGTAAATGTATGGTTGGGGTGTGTAGGAGTCTTCTATTGGCTTCCAAATGACGAGACAGCTTTGCGCTTGTATGATATGTCGCTTACAATTGGCCTCGTTCTGTTCAAGCACAGCTGAGAGTAGAGACTTGGGCTTTTGAAGCCTTTCCTTTCATCTGACGTGTATGCATGCTTCCTCTAGCTGATAGATGCCGAAGTGTACAACAACTGCAAACACCGCCCCCATTCCTATCCTGCTACTCTCCTGATGTCCAACAACAATGTCGCAGCGTCTCAAGGAAAGCGAGTATGAGCGGTGGACCACTCATAACGAGCCCTCAATCTTCGTATTCAATCTTTTATCACCGTCTGTCTAGCCAGACTCCTGCCCAGTCTGCTTGCCAGTGCCGCCAGCAGCATCGTTGCTCAAGTTACCCGAAGGCCGAATCGTCTCGCCTCCCTGCCTGATGTTGCCCCGAACGTCATCACTGCCACCCTGTGCCTCGGCGAACGCGCGAGCCTTGTCCTCTGGGCCGCCCGTGCCTTCGAAGTCGCCTGCCTTGTATGGCCTGTTGAGGAAACCTCGTGTCAGCTTGCGTTCAAGATACCCACAGGTGGATGTGGAATGGAGGGGAAGGGTGGCGGTTTGTCAAACGTACTTGCCCGTCGTCGGGTTGATGTCGCCGCCCTCGCTCAAAGGAATCTCCCTGTTGTCGCCGGCGCCCGAGGCCGCGGAGCCGTAGGTTACGCTCGCGCCGGGGAACTTCTGGGAGATGGATTGGTCGACGCCGGACTCGTTGGCTGTGGGGGGCAAGGCAGCCAGTTAGCGTGTGCTGTGTGGAAGGACTGGCTGACTACACAGCAACTGGGTGGGAGGAAGAGCATACTGCTGTCGCTGGCGCCGGCGCTGTGCTGGTTCTTGGCGCCAGAGGAGTTGAGGTCGCGCTCCGCCTGCTGGGCGAGCTTCATGGGGTCCTGGCCTTCGTATGCTTGAGACATGGTTGCTGTTTGAGGTCTGGGGAAGATCTGTGATGTGTAGAGGAGTGGAGGGCTGTTGATGTTGATCGGATTGTTGGGAGAACTGTGGTGGCCGTCTGTACAAGTGTACCTTGTTAGTATTGGATGGTATTTTTCAGGCACGTGAGATCTCTGCTTGAGCTGTAAAGCGGCTCATCCATCAAACGAAATCGTCGTGGGCACAGTGACGTCAAATCGACGATGGAGGGGCATCCACCAGATGAACTCTGATTGTCCCACTCTTGGATGCGTATCCGAAGTATTTCCTGTCTTCATTTCTATCCTTCGTTTGTTGGTCGACGTGCGCCTTCAGTCCGTTCTGGTCTGGCAGATTGTTCACATGCTGTATGAACATGTGGGAGCACTGATGAAGTTCGTACTGCGCTTCTCGCGCCAGTAGGGAAGCTGAGACCCACAGCTTCGACGGCGTCATGTGCGTTGTTCGTACGAGCGTACGGTGAGAGACGACAACTTCTTCCTTCTTCATACCTCATAGTTCCTTTTATCAATACCTAGGTATACCTCTCTTACCGATTTCAAAGGCGTGTTGTCCCTTGCGAGGCAGCGACAGTAGCTCACCATGGCCTTCCATCAACGCCTTCGCTCGGTCACAGAACACAACATCCACACGCTCCAATCCTCACCCTTGGCCGAGTTGTCAGGCGCCCTAGGGGATCTGGGTACCTTACTACCGCTCATGATTGCTATGTCGCTCAAGGGATCAATCGATCTGCCCGCTACTCTCGTCTTCTCAGGCCTCACCAACGTCCTAACGGGCGCTTTCTACGGCATTCCCCTCCCAGTCCAGCCCATGAAGGCCATAGCTTCGGTAGCCATCAGTCAGAGCTTTAGCAAACAAGAAACGACCGCTGCTGGCCTTACTATGGGCGCTACCGTCTTCCTACTCAGCGCTACGGGTCTGCTTAGCTGGCTAAATCGCGTGGTGCCTGTACCTGTTGTGAAGGGCATACAGGTTGGTGCTGGCCTGGCGCTGGTCATCAGCGCCGGGTCGGGTGTCATTTTGCCACTTCACTGGACTTCTCCAGGATGGGACAATCGGGTTTGGGCCATTGGGGCCTTCTTCGCTCTTGTCATTGCGACATCTATCCCGCGCCTTCCGTACGCTCTGATCGTCTTCATCGTCGGCTTGATCATCGCTGCAGTCGTAACAGCTCAATCAAACGGCCACCACGGGTTCGATGCAGGTATCTGGAGTCCTTCGACCGTTGTTCCAGATGGCCCCGCCTGGCGGATCGGTGCGATCGACGCCGCGATTCCACAACTGCCTCTCACAACGCTGAACAGCATCCTTGCTGTTACATCACTGTCAGCCTCTCTGTTCCCAAGCTACCCACCGACACCCAGCACGACCTCTGTTGGCTTCTCCGTTGCTGTTGCGAACCTCATCGGATGCTGGTTTGGCGCCATGCCGATTTGCCACGGCTCTGGTGGGCTTGCAGGCCAGTACCGCTTCGGTGCTCGAAGCGGCGCTAGTGTCATCGTCCTAGGTGCTGTCAAGCTCCTTCTCGGTCTCTTTATAGGCGAAGCAATTGTGCCCGTTTTACAGAGCTTCCCCAAATCGCTCCTCGGCGTCATGGTCCTCGCCGCAGGTGTCGAGCTCGCCAAAGTCGGTCAGAGTGTCAGTGACAGCCCTGACCTGTGGGAACAAGCCGACGAGCATCATGGTGACGCAAGAACGGCTTCCAATGGCAGAATGGACCGAGAGCAGGAAGGGAGGGACAGGTGGATGGTGATGCTCGTTACCGCAGCTGGATGTCTGGCGTTCAAGAATGACGCTATTGGGTTCTTCGCGGGTCTGATCTGGCACTGGGGCTTGCGCTTACCTGGTGTGGTTCACAAGTTGCGTGGTGGGAGATCTGTGAGGCTGAGAGGTGGCGTCCATGCGGAAGAGGGAGCTGGCTTATTGGGTATAAACCGCGATGGACCCGAAGGGCGGCTTGATTGAGCTTTTTGTTGTACAATTGCCATGGATATTATGAGGCTGCGTGGAATTTGCCTGGAGAACAATTTCAACAATTCGGCACAAGCTTTCAATGGTTTGCCCGAGACTCAGGCTTCGAGGGTAGAGTGAGTGACCAAACCAGGACCTAATTCTCGATCAACCTTGGCGCTGCTGTGACTAAATGCTGTCCGTTCTTCCAGCTCTGAGCAACTCCCATCGGCTCTCGTTGGCCTCAAGACCATGGTCAATATAAAGTCTGAGCTGTTCTACAGCACTCAAGACAATTGGCTCTAAAGTCAAGCGGATGATTCTTATAGTCAATATTGCATCGCCCTTTGCCTTGTGTCGTCTCATCTGGAAGACTTTCTCTTAGCATCAAAGGCTCGTAGGTAAAGCTGAGATGCGCCATCTCATGCTGCTGCGTGGTGAGACTAAAAGGGGCAGGAAAAGTGGAGACCCACCCAGCATGGTTAGTGTCAAATCTTAGATTAGACGCGCCTCGCAGCTTTGCGCGCGTCGACAAGCTTTAAGGTATTTAACTCCAGACAGCCACTGAGTCTGATACAATGGCAGGACAGTTCCGCCATGGTGGAAGTCATGGCGGTGCTGGAGACTCTGAATGGCCTGGTCGTTTGCGCGCATATCCATCGCAGCAGACAACTTTCCAACCTCACATGCAGCATTGGCCCTCCCATCTGCAAGCTTCGCAGCAGCAATACGCAGGCTATAACAGCTTGCCTTCGGAACTTTACGGCCAGGCCACGCTAGGTCCGAGTCACATTTTATCTCAGGAATCACAGTACGGGCAGAGCTCTCAAGTATATCGGAAGCCTGGAAATGCCTTCGCTTCTAATACCTCTTGGAGATCTGGAGTTGGCCCAGACCAGCATCTGCCTTGGCAACAAGCTTCACAGCACGATGCTGAACGAACGACCCAAATTCAGTCAGATGCGGGTCTGGAAGAGGTCTCGCTGCAGCGACAGTCGCACCCTTATTACCAGCATCAAGCCGCCCCGCGAGATACGCAGCAAGCTCAAAGTGCATGGCCGGACTCGGAGCAGACTGGAGAGGCTCGGCGGCAGTCGTACGGCAACCATGCAACCGTTGGCTCAGCAAACACTCAGCACGGTGATTTCAATGAGCAGCAATGGGCGTCACGTCAGGGCCATACTTCGCCGCAGACGAATTCGACGGAGGCACCTAAGCAGCAGCCGCGATCAACAGCGGGACACAAACGCAAGCGATCCGTTGAGGGCAGTCGTTCTAGCGACGGAGCCATAGGAAGCTTTACACGAGCTCCGCAGCTTGCATCTGATCGTTCTGGTCCACATTCAAGTGGTCAACATCCTCGACCTGTAACGCTCGATCCTCGCGGGTTTTCTGATAACTCGCCAATAGACGCTCACGTCTCTGCCGATATCTCTGTACGCTCCGATCAGGAGCAGGTAGTCGGTGGCAGTAAGCAGCATTGGAGGGCAACAGCCTCCGGGAGCCAAGGACTAGACGGTGGACAGCCTAACGGTGACGACACTGAGC
Organism: Salinomyces thailandicus; assembly: GCA_005059885.1. Lineage (NCBI taxonomy): Eukaryota > Fungi > Ascomycota > Dothideomycetes > Mycosphaerellales > Teratosphaeriaceae > Salinomyces > Salinomyces thailandicus. The sequence goes on from NAJL01000010.1 coordinate 181,733, forward strand.
AGCAGCGTACTTTAGAGTCCATCGACCGGCCAGGCCCTGACCCAACGACCGCAACGATTGAGCGAGGGGGCGATGGCTTGCTCACGGCGCAACAGATAGAAGCGCTACAACACGGCAATGATGATCCCCAAGACTCGCCCGCGGCTCAGTCAGACAATGCTGACTCCAGTCGACCGCGGTCAGGTCCTCCGGAGAACGTCCCTCCTCGCATCCAATACCCTGAGGAGCGTCGGATGCCGCAGAACTCTCGCCCCGGTGGCGGTAACGATAGATCAAACAGAGGGAAATGGAAGATCTCCAGTGACCCTGAGCTAGAGATCGGTCGTAGGATGATGTCCATTCCGGGGGTGCTCGGTTCTTACGTTCATTTCTCAAACAAATTGTTAAAGTATACTGCGATACCAGACGACGTCGACACGATTCGGCAGAAGCTCTTCAAGTTTGAAAAGCCAATCTTCTTGACCAGCCAGCAAATTGCGGACTATTGGCCTCACATGACGAACGTTTGGGTACGTTTAATAAGGCAAGCCGACCACAGCAATGGCGTCAGTGAGGAGAACTGGGAATGCCGGCTCAGGCGGAGAGTGAACTCCAGACACGATCAGGCAGGAAGGGGTAGAGGGACCCGCCATCGGCAATCAAAGCGACAGATGCTTGAGATTGCTGAAGCATGCCCGATGCGGATCTGTCTGACGTATTACACGAAACATGCCGATACTGACGAAGATCACAAGGCCGGCTTCGGAGCTTGTAAGTGTGTACCGGATTGGCTCTACATTCGGAAGACAGAGAAATGCGAAGACTCAGATCATAACCACGAGATCGACATGCTGGACAAGTTCAAGCGAAGTGATGCTATGATGTTCCTCGTGAAGAAAAAGGCTGAAGAAGGCCATCTGTTTTCGTCTGTGATACAATGGCTCCACAAACATTACGACGGGGTGACCAAACAAGCCCACTTCATGTCGAAGCAGGAAGTTTCGAACGTCGCTCAAGCGTGGCGAACAACGCATAGAGACGTCGAACTGATGCCTGTTGAAGATGAGCCCACCCCCGAAGCTATCCGTGCGCTAAATTATGTCAACTTGCTACATACCGCCAGACCAAGAGCGCTCATCAGAGCCTTGGCTGCTGCGAGTGAACGCATCCCTGAGATCATTGACATCACAACGCCACTGATAGAGGCCCTGCAAATTGAAGGCGGTCTTCCTGGCACCGAGCGAAAGCCCATCGACGAAGGTGATGATATCAACATTGATCCCGTGGACCTTCCAAAAAAGTGGCGAGCTCCTACGCCTCCTGTTCCACAACGCATCGAGGTACCGGCACATTTACTTCCAGAGGATGACAGCGATCTGCGATGGCGGCAACCTGCCGTAGGCCAGCCGTCGCCCCTTCCGCCTCCCCAGTCTGGCCCACGTGACCTTAGATGGCGCGAGCCTGTCGTAGGCCAACAGTCACCGCTTCCACCGCCGCAGCCCCAGCGACAGGCCAAGTCATGTCTACCTCCGCCTGCTCCTAGAGTTGATGGTCAGCCTCCGTCGCTAGCGCCACGTCCACCTGCTCCGCATCTACCGATGGCACCACGGCCGCCTCCTTATTTCTTACAACATAGCCGGCCAAGTGGTTCGTCCCGCCCTAGCTTTCAGCCTCCACCAGCGCCGCAGACAACCGTCTATCCTCTTCTATCAGAAACGCAGCTGAGTATTGGGCCGCCGCTTCCATTGCAGCCGTCTTCTGCGCCTACTTATGGCGCCCATGACGAAGGGCGGCCTCGCGGACCTTCTCCGGGACAAAGAGCTCCCGCTCTTGGAGGCCTGCCATATCAGGTTCCATCAGGGCCATCACTCATGTCAGAGGGTGGCGGTGTGCAAGGCAGCTTTGACTGGTCGCGTAGATCGGAGGACTGGCGACCATCATGGTTGAAGCCGATCGGTCTAGAAGCCGCTCCACAGCCGCCCAAAGGAAAAGAGCCTAGTGCCGAAGAGGTCGTTGCTCGTCAGCTGGAGATCGAGCTCGGAGCACGCCGACCTAGGTCGCGGATCGATCGCCATGATCCGTGTTGAGATCTTTCCCACAGCGGAGAGCCGAGACTGGGACCCCGGAGGCTGCACTGCGTAGGAAGCTTGACACGTCGGCCATTTCGAACTCTTCCCCACTGGTCAGCCCAGCGAATGGTGGCGCCGCTGCTGTCCCAGTGTGCGTGCCGCTGTAAGCACTTCGACCTCCGCTGTGCTTTGGCAAATAGGAAAGAGCGTCTCGCCTGTGACGGCTACTGTTGAAGAATCAGGAAAAGGAACGTCGTTTTGCTAGTGCGGCTGAGACTAACAACGGAGCTGCTGGAAGCACTCGTCGCAATGAACGATCTCACGAGATGATCGCTGCATCACAACCCTCGCTATCAAATGACATGGACACGGCCCAGAACTTGATTAGGCCTGGGCAGAGGACGTCTGGTCTGGGCAGTGCGGATGACGGAATGATTTATAGTCCGAGCGACTCTGACCAGAGCGACCCCGTATAATATCTACCTCCTGCGACCGAAGCTGTACGTCGGGCGATTCAGGCCGAGCACGCGAAAGCCACCCACAGTATCTCTACTACCGTCCAGTCTTCTACCGGGTTTCCTTCGACGTAGATGTTTGCGCTCCTGCGGCAGTGAACTCCACACGGGAGCTGGCGCTCTCTGAGAAACGACTGAGGCGTCCGAAGGCCCATGATAGCGCGGCGCAAGACATTGTAGCTCAAGCGAGCGTAGTCAATACGACTTCATGTACACTAGACCCGACTCCTCATTCATGCCTTCATCTTCAGTCATAACATCCACGCCAGGTGATCAAGCGAACGCCACATGATTACAAATCTGCTCCGCCTTAGACCGCCACTGCCACCGCCAGAGCGCCGACTGCAAGACCCGGCCATATCGCATCACCGAAAGTCAGTCTGGGAGCCGCATTGTCGGTACTCAGGGATGCAGGTGTAGAGCTCGTGGACGTAGACACAGACGCAATTGCTTCCGTGGAACCTTCCGCTGCGGCTGAAGTCACTGTCGTCGAACCGCTAGCTATCATAACGCTGGTGACTGTGGACTGCTGCGCTGAGCCACGCGTAGACGATGCAGGTATCGTCGTGAGGAAAGTCGAAGTGACGCGGCTTCCTGTGCTGCGGCCACTGGTTGCTTCCGATGAGGAGATGCTGGTAATCACTGTGCTCGCCACATCTGTACTGTTTGCCGTGCTTGACATCGAGGCAAAACCTGTAGCACTTGTCGTTGTGCTGGTACTAGAGCTGTTCGAGCTTGCCGTGCCGCCCGCCCCAGAGCTCACGCAGCTGAGCGAGCCGAGCTGCACGGTATTGGTGCTGAGTAACGAGGGACTACTGCTTGTGAAGGGGAGGCCGGCGTCGCCAGTCCCGTTGGCATAGAGGTGCGGCGTGCATGTAATGCTGTCTAGATCTGCGCCACTGGCGCCTGTGAGGTAGAGATAGGAGACCTCATCCAGGGCGTCGTCAGTGTACACGGAGCCGAGGGGCACGGAAATGGTGGTGTTGGTTAGGCCGTTGCCTGCACCGCCGTGGCTTGCGGTTATGGTGACGCTGGCGGACTGGCTTAGAGCTGATGCGATGAGCGAGCTGGCGGTGAGCAGGACTGATTTGAGGTGCATGTTGGATAGGGCAGTGTGTAGAATTATGTTGGAGAAGGGTGATCTGCTGCTGTTTGGAAAGTTGACGCGACGCGTGGCTGTGGATTGCAAACGAGGAGAGGTGCTTGTTGGAGGTATTGTTGCTGTCAAGATTGTTGTTTGCTGGAAGGTGAAATGAAGATCATAAGCCCCTCCTCATATAGGTAGGTACTGTAGGTACGGGAATGTTCTGATTGAAGGATGATCTGACAGCTGCACCTACTTGTTCACGACGCTTCAAAGTGTGCCTACCTGACGTGCGTCGTTGCTGTTACTGATGACCGCAGTCGGGCTTGCTTGTGCCCAAGGCCTGTGTTCAGCAACAGCAGGGGCTGACATGCACGTGAAGTCCCGTGGCGTGCGGGCGGATTTACTATGAACCGTAGTTGGTGCCTGAGGCATCAGCGTCCAGGCTCAATCGGGATACCGTCATCTCTGCGGGTGGTCTCGGGTTCGGGTCAGTGGCGTTTCGGTCCCGGTGTCGGCAACGACAGGTTCTGCTGCTCTTTCTGGGCCTTTGAGAGTCTTCCTCCGGTACCACCAGGCGGTTCTTTCTCTGCCACCATATGTGCGTGCTTGACGTGCCCAATAAGTTGCCTGAGTCGCATCATCATGCTTCTGCGCGGTGGAAGACAGGTGAGGTGTTCGATATCTCAGCTGATTGAGCAGTCACTAATATCCTTCAACGATTCTGAATCTACGCACATACATTTCCCGACACAACACGTAGCGAGCCCGCCACGGCGGTGCGGCGGTGCCGTGTACATGCCAACGATGGTTCACCCGTCGCCGAACCAGCTTTTCAAAGCTGCTCTTATACCGTGCGTATTATACCCAGGCGTCGTCAGAAAACCAGCAGGCAGCGAGGCCGCCCGAGGATCTGGATAAAGTACACGGCGTCCCATGGTAGCCAAGAAGCCAGTCCCTTGATGCCCAGCGTCCTGGATCAGCTATGCCGAGGTCTTCGTTTCCGCTTGCGGTGCCTATAGTACCGCTCGCTATATAGGCCCGACGGTGCAGCTATGCCGTGCCCAACGCAATATGCGGAAGCACATCAAAAGTTTGCGGCCCATAGCGAGCTGCTGGTCCGCTGAGCTGGGTCGTGGCACACTGAAATACATGCCGTCGGTAGAGGCCGAGGCCCATGACGAAAGGCCTTGTGCACATCCTGTTCGTGACTGTTGGTAGAGGCTTAAGCCGAGCACCTATAGCACAGTTGGCGTGGAGGCGTCGAGTGTAAAGCGACTTCAGTCAATCGAGACTTGGAAGCTGATGAGTGATCCTCGAGCGGTGCTATGAGCCTTCTGCTACATGCACGACATGACTTTAAGGAAGGGTACGTAGCTGCTGAACAAAAAGTGGATGGCATGTCATTCTGCAGTCGCTCGTCATTGTGCCAATCTCTTGGGCCGTACTTGCAGTTGCGGTGAAGATTTTAGTTACCTTCTTGCTCGAGACAGCCCTGGCAAATCTGCAAGCAGTGCGAAAGAGAGAATCGTAGCAGCGGAGCGTGTAGTCAAGGGATAGGTTAATGATTCTTGTCAATTCAGAAGTTATTGGTATGTACATTGCTCATGGCGCATAATACACATCTCTAAACGATCGTAATACCTTCCGAAGCACTATTAGATAAATCCTTTCCCAAATCTATCAATGGTATCCTGAACGGCCCAGTAAAGTTGCGCGCAAATATCAGAACGCCATAGCTAGCCATCCAAATTACCAGGTGAACCTCATCAAACCCGGGTTGAGGGCGATAGGCAAAAAGAAGTGGCCAAAGATAATAGTAGACAGCGGCCAGATAGAGATGAACAGATTGATCTGCCACAGGTCCGGAACGGCAACGGAGCACACTATCATCATTATTGCGCAAGTGATGCAAAAGATGAAGGTGAACTTGAAGTTCTTAATGATTTTTGGCACTTCCTGGAAGAAGGTCGTGTTCTCCGCTTCCTTGCTGGTCGCTCCCCATGACATGTCGATGCTAAACATGTGGCTCAGAAGAGCTTGCGAGATGTGGAGGGAAATGCCGCCGAGGAAGACGGTCAAGAGAGGAATCCAGCAGAAGTTTTCGACAAGACTGGACAGGAGGCTCTTCTCGCCGATACGGTAGCGTAGGACTGCAAGCGAGATGTTGCCGAGACCTGAGAAAACGATCACGATGGCAAAGTAGACTTTGAACGAATCGAGGTAGTAGTGGTCGAGGAAGCCGTTCATCCAACCAGTCAGGAAGTAGTTGGCCAGCGTCAAGACCCACGCAGAGCCCAGAGCGTAGTAAGTGCCGACATACGCCATGATGGTCAGCTTTGACGGGAAGGGCATGCGACTGCCCATGAAGTTCCTGAAGAGCTTGGTGAACGGGCCACGGCGAGGCCAGTCCTTGAGTGGATGAAAGATAAGCTCGTTGCAGCCATAAGCGTATTTCTCCCAACGCGCCAGCTCGTCGTAGACTGTAAGAGACACACCCTCCTTGTAGCCGTCGCCGGTATAACCACCGAGGCGGACAATGTAGCCGACGGTCTGGAGTCGCAGAGCCATATCGAAGTCCTCAGACACCGTTTCTTCAGACCAGTACTTCTCACGCTCGTCGCCATCAACAGAGTCGTATGCAATCTCTTGCATGGCAGTCCAGCGCATGATGGCATTGTGGCCAACAAAAGGAGCAACGTCACCGTTCGCAACAGCATACTTGATTTGCGTGTAGATCAGGTTGGTGAAGAAGGTGATGCCGCGCTCGAAGAAAGAGTCGGTGATGTTCATGACACCGGAAGCGTACTGGATGATGGCGACCTGCGGGCATTGCTCCATCTCAGAGACGGCGTCAAGGAAGCAGTCGGTCGGGACACGAGTGTCAGAGTCGATGATCAGGATGTAGTCACCTATGCGGATGTTGCCGTCGGCCCAAGTACGACCTTGATCCTCCTCAACAGCCTGGGAAAGAGCATCGCGATAGGCTTGGGCCTCGTCTTCCTGAGTCCAATTCTCGTGGCGCTCGACAATCTTCAGCTTATCCTCAACGCGAACGCTGACCCACATGGCATAGTTCATGTTGGAAGCCTTCTTGAACTTACCGCGGCGGAGAAACACCTCAGAACTATCACTAGGCTTGGGGTTGTGCTTGGGCCGGGCTACCCAGCCAATGTTGTGCTCATCGTAGAAGTCCTGGCGAGCGCGAGCGTCCTCCTCCGAGATCAGCTGCATACCATCATCATTGACGAAGATGTTTGCAGTGCCACCTTGCATTTCGTAGGTCGAAATGGCAGCCTTGAGAGAGCGAACAGTAGGCTCAATGACAGTCTGAAGACCTTCCTTGTACACTGGCATCTGGATGGTAACGTGCGGAAGCGCACCAGCGTCGCGACGCAGGCGTCTAGGCTTTAATCCAGAATAGAACTTCGTGTTTTTCTGCATTTGAGAGATTGGACCGATGAGTTGGGCAATATTTCCAACGAGAGCCTGAAAGAAGAACAGGGCGAGCCAAATCTGCGGCAGGATGACCAGGGCGAAGGCAAGACGCATGTAGTCGCCATCGACGTAAATCTCCTTCGCGATGACCGCCCAACCGGAGCCGATGGCCACAACTGTCAAGCAGAGGGTGCAGGCGGATAGGACGGGCATATACCAGACGATCTTGCGGTCCTGCTCAACACCTCCGAGCTCGACGTCCTCCTCGGAGCTGACTTCATCGACCATGACGGATCCCATGTCCTTCTTCTCGTCACTAGCCGGTCCGTCATCCCAGATCATCTCCATGAGCGCATTCTCGATCTTGGCAGCACGGTCGAGCAAATGGCGAGGCTCGTCATCCCAGACGACTAGGATACCGCGGTCGGCGACGAAGGCCGCGAAGTGATGCTTTTGGCAGCGGGGGAGGTAGGACATGTCTGGAAGCACTTGGAGGCGGAGCCCACCTGGGAGAGGCACGTAGGGCTTGTCGTTGTTGTGGAGGAAGAGCTTGATGACTCTGGTGTTGACAGTCATGGCGGTCTGACATTGTCAGTTGATGCTCATCACATGTCCAGTATACCAAAGTGACTTACCCTGACGTTGAGAGTCTCAATGGCCTTGAAGAAGCCATACGGCTCTTCGACAATGTCAGCCGGGCAGCAGGTGTAGGCGCCTCTTCCCTTCTTGAGCACGACACCCTCGTCGTGGCCACCTGCGGTCCATAGTCTCTCCATCTGCTGTTGGTAGAGCCAGTTGACCATGACATCGCACTTGATGTCGTTGATGTCCTCGGATTGCGAATTCCTGAACTCTCCGCTAGGGTATAATGAGTTCGGCCGTGAGCCTGAGCCTGATGGAGAGGCCGCACCGGGTGTGCTGTGCCGGGGTGTGAACTGTGGTCGAGGAGTCGAAACATCAGACATTGGGAGCTTCTCGCTAAGCTCTGGCTGCGCATGTTCCGGCTGCGCGTTCTTTTTGCCCTTGACAGGCTTCATGTATGAAAGAAGACCCATGACTGCTGGAGTAGGTCGGAGTCACAGGGCGGTATCTCTCTCGTCGGATAATGAGTCTTGTGGGCGAGAGTAGTTGGTTGGTGATGTAGTGAATGACAGAAGCCGCGACAAGCAGTGCCTGTACGCAGACACTTCTAACGAAAGTAATGCAGACCGAGGTCTACTATGTTCTTAAATCGAAAGCAAGAGGCGTGTTGATGGGAAAGAGATGAGAGGCAGGCAAGAAAAACGGAAGACAAGTACTCCTAGTATATGACCTCTGGGCGCCAGGGCCAGACTGAATAGGCACATCTTTCCAGAAAGCTACTTGCCTTACATCCCGGTAGCCTTCCAACGATTTGATGCTTTCCAGAGTCTTACTCGGGCACCACGGAAGAGGGCCGACGGCTCAGCAGGACGTGGAGCGCCACAACAACTGCCAGAGTCAGTCAGCCACTAAAGGCCAGTGTGCCAGCGGTGCTTGCGGTGGTACTGTAGTTGGGAGTCCGATAGCGTCAGTGGGTCCAGCAGTAGTAGCTCTTCTTTCGCTGAACGGAGAGACGAGGTCTCAAGGTTGGTGAGGTGGGCTAAGCGCCTCCCACCGCGCAAGCCAGGTCGAGACTAGCACCGCTAGAAACAGTTCAGATGCAGGCCGAATGCGGTTATGCTGCCACGACTGGACCCGGCAGGCCACAAACAAGCTTCAGGTACCTGGGCGATCTGTCGCATCATCCCGTTTTAAACTTCATCTCGACAAAGTCAAAACCGATCCTCTCCTCAAGAAGTCCAAGCACAAGAGGACTAACTATTCTTCCTAGACGCATCGGTGGATGCCTCATAGCGTGCGCCAAAGGTGCGAATGAAGCCTACCATAAAGCAGATTATCACGCCATAGACAGCCTCGGTCGTGGTAAAGTATCCAATGCAACAGGATCACCGCCATCACAAGTCAAGCAGTGAGTGTGCCCCTTCTCGACGGGACAGCCGAAGCAATTTCGCTGCCAGACAGTGGCGGGCGTCCTGACAGATCGTGATTGTCCAGACACGGACTGTTGCCCGCGCGCTCCAAGTGCACGTACTTGTGGTGTTTGGTATCGTGGTCTCACCCGACACTCAGCTGCCCTCGTTGCAAGACGATGTTTGATGTTCCAGAGCCGAGGTCTGGATGCCGCCCAGGACCACGCTGGTTACCGGGCGGTGCCCGGCATAATGAAACCCATTACCGCATCAGCTATATGCCAGCAAATATACGATGATGCAGGCGCCCGTGTCTCGAGATGCAGGACGCGGACAAGTGGGATCGAGGATCCACGAAGATCCTCAACCGTTCGGTAGACGGAATCGCAGACTTTGCTAGCGTACCAGTACGCATTTAGACCAAACCTTGGTTGTGGTTCCAGTTCTTCGCCTGGCGGTGCAGAACGGCAGAAGGCCTTCCACCGGTACTTCTCATGCTGTCGGAATCGTATAGACGCGGTCGCTAACGGTTCGGAAAGAGTAGGGAGCGTGTCGCAACCATTTCCATCATTACCAAAGACCAGTGCAGGATCCAGAGAAGAACGTGCAACAGCTGAAGAAGCAATGCAAAAGGATGACACCGTCAACCATGTCCTTTGAACGAGCTAGGAGACTCTGTCACGGAACGTCGGCGGAGTCAAAGGTGCTGAAATCGCTAGTCTATCGCAGGGGTCATGGTATATTCCTAGTACACTCTGCGCCTGCAGACTCACAGCGCGTTTTCCGTCACGACTTGCGAGCGCAACAAGAAGTAAGGTACTGTGAACACGAATGTACAGGTAGCAGAGCAATATTTTCGTTCGATTTAAAGATCACCGCATCTTCATCCGTTACAAGCCAAGCGCTCTTCACCCGGACAAGCGCTCCTCACTGGAGGGGCCGCTCATGTACAGTCGAATGTTGCAGTGTGATCGCCGCGAAGATGAGACGTTGTCACTGATGATGGGAGAGTCTCGTTGTCGCCTCTCAGCGTCTCCGTAGATGCAATAATAGATGTCCTGAAAAGTCTGATACGGGCAATCCGTAGGTACCTAAGGTAGTAAAGATACCTTGTTCGGTGGCGTGACGACTCTACCTTACCTGCAGCATCTCAGCGTCGATCCCAGAAGCCTGGACTGATTAGTGTCTGCAAGGTTCACCTTATCAACTTATCCTCTTGGAGATTAAGATCTGCATCGGTTTGGCTTCTCGACTATTGCTGATTGTCGGTAGGGTATCTCGAGCGATTGGTCCTATTCGTCCTATGTTCCACTCCTCAGAGTTAGACGCGAACGTTTTTGACGACCTCGGGCACCGGCAGAGACGTTCGCATCAATGCCGCAGGTGACAGCAGGTGTCAAGGTGTGATGTCCAACAAGAGCGTTGGAATCTTCCGGGCAGTGTAAGATACCTTGGGCAGCGCCAACGTCCTGGTCAAGAAGCTTACCGCTCTACCCATGCCAGCCCGTCACACTACCTGCGACAGATCAATCTGGTCACCTCGGGGATCGCTTCGCTGAGCCCTTCGCTGAACACACGAACGCTCATGTTGTCTTCCCAAAGTTGGCATACAGGCCGCAGAAATCATGCTAGAGGGGTCCAATTTCATTTAGCCACGAGGCTGCCGTAGCTGAAAAACGGCCGAGAGACCCTATACCGGCTGTCAGCCAGCCATCATCAGATGCCAAGCTCTGGTCGCATCCCTTTTCGGTCGTCCATTTTCTTGCAATGGAACACGTTCTGCCAGCTGAAGCCACATTAAGGTCCTCACTTCTGAGATGCAGCAAGCCCGCAGGGTCTGGGGTGGTCCATTGTACAGACAAGAGCGATGGAAAGCCGGGTTTTTCAGTCCCTGCCAAGCGGTACTCAGTACTGTAAACGCCTGAGTACTATCGACTACGTACAGTACTACCAAGACAGGCTGGGTCTTCTCTTGTTCGCTACTGTGACGACCCGTCGGATGACCACATCATCGCATCTTACGTCTCGCCTGTCCATCCGTCCGGTCTGGATAGGTACGTGCCGCTCGCCATGCCCCGGCGCCGAAAGTTAGCCAAGCCCATGAAGTCACGACGCCGGGCCTGGACGTTGCATCGCCATACGGACTGGCTAGATGCACACAGGACTTTGCCACAGACGCCGCTCAGACATCGAGTTTCTCACTGTCACGTGTGGAAGCTGCTGAGCTGTCATTCCCATCATTGTGTTATTGGTAACAGCTATTCGTAAGGTATCGCTTCAATTGTGTTGCAGCCGCGGAACCCTGAAATTTGGCTGTACTTAGAGCACTTGCCAGGCGTGCTTCAACGTTGAAGAGGTAGCTTTCTTCCGTAGCCGAAATGTACTTAATGGTGGTGAATATTTATGATCAAGGTAACGAAAATTCTCTGATCAGACCCCTTTCCAACGGGTGTCTGATAAGGAGTCTGACGAATGCTACTGAACCATCTCGACCACTATACCAAAGGACTGATGTGGCGCTGATGACCTTGGTTTGCCCGTGCTCCTCAACACCGTGCCAGATACCCAGAACGCCCAAAGACAGCTCGAATCCTAGACCGCGCCAGCACAGCCTACTCCGCCAAGCGGTACGACACCACAGTGTCTATCCTATGATTGTTCGTCGAAAAGCTGCGCAACATCACCTTCTCCGCATTCTTAACCTCCTTCGCATCAGAGTCTCCCCATTCTAACGGAACTTCGGAGTCTGCGTCGGCGTACACGAGGACGTTGAACGTGCAGTTGCCGTCTAGCATGGGAAGAAAAGTCACGGATCCTGTAATTTGGCGGAAGAGTGCTTGGATCTCCTTCTGCACTACGTCGTCTGTTTTCTGCTCCGCAGTCGCGCCCTCCTCCGCAGGAGCGGAGTTTTCCTTATCTGCAGGCCCTGCAGAGGCGGCTTTGCTTTTTGAGGCGTCGGAGAAGACGTTGACCTGGGCGGCGCATTAGCATGTACAGTGGACTTGAAGATAGAAAGAAGATTTTACATCGAACTGCCACCTCTCAACATGCTCGCCAGTCTCCTTGCTCGTAATGACGATTACCAGCTTGCTGATCTTGGACTTCTGCATCCACCTGCTGAGCTGGTGCATGATCTTCTTGATGTACGCTTTCACCTGATCGTCGCAGGATGTCATCATCGGGAGGCCATACTTCTTGACAGTCGTGAAGTCTTCGGGTGGGTAGACGCCGCGTTGAAAGAGAATCGTGTTGCACGCAAAGTCGAAGAATTCTACAATGGTTTTGGAGGAGCCTTTGAGCGCGAGCTTGTGCGTTTTCGACTTGTCTTCTCTGCTGGAGGGTGGAGGCATCGCTGAAGGCATGGTTGGTTGGCGGGTGTTCGAGAATCTCCGTAGTTTTGGCAGTCTGCTAGTGTAGTCGCACTGATGATGCTGGTGTGTCGACCACTGGGACTCAGTTAGGGATGGCCTTCCTCAGTGCGTCGCTATCGGCATCACATGTGAGAGGGATTCGGGGTTGTCAACAATGGTTGCTAAGGACAACGGCTCCCGCTCTTTTTTACCGAAGTTCTAGCGTGTGTGCCCGGTGAAGACGGGGTTGGCTTTTCGACGACGATGAACACGAGAGCAGCTCCAGGCATGCCTTTCACTCCATGCAACCATGTTTCTGGACGTCACGTAGCGCATTGCGCCAATGCGACGCGCTTTGCAGTCGTACTGCCCGCCTAAGGCGCACCGCCCTACCTAATGGCTTCCCCCGAAGCTTCACCACGACCGCCACATGGCTGGCGGGCCCAGTAAGAGTGCAAGGCCAGCTCGAGCAGCGTATCGCCAAGATCCCTATTGAGCGTTTTCGAAACTTCTGCATCGTCGCCCACGTCGATCATGGCAAGAGTACGCTCAGTGACCGCCTGCTGGAGCTCACAGGCACCATCGCTGTGGGCGGCAAGAAGCAGATACTCGACAAGCTGGACGTGGAGAGGGAGCGCGGCATTACGGTCAAGGCGCAAACGTGCTCGATGATCTACAACTACAAGGGCGAAGACTATTTGCTGCATCTTGTGGACACGCCCGGACACGTGGACTTCAGGGCAGAGGTGAGCCGGAGTTATGCGAGCTGTGGAGGAGCGCTGCTGCTGGTGGATGCTAGTCAGGGCATTCAGGCACAGACGGTGGCAAACTTCTATCTCGCTTTTGCTCAGAACCTGGCGCTGGTCCCGGTTCTGAACAAGGTGGACCTGCCATCAGCTGATACAGAGCGCACCCTGGAGCAATTGCGGGACACCTTTGAGATTGATAGCTCGAACGCAATAGGCGTTTCTGCGAAGACTGGACTCAATGTGGACAAGATTCTCCCAACCATCGTCGAGCAGATCCCAGCACCGGCCGGCAAAGAAGATGCACCTCTCAAGCTACTGCTCGTTGATAGCTGGTATGACAACTACAAAGGCGTCATCCTTCTTGTCCGTGTCTTTGAAGGCAGGATTAAGGCCGGCGACCGCATCAAATCTTTTGCCACAGACATTGAGTACATTGTAGGGGAGGTGGGCATCATGTACCCGCTCGAAACGGCCCAGACGAGTCTACGTGCGGGCCAGGTCGGCTACATCTTCTTCAACCCTGGAATGAAACGCAGCAAGGAAGCGAAGATCGGCGACACGTACACCCATACGCACACTCGGTCCCAAGTCCAGCCCCTTCCGGGCTTTGAGGAACCACAGTCGATGGTCTTCGTCGCTGCCTTCCCAACAGACCAGTCTGATTTCTCCCGCCTCGAGGATTCAATCAACCAACTCACTCTCAACGATCGCTCGGTCCTTGTCACGAAAGAGTCATCCGAAGCTCTCGGTGCTGGCTGGCGTCTCGGCTTCCTTGGAACCCTCCACTGCTCGGTCTTTGAAGACCGCCTCCGGCAGGAACACGGCGCGAGCATTATCATCACGCCGCCTAGCGTGCCCTTCAAAGTAGTCTGGAAAGACGGAAAGGAGGAGATTGTAAGCAATCCGAATCACTTCCCGGATTCCACAGTTCTTCATGGCAAGATTGAGAGTCTGCAAGAGCCGTACATCACGGCAACGGTCACCATGCCCGAGGAATACCTAGGCAAGGTCATTGAGCTTTGCGAGGGTAACCGAGGAGAGCAGGAGAGTCTTTCGTTCTTTACCTCTACCCAAGTTATCCTCAAGTACGCTCTTCCACTCGAACGCTTGGTCGACGACTTCTTCGGCAAGTTGAAGAGCGCTACGAAGGGGTACGCAAGCTTGGACTACGAGGAAGCTGGGTACAGAGAGAGTCACATCGCGAAACTTCAGCTCCATGTCAACAAGGCCCCCGTGGACGCCGTTGCCCGCGTGATTCATGTGTCGCAGGCCGAACGCTTGGGTAAAGCTTGGGTGGCCAAGTTCAAGGAGCACGTCGACCGGCAGATGTTCGAGGTCGTCATTCAGGCGGCCATCGGTAAGCGTATTGTTGCTAGAGAGACTCTCAAGCCCTTCCGCAAGGATGTTTTACAAAAGCTACATGCGGCCGACGCGAGTCGACGGCGAAAGTTGTTGGAGAAGCAAAAGGAGGGGCGGAGAAAGCTGAGGGCGGTGGGAAACGTCGCGATTGATAACAAGGCTTTTCAGAGCTTTTTGGCGAAGTAGTCCTGTACCATTGCTGCCTATCGGTCCTCTGGATCCCTCATCTATACTGAGGTGTCTTTCCAATTGCCAATGTTATATCACACGCCTCGCTGTATCGATGTCCAACCATTCGGTCTGCACGTACGTAGCGGGATCGGCCGATAGCCGGCTTTGTTCCGCCACTATCAACAGCTCCCTTTTTGTGAGTGGTCAACTGACTACTACTCCTCGACGTCCAGATTCCTTCCGCGGCGTGGGTGCCTCTACAAAGTACATGTCCAAGTTGTGACTTTTTGGACATGTGCCATCTTCAGCCATAGAAGTCTATCGCGCTGTACGACATCTTTCAGAATGACGACCATCTCCCACTGCAACTCACTCATGGCGCTGGAGAAGCTGAATGGGCTGGAGCTGCCCGCGGCGGCGGATATGCATGTCCATCTACGAGAAAAGGAGATAATGGAGCTCGTCACGTATGAGAGCACAAACGACGCGACTGATGTTACGGCGAAGCTGATAGCAGCATAGACCAACTATTCGCCGAGGCGGCGTCAACACAGTCTTCGTTATGCCGAATCTTGTTCCCCCAATCACAACGGTGCAGCACGCACTTCAGTACAAAAAGCAACTGCAGGATCTGGAGCCGAATGTCACTTTTTTGATGAGTCTGTACCTGCACCCCAATATCTCGCCCGAGACCGTCAAGGAAGCCAAAAAAGCTGGTATCGCTGGAATCAAGTCCTACCCGCATGGTGTCACCACGCACTCTGAGGACGGCGTCATGTCCTACGAGCAGTTCTATCCCGTATTCGAGGAGATGGAGCGCCAGGACATGGTACTGAACCTGCACGGCGAATTGCCACCCTCACAAGGCCAAGACATCACCGTCTTGAACGCCGAGGAGGCCTTCCTACCCACCCTAAAAGACCTCCATAAGAAGTTCCCAAACCTGCGTATAATCCTCGAGCACTGTACCTCGGCCGCCGCTATCCAGGCCGTCAAAGACTGCGGACCAACGGTCGCGGCGACGATCACGGCTCATCACCTCTTCATGATCGTAGATGACTGGGCAGGCGACCCGCACTGTTTCTGTAAACCGGTGGCGAAGCTGCCGAGTGATCGGCGGGCACTTCTCAAAACGGCCATGAGTGGGGATTCCAAGTTCTTCTTCGGCACAGATTCAGCGCCGCACCCGGCTTCGACGAAGCGAGCGGATCGGTACGCGGCTGGCGTGTTCACGCAGCCGCATGCTGTGGGATATGTGATTGATGCGCTGGAGCAGGGCGTACAGACGGGTGTGCTAAAGGAGGGGGAAGTGACGAAGGAGAGGTTGCAGGGCTTTCTGTGCGACTTTGGGAGGACGTTCTATAAGGTGACGGATGAGAGGAAGGAGAGGATGGTATTGGCGCGGGAGAAGGAGGCGGTAGAGGATGTGATGACGAGTGCGGATGGAAAGGTGG
Organism: Salinomyces thailandicus; assembly: GCA_005059885.1. Lineage (NCBI taxonomy): Eukaryota > Fungi > Ascomycota > Dothideomycetes > Mycosphaerellales > Teratosphaeriaceae > Salinomyces > Salinomyces thailandicus. Next base: position 197,892 of record NAJL01000010.1, read on the forward strand.
AGGTTGTGCCTTTCAGGCGGGGGAAGATGACTTGGGAAGCGAAATGGAAGTGAATGTGTTAGTGAATGAGCATGGAGCTCTACGTTGATTTTGCGTGTACGAGGTGCAACAATGATGATAATGAAGACCTGTCAAGCGGTGGAGGAGAGATGCATATGCATTACCCTATCAAGTGCTAAAAGTACAAAGCACCTGCTATCCCTAAGAAACCAAAGACCCCAGCCAGAGCTAGTCCAACAATGACCCTCTGACTCCATAACGCCATCCACCATAGGCGCCCACTGCACCCAATGCACCTCATACTCATACTCATACACACGCTGATCGCATTTTCCTGTGTCAAGAATTAGCGTCAGCATCCCGTTCAGAACCCATCTTCTTGAACTTCACACTTACCCCTGGACCTCCCCAAGTTCTCCACCGCAGGACAGGCGGCTCCGTACGCCTTACCGCCTTCCCCTCGCTCGGCGTCGCCGGCTGCGCATAGCTCCTGGAGCTGCGACTGGTGCGACCGTCGAAGTTTCTCACCTCGGTCTCACTTGCGCGTGGAAGCTTGATGGACGAGTCCAGGACGGAGTTCTTCAGCGGCAGCATCAGCGTTGGGACTCCTGGAGGTAACCATTCGGTTAGCGTAGCGTTGGGGTTCTCCAGACGCCACTGGCAGTGCGGACACCTGGTGTTCTTCGAGTCCACTCCGTGGTCTGTAGCGTCGTCGCAGCCCGTAATGCGGAGATTTGGGTCGAAGCGAGCGCGGATACAGGGTTGGGAGTTGGTTAGTCGGCCGTAGTGCTGGCAGGCGGTGTGGTAGGTGGTGGTGAGGTAGCACATCTTGGCAAGAGGAGCTAGTTGAAGGGGAGGGGTACTATTGGGGAGGTGAGTATGGTGGGGAGCGTTCCCACGGTCTTCTTGTTCCGGACAAGAAAGTTGTGGGTTTGGTGGGGACGGGGGTAGGAAAGGGGATGGGGTGGGGGATGGGGGATGTAGTGAGGGAGCTACAACGGCTCACACTTACCTTCCGACACCAACGGATGTGTTCCGACCTTACAGAGCACAAACCGTTGGTCCAGTGTGAGTGAAGAGTTAATAGTTGCACGCGAAAGCACCGAGTACTTATGGAAGCAGCTCCTTGTATGTCGATACAATGGGGCCTTTGTTCTTGTGCTTGCCATAACGTGTTGGACAATGACAATTTCCCGAAGACAAAGGAGAACGCCAGTAGCAATTCTTTGTAGTGCAGGATGGAGGGAATACAATGCCATTCTCAATGCTTCCGCTGGCGAATCCGCACGGCGATACGAGGGGTTTCAGTCCTGCCGATTTCTGAGCCACTCCACCCAAACACCTACATCCCCACCCACAAGCTCCAGTGCCCTTGCTACTGTCTTGTCATCCAAACGTGCTGGGAGCCCTTCTTGGCTAGAAATGGCTAGCTCAGCGTTCGGTAGGATCTGCAAGGTCACGTTGGCGACCGTATCAGAGGAAGTCGTGGGAAAGTTGAGCGAGACGGTAGGCACATGCGAAGTCGCTACCGTCAAGCTAATGGGCAGCTTGTCCGCTCTGTTTGGTGGCGTGCTTGGGGGCGTCAGAAGGTCCGCCAGTGTCGATGAAGACTTTGATAAGGACCAATTTGTAACCTCATTGTCAGAGTCTACTGGTTGAGGCTGCGTATCGGCCATGACGCCCCTGATGAGTGATCCGACGCACGCGTATTGCCGCAAGATAGGCAACATCTCGACAAGTTGCCTTGGGTGCGAGAAGGGTAGTTCTTCAAGCTTGTACGCAAATTCCGGCTTTACAACGTCGAGTGAGTAGACATGCGTGATGTCAACTTCCTCTCCCTTGCGGATGGTGAGGACCTGCCGTTCAGCATGCAGAGGCTTAGCGTCTTTGCTTGCATCGAAAGCCACGACTGAGGTGGGGTCTAAAAGTAGCGAATGCCAAGCCTGCGCAACATAAAGCTGCGGCGCTTGAAGATGCACACTCTGCATAATGTTGGAAGCGACCTGCCAGGGAAGGACGATAGGTGGCTCTAACTTTGCCGTGAACCGGAGACCAGGTGCCTTCTGGTTGCCATCGACAGACATTGCGCTTTCATCTGTTCTTATTGTGACGAAAGTGGGTGGCGGGTCTTGCCACGGTATCCCTTGAAGAGAGTTGGATTCTCCAGCTGGCAATTCAACATGATCGGGTAGCCAGGCGTCTGACAGTCGAATTGATGGATATAGACCAGCATGCGATGATTCGATCGAGATCCGTAGCTTGTGAACTTCATTACGGCTTGCATGATCTTGAGCTTCTTTGTCTTCTTTGTGCGTGTCGTCCACGTCCATCATCGAGCTGTTCTTCCCAGACCCTGGATCAGCTTGCCAGTACTCCAGATCCAGGCCGAGTCGTCCGTTCGCATGCATCGTAGGTCTCCCACTCTTCGTCCGCAGAACGGAAAGCTCATCAGTAAGCCTGACCTCTTGCTCAAAAAGCCTCCTCAAGCTGACATATACCCCGCTCAGCGCCTCAAAGCAGTTAACTTGTTTGTGGCAGAGTCTGTCAATCTTGGCTAAGCGGCCTAGATTCGCTGCGTACTTGTCCAGCTTCGCAGTAAGCGTCACGCCTTCAGGCGGCTGAAGATCTTTCAGCAGAACCTCGGCGGCCGGCTCTCCCTGTGCTGCCAAATGCTCATTCTCCGTATCGAACGCAACCTGCACCTTTTGCGGCACGTGATTTTTCAGCTCAATGTCGATAATCAACTTTTGTCCCGCGGTACTGATCGCGCGGTCACCTGCCGGCAGCTTCTCATTGTCGATTCCATTCTGGAAGCCTACCCTCCTCCCAACCCTAGCAATACCCTCCTCACTGACTCTACCCTTACTTGTGCCGATGCTCTTGATCACTTTGCGCAGCTTGGCCCTTCTTTCTTCGTCCTCGTTCCGCTTCTGCCCTCCACTAGCCGTCATACCCAGCTCAGACATGACGTTCATCGGCATACCGCTCATGCCTGGGGTCGGCATATTCAGCTGGCCTGGCGTCAAGCCCTCCACACCCAGACCGAGCGGCGTGCCGGTCCCAAAGCCCATCATGTTCGGGTTCGGCGAGTTCCCGAACATGTTGCTCGACTGGCTGAGGTTCAGAATCATCGGCGTGCCTCCGAGCGTCTTACTGCCCTGTGAGGAGCCGGTGGTCGGATGATTGATCGGTGTCTTTCCCGCCTGGTCTTTGCGAGTCGCGACAGGGGAGGGTACGCTTCGCGGTGTCGACGCATGTTGGCCAGGCTTCTTTGAGGCAGAGGTGGGATTGCCTGGATGTGAGGGTGTGGGTGTAGCCATTGCGGCATTCGCTGATGTTGCCACTATTGAAGCCGCAATGTCGTACTGCCGGACGTTGTACGTATCAGCTGCCTGTCCATCGTGTCTGCAGTTGGACTTTGGCGATCACTCATGGCACGTTAGGTACAGGTAGAAGCAAGCGCGTTGGATGCGCGACTGACACGTGACTGTAGGCTTAAGCGGTCTTGGCAAGCCTTGCAATATCTTGACAAGGACGAGACATTACATTCAACCTATATTCTACGCGCTACAGAAGAGGTACATGGAAGCAGCAGGACAGGTCCGAAAGAAATGTGCGAATATACTCGCTTTTGTAGATCATCGAATGTACAGTACATATACGACTAGACAAAGCCAGCGTTTGCGTTCTTCTGCCCTTCCCTTGCACATCTACTGTGCAAGTCATTTCAATCCTGAACGCCTCGCTCCAAAGCATGGACCGAAGGCCGCGCGGGCCAATCTCGCGTCCCAATGGAAACCTCACCATAGCACTCAAGCACACACGGAGCTGCAAGCCTTATTTGCTCTCTTGGTCTTATTACAGCCCGAAGTTGCTGGCGTATGGCAAGCGCCAGGCGCCGACGACGTGGTTGCCAGACCCTGCTTGATCCGCTGCTGAAGCAAGGTAAGCCACGAGCTGTTCTTCCACGTACACTGCAGACTCGACCATAAGTACGACGACGCAGCTGCGAAGCTGTACTGTCGCTCTTTCGACTCGTGCGGGGCGGGCGTGACGGCGAGTGCAAAAGACAGCAGGGCGAAGCTCGACGTGTCTTTCGGCAGCAGCGCCGCCAGCATGAGCAGGCCTGCGAGCACGGCGAGAACGGACGCGAGGTCGCGCCAGGCTCGGTGCTCTGTGAGGCCTGCGGTGATGGCTGGGCTGAGTCTGCCGAAGTGATCCCTGCGCCTAACATGGTCTGGCAGTCGGTCTTCTTGGCTGATTGTTTTGTCGACGAAGTGGTTGAGGATCTTGCGTGGCGTCGTCGTGAGCCCTGTTTGGGTCGCAAGGCCCGTCTCCTCGTTGCCTGACTGGGCTGCGATCGTGGTGGTGTGCTGGTCATAGGTACAGGTAGCTGACGAGGCGAGAACGCTCGGTGAGACAGAGCTGGTCGCGGTCGGAGGTTGACGGGTAAGGGTGCCATCCTCGGGCCGCAGGTATGCACCGCCGTTGGCTTGAGGAGATGCACGAAGTGCCAGTGGTAGCCCATCGCCGGTAAGACTCCGCTTTACGTTCGGATCAGCATTCATTCTGCTTCGTGGCTCTTGGTTCACGTTGTAATTGACCCCGGAAACTCTGTTCAAGTTCCTGGACAAGCGTCTCCTGAGCGCGTATAGCTCGGCCGATGGGCTCGGAGCACGATCGATGTCTTCACCACCCAACGGTGGTGGACGCCTTCCTTCAACGACCGATGCAGAGTCGTTGCGCGGGTGCAACGTCCTGCTTGAGCTTACCACGGAGGTAGATGGCAGCTTCTGGCTAGTCAGGCCCACCAATTGTGGTGACTTCAGGCCTTGATGGCCTGTCGACTGGCAGGAACTGTCAGCACAGTCGAGCACGTACGAGCTCTGCTGTTGAGCTTCGCGTATGTGTAGATTGTGCGTTGGCGACACCTGGCCAGTTCGCAGGTGCTCCCACAGCATTCTGTTCCCACTAGATGATGACCGGCTGCTTGGTGCCAAGAGGCCGCCCGCATTATATATCTGGTCGGATTTCAAGGCTTCGTGAGGATTCGCTTCGTTCATGCTTGTCGAACATTGCAGACTGCTACCGCCGGTCGTGCGCTGGAAGCTATGTAGTCGGTCTTGCTTCAGTGCATCCTGGTCTTCCGATAGCGGACTTTGGTCCTCATGTAGGCTGTCCCAGCGCAATTGTTGGTCAGGCTGCGTGGTTTGCTGCACGCCGCCGACCATTGGAAGCTGGTCCTGCAGGATGGGGTCATTCTGTACGTGTTTGCTTAGATGCCTCGTCGTGTTCGTTGGGCCATCTAGAACAAAATCGTCGTCAAGGTGCTTGGAGCGATCAAAGCCATGCTGCGAGATAGCAACAGGCGCCTGTAGGAAGTTGTCCCAGTCGATGTCATCGAACAGCTGCATGTCCTTGCCAGGCAAGTCGTCAAAGCCGAACGCTTCAAAATCGACGAACGTGTCCTGCTCGGACTTGGTAGGCGCTATCGGCGTAGGTGGCGTGGTGGGCTTTTTATGGCTGCCGCTCTGATGAGGTTTTTTGACCTTCGACTTTGCAGTGAGAGTTTCCATTTCACCTTGGTTGTGGTCGCACTTTCGCTTGCGCTTTTGGCATTTCTCACATGCTTTCACCATGCGTCGCTTGCGGTACTCCGACTTCTCCGACTCAGTCATCTTCCTTCGAATGCGCTGCTTTGGCTGATTGGCGGAAGAGACGCTGAACACACCAACCATCTGCTCGAGCGCTGGCGGTGAAAGTTCCACAGAGTTCTCTGTCGCTCCAGGCGAGGATACTGTAGCGGAAGCAGCCATGCTTTGGTGGCGGCTTAGCTTGGCATGCTGAGGGAGAGGCGTCTCGAAAGATGGTGTAGCAAGGCCAAGCATGTCGGGGCTACTGAAAGTGGAATCGGTACCGGTCGAAGTGGTTCCACAGGAGGTCATGGAGGGCCACGACTGCAGCTGCCATGGCGAAGCTGAAATAGTCTCACTCATCTCCCTCATCGAGGGACTTGTCGACTGCACCTGTTCGGCTTGTCGCTCTTCAAGCAAGAACTCGATGATGGCGTCACGCATGCGCTCCGAATGAGTCTTGACATGAGGGTACTTGGCGCGCAAAGCATCGAATAGCTCATCGGAATCCTTCGGGGGAAAGAAAACGGGCGGCGCAGCGTGGTCGATGGGCTGACCAGGGGTGGTCTGGCGATAGACGATGTAGTCTACTGGGCCTGGCATTTCCATGGGTACCTCAGCGGTGAAAGCCATGAGTAGACTTTTCCTGGATGTCCTGAGTGGGCTTGAATGAAGCGTTCGTGGCTAATCAATGTGTTGATCGAGATGAAGAGCCTAGAGGCTGTAATACTTGGTATTCGTTGCTAGCGGCGTCGAGCGGCCAGTCGCTGCTGGTAGCCTGTCGGTGAGGCTATCGCGTAGACGTGATGGGCGAGAGAAGGTGCAGACTCGAGTAAGAGGAAGAAGAACTGGCTGCCTACCGTAGTTTAAGGTACCATAAGGCCACTGCCCTCCAACAAGAGACACCGGAGTCGGAGGGGCAGATGGCGCAGACGGCGGTCTCTCAATCGGGTATGGCGCGGTTCAATGCCAGGTTGAGTCATCGAAGGAAGCGAAGTCAATTGACGCAGTAACATGCCAATGATATACTGTACGCCAACGCACATCTTGCAAGTAAGGGGGGAGGACCGCCAGACTTCGTGAGGACCTTCATCTTCACCGATTTTCGTGGCATATCCGACGTCGTCTTTGTGTAGATGGCATGAACGAAACGAAAGTCAAGAGAGTAAAGATGGAGTTCGGAGTAGAGGTACTTTGTATCAAGCACGGGCCACAAATTTCATTCTCTGCCTACTGTATTTTGCCTAGGTAGCACTGTGCAATAAGATGAGATATGAACATTGCGCCCTGCTCTGCATTTCCTCGTCATTCCATAGTTACTTACGGAAACCTATCAAATGGCCGCGATGACCATCCCACCAGCCAACAACATTCCCCCGATTGACACCTTCGACATCATGGGAACACTGCCTCCAGTAAACGTAGCAAAGGCGCCAGAGGAAGTCGAAGCAGGTCCAGTGTACGACGCATTCCCTGTCTGGTTGTACGAAGGCATGTTCATCATCGTTGTAGGGGTGGGTTGACCAGACGTCAGCGGAACGTTACTAACAGACATTGCCCCTGAGAATTGTGGCACGCCCATCGAAGCGGAAGCCGGCGGCGTAGCATTGGCGTTGTTGGGGTTCAGAACTCTAAAAGGAGGAAAGATTGGGATCAGCAATAATGTGGTAAAATGATCGGGAAAGGAGAGTATCTTACTGATCAATCCCGTGCACAACGGCATCAAGCGCTGGGATATTGAGGGGCATGACCACTCTGGCACCGTTGATGAAGATTACACCCTCTTCTGGGATGGTAACAGTCAGGAGTCCGCCTCCCAAAGTCGGCAGGAAATCTCCATCTTCGAGGTCACTGGCGAAGTAAAGGTTGGGAACGGCGTGGTATTGCAAGATGTTGGTAATGTCTTCAGCGGCAAGGCTCGGCAGCGCAGAGCCGATGGCCTGGAAGGCCTGATTCGTCGGCGCGAAAAGTGTGATACCTCCAAGGCGGATGAGGTCACTGAATTGCAAGGTAGAGGCCTCGAGAGCTCCTGCGAGCGATGTGAAGTTGTTTGCAATCAAAGCGTCCGGCAGAGATGGTGGCAACGTGAGCACACGATCGATCAGATGAATATAGCCGTTTTGATATTCCAGGTCCTAACGATCAATTAGTATATCAGGTACCAGTGGTATCTCTTGAACACAATCACTTACGGCTTGCACAACTTGTGACTCCTCGAGAAAGCCGCTCAGAAGCGTAATACCAGCCCCGTTGTTGTAGCCTCCGACCTGTGGCCGGGCCGACTCATTGTACAAAAGAGTCTCAAACCACTGGCTGCCAAGGAAATCTGTTTCAGGAAAGCCATCGGAAGAAAAGCTTCCGAGAAGGGCGTGGTATTCGAGAAGAGCGTTGGCAAACTCGTCATCATCCTGGAATCGCTGGCCCGCCTCGGTCTGCAGAAATTCTTCGAAGGCGTCGTTGGTTGGTGCTAAGATGGTGCCGCCGACCGAACCAAATTGGGTCAGACGCTCAGAGAATCTGCTCTGCTGGAGCAACGAAAGCAGGGTGCTGGCTTGGTCGACAGAGGAGACTGCATCCACAAGACTCGGCGCTTGAGGGAACGGAGTCACCTGGCCAAAGGGAGATGAGGATGTAGCCACGACCGAGAGAGTACCGGCAGAGGCTAATGTTTGGATGATGATCTCGCTGGCATCTGAAATTGTGTTGATCACGAGAGGAGAGGTCGATGTTTGGACGGTCAGCTCGCCGGGACCTGAGGAGGATGTGATCAGGAAAGTAGGGGTTATTGTCTGTATGGTGACGGAGTCTTGTGCCGAAGAGGCCGCGAAGAGAAGGGCCAATGGAAGAAGTTGGAACAACATCTTGACTTGCTGTATCTGGTAGGTCTTGAAGTGCGTTGATGCGATCGATGGAGTAACGATGCTGGCGTCTTTGCATAGATATATATATATATATATATATATATATATATATATATATTCGTCTCTTCTTGACCCCACCTCAGCTTCGTGGCTATGCCAGACAAAGACGTCGTGTTAGCCAATGCCAGTAGCATCTGTCTCCGCGATCGTTTCAAACACTGTTCCTACGTAAAGCTACGAGGCAGTAATGGAGCGACCATCTTTCGAGCCAAGAACTGCCCGTCTCTGGGCACAAAGGTTGCATCTTCAGATATCATTGTTATTCCAGTGGAACGTACGGACCAGATGCCCATGGGGGGGCGGTGTAAGAGTGGGTCTGCTATGGTTGATCGTTCCTTCGCAAAGCCAAAGACGGTCTGCCATGGAAGATAGGCTGCGCCGCGCCGCGGTACCTTCGCGGGCGAGGATGCTGTGAGGTTGTCGCAGCTATAGAGTTGCCGGACGGTAGACGATCCGAGCATTAGTCATCTTGGCGCCTGCACAGCATCATGCGGAGCCCCAGAGACAGGCGGGGAGGGGAGGCTTGTGTTGTGTTGTGAAACAGGACGGGAGGGCCGGTTGGAACATTGACCTCGGAATGGTTCGACGAAGAGTCTATGACCACTACACACAAGATATCATGAGCGGAGTTTGCGGAGTGAGTGTTCACGTGTGTAGGAGCACAGCCTCATTTGATGTGCCTGAGGCATTCACATTACAACAGCTTGCGAAGCTCAATTCGATTCAACGCACAGACCTGCGCTTACCAAATACACTGCCTATGGTATGGTATTGATATCGAACTCCGTATCGTCTTGTCTCTCCTCCTTCAAGTCTCGATGCCCAACCGCTGTTGCTCATCGCCAATAGCATCGGGAAGGGCGAGACCATTGCTACCATGACCGTTGGGCAACTCGTGCCGCGCCTCTTGAGCAGCAACCACGCTGAAGGAATATCCCTTCGCCTCATGCTAAGCGCCCGTTTGTGCTCGCGTGTGCGAGCTGTACCTACGCGCCTGGCTGCAGCCAATCACCACGTCTACCCATGCAGGTCTCGAGGGCGTGACCTGCTCTTCTAATCCTCAGCTCATACCAGTAGTACGAGGATCTGTAGGCCGAGCAGGTAGGTGCTGACTTCTGTCCTTTTCCCTTTATTCAACGATCTCTCCGCTTGTCATACCTACAGGGATACTGGAGCTGGTACGCGAGACGTCAATAGCAGTGTCAAGATTGAAGTGATCGGACTGAGTAGGACATCGAATAGTACGCACGTCGTCGAAGCTGTAATTGACTTCGATCCGAGACCTTGATTGTTGCTGGGAAGAAGAGCTTCCAGGAGATATGGCGAGCAACCAGCAACAATACTTCCCACGTAAGAAGTGGTACAGTACAAGCAAGCTGGAAAATGTGCTGACTGAACTCGTATAGCTCCACCACCGAGTCAAGGCACGTCGATCACTGCCAATGATTGTTTAAAGGTGCTGACGGAACACAGGACAGCAACACTTTCCACCACCGCCTAGCGATGGCCAGCAGCAAAGCTATTACCCTCCCCGCGGCGAGACGCAACACACGTTCGACGCGCAACCTGCATTCGCACCGCCTCCACAGTTCGCACCTCCCCCTTCAGTCTCGCCAGTCCAACATGAAGCCACACCAAGCAACAGCGGCCAGACCTTCGCGCCTCCTCCCCAATTCGCACCCCCACCCGCTGTCTCACCTCCTTTACCAGACGGCAACACCGGCAACGCAGCCTCACAAGACGAGAAATCCCTCCCTTATTACCCCGGACCACCAAGTACATCTTTACCCCCTGAAAAGCAGAAAGAGCCCGAACAGGCAGCCGCTCCACCCCCACAACGCCCTTACAACACCAGCCGCCAAAGCATGATGCCCGGCGGCGCCCCACCACAAGGCCACTTCGTCGGTGCCAGCGCCACCGTCGACGACGTGGGCACCTTCAACGGCGGCTCCTACCGCATCTCCCACCGCGACAGCAACACAATCGTCACGCTCCAACTCGCCATGGGCTGCCCTCTGACCGTCAAACCCGGCCTCATGATCGCAATGTCACCCACCATGACTCTCAAAGGCAACTTCAAGTTCGGTATCAAGAAGATGTTGGTCGGTAGCGAGATGAATCATTCAACTTATACCGGTCCTGGCGAGCTGCTGTTGGCGCCGCATGGGTTGGGTGATATTACGAATATCCGGTTAAACGGTCAGGAAACGTGGTCGGTAGGGCGGGATGCTTTCCTGGCTTGCACGCAGGGCGTGACGAAGGATTATAAGACGCAGGGTTTTAGCAAGGCGATCTTTAGCGGCGAGGGGCTGTTTGTCTATAAGATGGGTGGCACAGGAATCTGCTGGATCATGAGTATGGGCGCCATTGTTCGGAAAGACGTAAGTCTCCCTCAAGGGTCTCTGTCGGTGAGCGCGTGGTACTGATGAAGACGACCAGCTCCGCGAGAACGAAAAGTATATCGTCGATAATGGCCATCTCGTCGCCTGGAACTGCAAATACGTGCTCGAGCGCATCGCCAGTGGCGGGATCATCAGCAATTTGAGCGCTGGTGAGGGTTTAGTCTGCAAGTTCACGGGTCCGGGAACCGTCTTTATCCAGACGAGGAATCCGACGGCATTTGCGGCGTACATGGCCGCTCACGCTGGCGGTGCTTAGGTGGATCGCGGACTGAGGCGGCGAAGCGTCGGTGCCGTGCTGGTGGGACCCTGAAGTTCTGGCATGAGGGGGATGGGGGCAGGGAGACCGATCTGAGATATCCTAGGATTGTCGTGGGCGGCGTACGAGCGGGTGATGAACGTTTTGTGCGCTTATCTGTCTGCCTATCCCTATTAAGCGATCATCTGGTCGCACAGAGTGATGCGCAGCACGAGGGTATTCCCAGACATTGCTGCTCTGCTGAATTCCGTACAACGGCTACCATACCAAAGTCTTTCTCCTCTTACCAAAGCTTACTCCTTAAACCAAAGCTTATTCCTCTAATTTCTTTGCCTTCCAACAAGGCGGACGGCGGATTTCTCGAGCTATTGACGCGATGCCTCTACGCCTGCGTCGAAAGATTTATAGCTCGAGCTCGGGGGTGAATTCCGCGGTAGATCTTTCTCCGTCTTCAAATTTGCGTCATTGAGAGGCATGAGGGGGCCTGCTTTTGGCACGCGAGGAGCGGTGTTGTGGGCCACAATAGGTAGGCATGAGCATGTGAGGAACGACCGGTTTGTCATTGCTTCGCAACTTTCTACAGTAGCTTGCTTGATTCCCACCTGCGGAGCCAAAATGTTCCATGATGGGGGGCCGCGAAGGTGTCAAGTTCGACTTTCTCAAAAATTTGCCGGAGGAGGAGGAGCAGGACCGCTTTGGTTTTCGAAGCAGTGCTGAAGGGTTGGATAGTCTGCGTCTGCTTGGTGTGTCTGCTTTCCATTCGTCTAGTCTTGCTGGCGAAGTTCCAGGTGGCGTGCGGAGGTGCGGCCGCGAAAGCCGCTTTTGAGATCTAAGGTGCCTGTTGTCGAGAAGTGCCAGACTATGACCTTCATAGCCAACAAAGGTTTGTCCGTCATGCAGGCGGTCTATCTTGGACAACATGTTACGGTTCCCTTCAAGGACATCGGCACCGAGTGCATACGAGACGGCAACCGCCAGTCTCAGCCAGGCAGGTGAGGTTCGTCAACTGGAAGAGTGTTCAAGAATTCAACCACCATCCAGGCTTTGTCAACCGAAGTCCTGCTCTGCCGAGTCTCGATCCGGATTTGAAGCCTTATGAGACCCATCTTCGCTCGTCCACTTGTCGGTCGTAGACCTGCTCACAGGTCCTGCGAAATTGCCATTGTCATCATCATCATCATCGTTATCATCTAGCCCAGCCAGCTCTAGAGCATACGGATCTTTCCTGCTTCGCCTAAATTCCCTACTGCGGCTGTCGGTATTCGCGGTGTCTCCTACAACTCCAAGCGGCTCACAGCTCCGTCGTCCTCGGCCATCTCTGTCGGAGGACTTCGCGTGCGACTGTGGCCGTCTCTGCTCGGACAGTAATGTTTTGAAACTGACCATGCACGCTACGATGACCGCTACGCTGGACTCGATAGACGACCAGAGCGCGAGCCAGGTGATTTCCGGGTGCTTGCGGTGCTTGTCCGTAACCAGGATGCGTGCTATACTGAACGCGATAATGATCACGCCGACTGTTAGGACCATGTATAGGCCGGCTTTCTGCTTTGCAGAGATTCGGACGCGCCAGCAGAGGTAGGAAGGGATGGCGATGACTAGCAGGTTGGTCAGACTCAATGTGCATCAAGGAGAGCAAGCGGAGCAAGCAAGGCACGTACTCATGGCATCCGAGATGACGTCCACAGCGGTACTGAACCGTAGGCTGAAGAGCGAGAGGCGGATGTTTCGCGGTGCGTCACACTGACCTGGACATCTTTATGTCAGCACAGGTATGATGAGCAACATTTCACCGACCAGCTTACCAAGTTCGAAATTCGAGCACGACACGGGGTACGTGATAACGGAGCCAATATAGAAGAGCGTCGTGAGCACAGTGACAATCCACCAGACAATCCTCACCTTCTTCAGATTATCCGTCAACCTGTAGAAGAAGGCGAGGAAAGCCGCCTTGATACTCCAGAGGCAGGTCCAGAACACCAAAGTGGAAGCAAACTGCAGCTTAAGATATAGGCTTGCTCGCTCGAAGAACTCAGGCGTAGGATCGCCAAGCTTCAGGCTGATATGGATCAGCTCGTACATCGGCGGCGCCATGATTGTCGTGATGATGGCGTTGACGACCAGCAAGGCAAGGGCGAAGGTCGTGAAGCCATCGTCGGTGTACACGTGGTGGAACGTGGACAGCCGGATGTAAAGGCGCGCTGCGTAGAAGCAGGTGGCGATTGCGAAGAGGACCCAGATGGCGGTCTGTGAAACGGTGTCAATCGCCTCATCTTCTGCCTTTCGAAATTGCTAACGTACCAGCAGAGTCGTATAGTCTATCCTGGCTTCAGGCTGGTCATAAACAGCCGTTCCGCCGGCCATACTGGCTGTCGAAGCAGCGCCAGAAGTGCCGTGAGTAGTAGGCCTGAATATACGACACGAACATGATGCGTCGCAAGCTTGAGGACTGATCGGATTAAAGGCCAACACATACTAGTCACCGGCCACCAGTGGTAGTGCACCATCATCGCAGACGCGTTATCGGAGGCTACTACAGCAAAAGACTGGACTACTATAGCCAAAAGCTTGTTGGTTGCCGAGCACATCATAATCGCCAAGCACCTGAGCAGCTTGTGATCCTCCCGTGTACCCTTTCGAAGTGGAGGTATGTCATCTATTGACCGTCACGTACGTTGGAGACACAGCTAGAAGCACTGTGGCACGATTGGCAAAGACCACACGGTGGTAGGCCTGGAGGTTGCATAAGTGCACCGACTTCAACGCGCAACGGCATCATTCATCAATGTCCGGAGATGAAATGGTTGGATGTCTTTGTCAGTCGACCTGAGATTCCCGGGTCCGAGGCGCTTCCCTCGCGGCCCGCCACCAAGTTGGGAATTGGAATGCCGCCTTGCCGCCAGCACAGTTTGGTATAGACTTCGATCTCTCCGCGCCATTATCAGGCCTTGGCCGGCTACTTAGTTGGCTGTAGAGGAGTCAACTCCGGAACCAGCCTGCACCCTCTTCAAAGTTTGCGGGGACCTATGTCACCTGTGGACTCTCTGCTGCAGAGCCGTAGCGTCAAGGCCGACTGTGCAACTCCCGCTAAAGGCATAGTGGCGAACATCATGCGTTTGTCTCTGCTGAAGAAGATCTTGCAGGCCTTGCTAGAGTGACCTTCCCTCTAGAGTGATCTTCCTCACAACTCGGCCAAGTACTTGACTGGCCTGTTCCTCATCACCCCTGCGTCTCCTTTGGCTTTGTGACCACCCCGCTCGCTCACCAAGGTACTTTCCGTTCGCCATGAAGTACACCGCTGGAACGGCGATCCTTACCGCCGCCGCCTGCTGCTGGCTATCAGGCGTCTCTGCTTGGCCAGAACCTAGAAGCGGCTACTATGGCTACCACAGCTCTCCATGGCGAAAGACAGGGCATTGTGTAAGTGACACCCACCCAGTCATTATTACTGTTGCATTGTCGCAGCTCTGACAGACAAGCGAAGTGCTTAGCACTTTCACACGCCCTGGGCAACAAGACGGTCGTGCCTGGAAGCTCGCCTTACAATGAGTCCTTAGCAAGCTACTGGTCCGTACAGGAGGAGAACGTCTACCCGAACTGCGTCGTCTTGCCAGAAAGTGCCGAAGATGTTTCTATTGCGGTGTCGGTGCTTGGCGGAAGTGGGGGCTACGACCGAACCGGTAGATGGCATTCCCCAGGCGAAGGCTGTCAGTTCGCTGTGAGATCAGGAGGCCACACCCCATGGGCCGGCGCTGCCAACATTGAGGAAGGTGTGACTATCGACCTCAGTAACCTGAACCAGGTCACCGTCTCGCCCAACAGGTCGACCGTCACCATCGGCCCTGGTAACAGCTGGTACGACGTGTATGATGTCGTTGTTCCGCAAGGCCTTGCGACTGGAGGGGGCCGTGTAGCAATTGTCGGTGTTGGCGGCCTTGTACTGGGAGGCGGCGTATCCTTCTTCTCCCCACGCAAAGGCTTCGTCTGCGACATGGTCGAGCGCTTCGAGGTTGTCCTAGCCTCTGGAGAGATCGTGCAAGCCACGAGTGACTCGCACCGAGACCTCTGGCTCGCTCTTAAAGGGGGGAGCAACAACTTTGGAGTCGTCACTGCCATTGAACAGCGCGTCTTCGAGCAGGGCGACTTCTGGGGCGGATTTATTGGGTTCGACGAGAGTACATTCCCGGCCCAATTTGAGGCCTTTGAGGCCTTGACTGGCAGTCCTGATTACGACCCTTATGCGTCTTTGATTCACAACCTAGTGTTTAACACTACCACCAGGGCATGGTCAGCGGCTAGCAATTTCGAGTATACCAAGCCTGAGGCATACCCGCCTTTCTTCGACAACTTCACTTCTCTGCCCACGACATTCAACACCACGAGGATCTCGAACCTTACAGACTTTACCGTCGAGCTCTCGGCCTCAAACCCCATTGGGAGACGGCAGCTGTTTGTTACTGGGACATACGGCAACAGCGCGAAAATGCTCGAAGCGATATACCTCATCTCCAACCAAACTGTCCATGAGATGGATGCAGTGCCGAATCTAGCATTCAGTCTAAGCTTTCAACCCGAGCCCACTATCATCCAGGCCGCATCCGCAGCAGCCGGTGGTAACTCCCTGGGTCTAAGCGTCGAGGATGGCCCCTTGTTCAACTTTCTCTTGACCATGACCTGGGATACGGAGGCCGATGATGAGTTCGTAAACCAGCAAGGCCGTGATCTGTATAACCAGGCTGAGCAGAAGGCAAGCGAGCTCGGCGTTCAGAAGAAGTACATTTACCTGAACTACGCTGCGCCGTGGCAAGAACCGATTAAGGGCTATGGGGAGGAGATTGTGGCGCAGTTGCAGGCTGTGAGTCGCAAGTACGATCCTGAGGGCGTGTTCCAGAAGCTGGTGCCGGGGGGTTTTAAGCTGTTTGACTAGATGACGATCGTTATATATGTCGATAGATAGGCTCTCAGGATTCAATCTTCCCAACTTCACAGTCGACACAAGCTTTATGTCCTTGGAAAGAAAGGGCACTGCAATGAGAAGAGCCCCGTGCAGGGGAGGTCCGCTTTCGAGAGTATCGCTCAATTGTCCAACAACATACCACAGCTGCACGCAATATGTACATGTGGGTAACCGAACCAAGCCCATCAGTTCTCTGCCATTGGCGGCGGGTTCTTGATCCGCCATTTCTTACCCCAAACCTGCGTACTCACGACACCCGCCAGGAAAGCAAACCCCAGAATCATAGCTTGCAGCCCAAATGCCACGTCCGCGCCCGTCGTCGTGATCCACTTGAGCTGGAAATAAACCACGCAGAAACCGCCTGTAGTGCTGAAGATTGAAGACAAAAGGGTCAGTATGCGTCAGTATCCATAGCTTGGGCCCACGCACAACTAGGAAAGGGTTTTCATAGTGGACATACCGCCACATATTGATAATCGAAGCCACCAACGACGCATGCTTGGGAAAGCAATCCAGACAATACGCCGACAGGGCCGTCGTCGCCGCAACCATCTCAAACGCTAAACAACCCCAGCCAATTTCGATCGCCGCCCAATGCAGCGACCGCTCGTACGCCTGTCCGTACAGTATCAGCCCTGTAAATCCCACCAGCGTCGGCGCGTAAGCGCCCCAAAGCCGGTTCTCGAGCGTGTAGGCGCCGTTATGTGTACAGATGTAGCGTGCGCAGAGCCAGTCGTTGAACCAGTCGCCCCAGAGTTCGCCGAGGACTGCGCCGATGATAGGGGCGAGCCAGGCGCAGGCGAAGGCTGGGCCGGAGAAGCTGTAGGGGGGTGGGAGCAGGAGTTGGGAGATGGTGTTGTTGACGCCGATGACCCAGGCGACGAGCACCATGATGTAGATTAGGGTGAGGAAGAGCATTTGGGGTTTGAGTTGGATGAGTAGGGTTTGTTTTAGGATGAAGGGGATTGTGGGTCGGGTGTGGCGGGTGCGGAAGCCGGTTATGCCGAGGAGAAGTTGGGTGCGGGCTAGGAGGCCTTTTTGACGGGGCGCGGAGTGAGTGCGGTCGTAGAGGGTTTCGTCGCCGAAGGCTATGATGAGGAGGGTGGCGAGGCAGTGGAGGGCGGCGAGGAAGCCGAAGTCGGCGCGCCAGCTAATGGCTTGGATGAGCCAGGCGGCGAGGAAGGGGCCGATGAAGGGCCCGCCGAGGAGGCAGAAGACCCAGATGTTGACGCGGCGGGTGCGCTCGTGGAAGAAGAACCTGCTCTGCGGGTCAGTCGTTTCTGAGCCAGTGGTATGTCCCTAATGTAACTCCTGACATATCGTGAACTACGCTTAGCCCGACAATCTGGGGGGCAGTGTTGAACCATCCCTGTAAAGCCCGAAAGGCCGTGAAGCAGGCGTAGTTTGGTGACAGCGCCGCGGCTAGCACCATGAAGGCGGAGATGGATTGCGACCAGAAGAGGACGGGTAGGCGGCCGTAGCGCTGGACTAAAGGGACGGCGAGAATGCCGGCAGGCCCTTGGAGGAAGAGGCCGCCGCTTGCGGATTGTGAGACGGCGGTGACGGTCATGTGGAAGTCGGGGGCTTGGGCTTGGAAGAGCACAAAGCCGTATGTCATGCCGAAGTCGGTGAGCTGGGTTTGATGTGTGAGTGGGTGGAAATTCATCGTTGAGGCTGGAAGGAGGAAGAGAGGTGCGTACCAGGGCTGCGAAGACGAGGGAGAGGAGGACCATGTGCTTCTTGGCCCAGCTCCAGTTCAGCGGGTCCTCGGGGTCGTCGGAAGGTTGTCTATTCTTGATGTGAGCTTCAGGACTTTTACTCATGTCGGCGTGCAGTGTTCGACTTACGGGATGAGGACCGTCTTACCGTCCTTTGCCAGCTTCAAGTTCTCCGAGTCCGAAGTCTTGAACACCTGCAGGTCGCCTAGCCCCTCCGCATACTTCTCGCCCTGCACTGCTTGGGAAGTCGTCGTCGTCGTGGTCCGCGTCTTCTCTGCATCGTAATCGGCGGCCTTGGTCCTCATCGCATACTCCTGGCCTGATGATGCAGACATCCTTTCCGTTGTTATCTCTCAACAAGAAAGGAATAATCTTGACTGACAGCAGAGCTCAAGAAGGGAGAGAACAAAAGGAAGTAAGGGAGGTACACAGGAAATGCACCACCAGGAACGCATTTCACCAACCGATTGCCCTACTGATCGCCACAGCATTGTCGCCCAACCCCTATCCACCATGTAGGAGCGAACAAGCAAGTGAGCAAACATTCTTCCGGCGATGTCGTTCGTCGGCGAGGGGTCTTGAAGGAGGGTGGCACAGCTGGAGCGAGAGAGCCGGCTAGTGTATTATAGTGCCTGCCGCACCCTGACTAGCTTCCGCCCGGCGCCCCGCCGTCTCCGCTGTACTAATCAACGATCCGGGCGGACAACCCAAGTTGCCAGCAGATCCCGGCACCAGCGACAGACGACATGCGCTCGATTGCTCCGTAGAGGATGTGAATGGCTTCCGCTTGCACTGCGCTGTTCAAAGGTTGACGCCAGCCAGGACAAACACCCACCACGACAACTCTCCCACGGCCTTTTCATTTGGGGGTGTCTGCGATGTTGCAAACGCCGGCGTGCGAGACGATGCAAGGCGCGTGCAAGGCCGTGGGGCTTCCTACTTGAGCATCTGGACCGCTCTCATCAACTACGCCGCCTGATTGAGTGCTTGCTTATTGAGGTGCAAATTTCTCCGCCACCTTTGCGAGTCTCCTGATGCCGCACCCTTGCTGGATCCGTCGGAATTCCTTATAGCCGCGTTGATGGACCCCACCCCGCTGGTAGACCTGCTCGATGCTCTGTCGTGGATATGATTGGGAGACACTGGACTGCTCCCACCACACTCGTCAAAGCCCTGCATGAATCGATCGCCGCAGCTTCCAGGCTGTGGAACCGAGCAACACGGCCAATCTTGGGTTGCAGACATTCCTCCCACCACACCGGAGGAACGAGGACTGGATTGACCTTGTCATGTTTAGGCGACGATTGCAGGGACGAGGTCTCTTGCGAATGACGAATAACAGATTCATAGACAATCGAGTGATAAGTCCTTCGGTAGGACCTTGGTGACTTGGCCGCTCGTGCTTTTGTTCTAGTTGGTCTTCTAAGCCTCAGCTCTGCGACGATCACAGCCTTGGTTGCACACACATGCCCCTTTCTGCGAGCTCGCACATGCGCCACATCATACAAGAGTATCATCATGGCTGCTGATACTGCCGCGTCCAAAGGCTCACAGGCTGTTGTCGTTGCCTGGACGTTCTTCACCGTATCTAGCTTGGCAATGAGCTTGCGACTGTACACAAGACTGAGTCGCGTTAACGGGTTGCTACTGATGACTACCTGATGTGCGTGGCCTGGGTAAGCAAGAGGTATGCATCTTGTCGAACAAGTTGCGTTCACTGACATAGCTCAGCTATTCGAGTTGCTTCACTCGGTCTTCCTGACTGAAGCAGTTGCCCACGGTCTTGGCTATCACTTCGACGATCTAACGCCTCGAGAACAACAGAACACCCTCTTTTGGATCAGCCCTCTAACGGAGCCCTTTGCCGTGCTATCAAGCATGTTCGGGCGAATCTCCTTCGCAGTCTTCTTGCTCTACATCATCGGTCCAGCCGACCAAGCAAAGAAGTGGTCACTATGGGCCGTTATCGGAATCCAGCTCGTCGCCAATCTCGTCACCGTCATACAAATTTACTCGCAATGCGGTGACAAAGTGAGCGCGCTTTGGGACTACTCGGTCGCGGCTACAGCGACCTGTGCGAGCCCGACTGTTCAAACTGTTATCGCCTTCGTCCAGTCCGGCCTAAACAGCGTCTGCGACATCAGCCTAACAATACTACCAGCTCTGGTCCTCTGGAAGCTGAACATGCCCACCGCCCAGAAGATCGGCCTCCTCGCCTGCCTGACTTTAAGCATTTTGTACGTGGCCAAAACTTCAGAACCTTGCAAACTCTCACAGCTAACACGAACACCTTTTCTAGCGCCTTCGCCGCCTCCCTAGCAAAATGCGTCCAAGTCCGCAACCTCAACCCAACCAAAGACTTCACCTGGTACTTCGTCGGCTTCCAAATCTGGGTCAGCGTCGAAAACAACGTCGTCATCATCGCGGCTACAATACCTACCCTCCGCCCTCTGCTTCGCAAACACGGGCACTCACACCCCAGCGCCTCCCGCAACACACCTTACGGCTTCGGCAGCAGCGGCCACTCGCACCACCAACCTAAGATCTTCTCCGGGCATGGCTTGTACGCTGCGCAAGGGACGGAGATGACGCCGACGGGACGAGGGTCGGAGGATGGGGATGGAGATAGTGAGGCGTTGATCTTGCAAGCTAATACGGCGCCGGCGGGCGAAATCACGAAGACGACGGACGTGCATGTTGCGTTTGAGAGGCGGAGTGAGGCGGATGGAGCTGCGGCGGCGGCGACGGCGACGGCCGAGATAAGGAAGGAGAGGAAAGGGGGGTTCGGAAGCTTTTGACTGAGATCATTAGGTTTTGGATGGTGAATGTGTGTAGATAGCTGTATCATATGAGTCGACGCTCTATAGTTGGGCTTCTGTGGATTTCGTCCACGAGCTTCGACGTTTTGAGTATTCTTGATGTGATTGCTATCTGCAGGGCTTCCGGCGGCGGTGGGGGCGTTGTCGATCTTTTCACTTGACTCGGAATGACCGAAAGGTTGCTGTGGTTGGAAGATCAAGCTAGGTCCATGTGGCAAGGCGACTTGCAACATGATGGTCGTCGTTGGAGGGTTTCGCAAGACTCAAAGAACTGATTGATGAGTGCCCTTGCCTCGAACAGATATCTCCCCGCAAGATGTCGCCTCTAATCGGATCACTTGATTACACTAACATAGCTAATGCAATGCCGTGAGGGAGTGAGCTGCCGAGTCCCCTTCCGAACGCCACTGTATGCAACAGCAGGTTGCTCTGTAACCTCACATGGAGCCCATAAACTCAGCAGCAAGCCGCCGGCGGCGGCAAGGTGGACACTCCTAATGGTCCCACGTAGCATGGCAGTCTCCCAGGCTCACGGACGAGCTTTTGCGACTGTCGCGGAACCTCTGTAGTACACTTCGACGGCCCAGGTATATCCGTTCCTTTCAGAAATCTCAAAACATGGCGCACAGAAGTACATCCATCTCTACCCTCCTCTTCTGGATGCAAGATGTAGCCTCCCAAGCCAGAAATGTCAAGCAAGACCAGAACGCCCGCGCCTCTCCCTCCTCCAGCTCGCTCTCCCGCGAACTCACAGCCAGTCTCGAACAACCTGACGAGCTGATCTCCCTCGTCGCCTTCTCAGGCGGCCAAAATATGCGCGTGCGCGTAGCCGACGACCTCAAGCTCTTCGAACTGCTCTGCGAGGACTCCCCAACAGCAATTTTCAAAGAGCTCTCACAAGCCACCGACGCAGGAGAAGCGCTACTCATTCGCCTCCTCCGCACCCTAGCAGGCATGGAACTTCCTCCAGCGCAAAACCTCCGCGACCGCCTTCCGCGCCAACGCTGTCACCAGAAAAATGACGGCCCCCCCCCTGTCCGAGCCGGTCTACGCTTCTTCTACGCCCAAGGCCCCCCAATCCTCGCCCAAGCACCAGCATACTTTCAAAGCGAACGGCTATAAGCTACCACAGAGCATGACCGACGGACCTTTTAACCTCGCATATCATACGACCGAGGACATTTATACATACTGGTCCAAGCAGACGGGCGTGATAGAGAACTTCAACACCTTTGTGCAAGGGCTCTGCGGCGCGCCAGCGCGTCTGGGCTGGCTGGATTGGTTCCCCCCGTCCAACAGGTATGCTTAGACCGATTTGATGAGAGTAAGAGTGAGTACTGCTTCGTAGACGTAGGTGGTGGAAAACGGCACGAGGGCGAACTGTTGTTGAAGAGCCATTCCGATACTAAGGGCGAGTTCGTGATTGACGATTTCACCAATCTCAACTCTAGGATCGAACAAGTTGCGCATGACTTTATGAAACCCCAGTCAATCAGGGGGGCGCGGACTTGCAGCATGTTTGGCATAATTGGGCCAGGCCGACGTGCTATACCATCTTAGAGCAAGTGAAGGAAGCTACGATGCCTGGCTATAGCATTTTGCTGATTGGGAATATTGTGCTGCCTGAGGAGAATGTATCGTTGAGGGCGAGCGGTGTGGATATTGCCATGTTGTTCATGCACTCGGGCGCGCAGAGGAGTAAAAGGGAATGGCGGGAACTTGTTGAGGCGGTTGATGGGTTGAAGGTGATTAGGGCCTGGAGTCCGCCAGGCGACGGCGATGGTATAGTTGAAGTGGAGAGGGTTGCGTGAGGTAACCCATCGACGCATAAGTAGCTCCTGATGTGTTCAGTCCAGCTAATGCTACTCCGAGCTGTGACCGCTATGCTCCAGTCTCTTCAAGCGGTAACCGAACTCAGCTTACAAGGTGTCCCTGGCACCTAGGATATTATACACAACACATCATCGCCGGCTCGCCACCCCCGGCGACCACTCCCTCGGCTGCCACGTCTCACCCGGCCCGCCTTGCGGCTGATTCTTCGCCCAAGGTGGCGTTTCCTTCTCCTTCGTCTTCCCCTTAAACCTCCCCTCATCCACCTCCTTCGTATCCTTCCCCGCACTAACCTCTTGCACCTTACTGGGGTCCTCAACGCCGCTCGTCACGCCTTGCTGACTTTCCGGCTCCGTCTGCCCAACATACCCACCCGGGTCTTTCAACTCCAGCCCCGGCTGCGGCTGCTGCTGTTTTGGGGAATCGAGGAATGAAGGTATGCTCTTCCAGCGATCGTCTGCTTTGGCTGCGAGCTGCTTCATCATCTCTTGCCGCGAGACGTCGTATTGCTGCTCTTGTATGCTCGGCGCATCGATCCTTGTATGCCGTAGCCACTGATGCCATTGCGCTACCACTCCGTCAGCAGATTCCTTCGCGATCTCGCCTCCCATATCTCATGCACCTACGCGAGATCTTGACATCGGCATAATGCGCCTGCTGGCTGTACTTGACTATCCGTCGCCATCGATTCGCTTGTAAGGCATCTTTGAACTCCCAGAATGTGTTACCAGCGAGGTCGGCGCCGACGAGGAATTGGCGTCGCCATGGGAGACGTAGGGTCTTCCATCTGAACCAGAGCTGCTTGAAGTATCCTGGTCTGTTCGACGACATCGGTGGTGTTCAGCGCATGTTGAGATGTTGCTTGACTGAATGAATGTGAGGCGAATAATAGAGTTCTGGGTGCTGTGGCGCCTGAGGTCATCGAGACGGAAGAGAGCCGCACATGGTAATCAAAGCGAGGGGAGTATTTTGATTGACAAACTAACCAAGCTTTGGCTCCTGAACGACTCACTGTTGAATCGAAAGTCAACGCCTCTAATGAATCTGGGGCTGCTAGGGCATGGTATGCATTCACAGCTCTCGGGATGCGGTATATCCGTTGCAAGGTCGAAGACCCTGAGAGCATGTTGACGGCTTTCATCGCTGATCACATAGGATCCCTATCTACTGTATGTACACAATACATGTGGCTTCCATCCCCCTGTGATGCACAAGACCATAGTAGCTGGAGCGATTGCTTGCCAGCCCTAACCACCACCTCCACTTTCATCCGAACTGACCACTCGGACAAGATCGACCGCAAATCCGCACTGCACTCCCATTCGACGTCGAAAGCCTTCACGGCGCAAGTAACAGACTGCCGTTCGTAAGGCATCCCTTATAACCCTGATAACCCAGTAGGTAGATTGCAGCCATTGCTTTTTCTCAAATCCTCCTTTCATCCCGTCCTCCCTCCCACCCCACCACCATTTCCACCAACCCCTTACCCTCCTCGATCATCCACCCAACCATGCACATCCTCGGCCTCAACAACGGCCAACCCGCTGGCAACTCCTCCATCCTCCTCAAAGCCGCCCTCCTCGCAGCCAAAAGCTCTGACCCCACCCTCACAACCTCCATCCTCCACATCCCCTCCCTGCACCTCCCCCCCCAATGCCCCTCCCCTCCCCTCCGCCCTAGACATCTCTCAAAACACAAACCCCAGCCAAATGACCAGCGGCGTGCCCCAACCGTCAACTTCCCAAACCCAAGACCAAAACCAAAACGAAAGAGAAAACGAAAACGAAAACGAAAACAAAGAAGAGAAACCCCCCCACCCAGAAATCAAAGACGACCGCCAAACCGCCCTCCAAGCCCTCCTAACAGCCGACGCCTACATAATCGCGACCCCAACCTACAGCCACGCGCCGGCCTCACCCCTCAAAAACCTCCTCGACTGCATCGCAGGCCCCTACCTCGACTACGCCTTCACCCAGCAAACCCTCTCCAAAAAAGCCCACGGCGACCCTTCCTTCGCCAACTTCACCCCGGATCCCCGCATCCTCAAACCCCGGGTGTTAGGCTTTATAGTGACGGCGGGGTCGACGACTCCCGATCAGTATTCCTTGGCGCTGCCGAATTTGCATTTGTTGTTTTATTGTTTGCACGTTAAGTGTGTGGATCAGTTTGTGGGGAGGGGGTGTTTGCAGGCGGGGTCCGTGTTGCTGAGACCCGGGTTGGTTGAGAGGGCGGGGATGTTGGGGGCCAGGGTTGCGAGTCAGGTGGGGAAGGGGTATGAGGAGGCGGAGTACCTTGGGGAGAGGGAGAAGGGGGCTTGTCCTTATTGCTGTTTGAGGAAGTTTGAGTTGTTGCGGTTTGAGGGGGAGGAGGAAGGGGAGGAGGGAGGGGAGAATTCTATTGGGTGTGTGACGTGTGGGGCGAGGGGGCGGTTGGTGGTGGGTGAGGATGGGGAGGTTTTACCGGAGTTTGAGGCGGATTCCGAGTGGAGTTGTTTGACGTTGAGGGGAAAGGTGAAGCATTGTGAGGATATTGTGAGGTGGGGCCGGGAGCAGGAGGGGAGGATGGAGGGGATTAGAGCGGAGGTGAGGAGATGGGCGGAGCTGGAAGTTTAGTGGGGATGGGAAGGTGGTGAGGGGTGAGACGAGCAGGAGGCTTTTTAGGGTAGCGACACGTGATGGTGATTTCTATTTCGCAACCTTTTCAGGCTCGGCAAAGCGAGGCAAGCAGAAATACCAACTCCAAGGGCACATAGCCATCAACGACCGCTTTCCCACACCAAAAACGCAAATCCTCAACCCATGCAAGAGTCCAGTACAATCTTCTCACTCGAAACCCCCGACACCTCCCCTCCCGCCCAAACCTCCCGCCCTCATCCGCCTCATTTCTCCCATCAAGCGCCTAGTCTCCGCCTCGCGCCTCCTCACTCCCGCCTCGACTTTCGTCTTCCGCTCCTCCGCTCGCGCCTGGTAAGCAAGACTGCTCTTCTTGGTCCCGCCCATTCTCACCCCACCTACGCCACCACCACCGCTGCCGACACTCCCGTTGCTACTGCCCTCGCGGCTCAGATGCCCGATCGTAACACCCCGATCATTAGCCCCAGAGGTACTGGCAGTAGTAGCGCGTCTCAGCAGCGACGGCGCCGGGCGTCGGAATCCTGCGGTGCTGCTGGCCGCCCAGGCTGCAGGACGGTGAGGATCAGCGTCCGCGGCGGAGGCGGAAGAGGTGCTAGCCGCGCGCTTGAGGCTTAGGCGGTCGACTACGCTTGGTTTGGTTCGCGTGGTAGATCCTGAATGTTGTTGATGGGTGCGGCGGAGGGAGGCCGGGAGCCGTGGTGGAGGCATGGCGAGGGCGTCGCCGGCAGCTTTGTCGCTTGGCCTGGGAGCATGAACAGGAACAGGTGAGGGAACGAAGCCGCCGTCGTTTTGACGAGCAAGCTCATCTGCTTCTGCGTCTTCATCGTCGTCGGGCTGGAGGCCGTCTTCAGGGTCCGAGCCTGCTTGCTCCTGTTCCGCGCTGCTGTCTTCGCCCTCATCGGAGGCGGGAGCGTCACCTGTCTCCAGGCCAGAATTGGTCTCCATAGAGTCTTCGAGGAGAAAACTCAGAGATTCGCGGACCTCGAGGAGGCTTGTAGGTTGCTTCATGTAACCTGGCTCAGAGGCGGCAGTGCGGCGATATTTAGCTGGTGGTCGACTGTTCGCATCGCCGCCGTTTCCTGCATCCCCAGCATCGTGGTCGGGGAAGGGTCGTTTGTTGCCGCTCATCTCGTTCAGTGGCCCTCGCTCGCCGGTCTGTGAAAGTTGCGTCGGCTGCGACGTTTCCTCTCCTTCCCCATCGACAACTCCAGACCCATCATCCTCCTCCTCCTCAACGTCAGCCACGGCCCGTAAGAATGCCTCTTTCCCCTTTCCTCCACCCTCAGCCAACCCCTTCAACCCACCCTCTCCCCGCAAAACCACACCTCTCCTCCTTGCTTCCTCTCTCAACCTTCCCGCCCGCTTCCTGACAGCCCACTCTCCCTCTCCCTCCACCTCCTCCAACCCCCAACTGACACCCGCGCCCCTGCGCCTCAAAGCCCCGGTCGTAACATCCTCGAACAATTTCCTCGTCGCCGCCTCATCCTCCACGCGGCGGCGCTCCGCAAAATGCGCAGCGAGCGCTTGCGAGTCGACGTCGATGTGCGTGGAGTCGTCGAACATAGCCGCGTCCTCAGCAGTCTCGGGAGCAATCACGTCGTCGCCGCCGAGGCCGGCGTACTCATCTTCAGATTCTTCGGCAGCTTCTTCAAGCATGTCATGCGGGACTTCGCGGCGCTCGGGAATTTGTTGACGGTTGTTTTGGCGGCGGCGGCGCGAGAGCTCTTTGAACGCGTTCTTCTTCGCCGGGCTTTCTACTTGGCTTTGCGTGACTGGAGCCTCTGCTTCCGAGCTGCTGGAGCTCGATGGGGCTCTTGCGCGCCGACTCAGAAGTCTCTTGCCGCCTTTCTTCGCAGGCGCTGTGCTAGAGTCGCTAGCAGCAATCGAAGCAGACGACATGGCAGCAGCAGCAGGCGACTCACTAATCCTGATTCGCACTGTCTCCTGCGTCCCCTCGCCCCCGCCACCAACCGTCCACGGCGAAGCCAGCCCGGGATCCTGCGAGGGCTCCCACTCTGCCGGCGTCTCGGCTAATCCAGCCCCAGCTCTTTTGGCCGGAGTTTCCGGCTGTTGCTGCGGCGGCTGCGAGCCCCAACCTAGGTTCACGCGCTGGCTCTCAGGCACCTGACTCCCAACTTCTCCCATCTCCTCCAAAGATCCCTGCGTCTCCTGCTCTTCGGCTGAAGGAGCCGGGAATGTAGGCTGTGGAGGAAGCGTAGGCGGCAGAGAAGAGGTAGGGCCTGCTGTGCGCGCAAGGCGCGCGAGGATATCGACAGAGTCCTGCTGCGTGTATTCGGGTTGAGAGGGCGACTGCATGGTGGCGGCGAAGGCTTGAGTAGGACTCATCAGGACGTTGTTGGGCCCGGCGAAGTTGAAGGCTGCGAAAGGGTTCCGAGGGGTGGTGTGGGGCGCGGTAAGGGATGCTGGGTGGCTGGGAATAGATTGGGACGAGGTGATTTGGCCGGCATCGTTGTCGTCCTCGTCGTCTGGGATCACACGAGAGTGACGAGGTTTGCGGGCTTGACGGGCCATGTGTGGAGATGGGGCGGAGGCTTGCTGTGGTGAAGCAACAAGATTCTCCACAGCGGCCTGTTCGTCATCCTCCGCCTGCTCGCCATCATCGGCTTCTTGCTCATTTTCCTCCTCATTATCATCATCGTCTTCTTCAGCAGCCTCGTCAACCAACTTCTCACCCTCCTCCTCGTCTTCATCCTCGTCTTCGTCCTCGTCTTCATCCCCGTCCTCAGCCTGTGCCCCCTCCTCCTCCTCGCTCCCAGATCCCACAAAATCTTCGTCCTCATCGTCATCTCCACTGTCGACCCCCTCCGCGACTTCCTCGCCCCGCTCAGCAGCTCTCTCAGCCCTCCTCAAATCCCCAGCCTCTCGCCTGGCCCGCTCTAGCAAGTCCTCGAAGACTTCGGCCTCCCGCTCCCTCTCCTCTGCACTCTGCACCTCGACCCCCTTCGCTCTCAGCTCTGCCACCCGCTCTGCCTGCTTCTGGCCCGCCTGTGCCTTAGCACGCCGCCTCAGCAGCGTCTCCAGCGCTCGGGGCCCCATCGAAGGTCGCTGTGCAGGCCCTTTGCCCGGTTTCTGGTGCGGGTTCTCGTAAGCGCCGATGTGGGAGAGGTGCTTGAGAGTGTGGAGTGCTCGGCTATCTGCGTTTGCGGCCCCCGCCTGAGGCTGGACGCGGTCAAACATGGCGAGGTGCTTTGGGAGCGCAGGCAGGATGTCGAGATCGTCGTCGCTGCCGTCCTGATACTGTCGGATCGCGGCTTTCTTGCCCAAGCGTGCGAGCTTGAGGCCTCTCCTGTCGCGCTTCTCTTCGTCTACCGGCGGTTGCTGTCCTTCTGCAGCGATTTGCGGGGACTTCTTTGTCTTAGTCTCGCGGGCTGTGCTGAGAAAGTCGTCGATCTCGGGCAGCTCCTCGTCAGAGCCCAGCTCGGCTAGGCTTGCTAGGCTGTCCTCTCTCGCTGGCATGAGTTTGCTGAGAGCGCCCTGCTCCACAATCGCTTTTTGCTTGTCTAGCGGCGTTGGACCGGCAGTCGGCGGAGAGGAAGGAGGGGTGGAGACCGGTTCTTTGGGAGCCAGCTCAGGAGCATCGCTATTGGGCGCGCTACTAGAACCCATTGCCATGCTGCCTTGCCCGGTCTCAACTTCGTGGGATTGATGCAGCTGTGCCGGGGCGGGTCGGGCGAAGCGAGCCATCAAATCCGCCGTGGTAAACTTCTTCTTCACCTTCATCTGATGCGCCAAAGCCTGCTGTCTTGCCAGCCTCTGCGTCTCTCGCTCCATCTCCAGCAAAGCCTTTTTACTAGCCTTCCGCGTCGGGCGCGCGGCGTCGCTCATCAGGCGCTCGGCATCGTCCTGGGGAAGGGCGTCCTGAGAGCTTTGCAACACGTCTTCCAAGTCGGAAGAGGCACGATCTGATGATGCGTGCTTGCGCTTCTTGCCGCTTTTATGCGGCCGTTGCTCGGCCTCTTCGGCTTCGCGACGCAGACGCTCTTCGCGCTTTTTGGCGATGAGCGCGGCGAGCTTCTCCTTGCTTCCAAGGGGGTTCACAGGTAGTTCGTCATCCCCCTCTTCGTCCTCCCTTTGGTCAGCGGTCTTAGCTGGACTCACGAATAGACCGCCTCCACGCTCGCTGCCGAGTGGTGAGCCAGACATGGATGTTGTCATTGGTAGAGGTCGTAGCGGCGTAGCTGTGTAAAGCTCATCGTCTTCGTTTGCAGTAGCGGGATGAGCAGAGCCCGGAGACTTCCGCAGACGGGTGGAGGCAGAGTCTCGTGGCGGAGAGCTCGTCACCTGGCCAAGCATCCGTCTCGCCGCTCTTCCCTGCGGCCGGCGGATATCGTCTTCGTCGTCTTCGTCTTCGTCAGACTCTACCAAGAATGGCACGCGGGAAGGCTGGCGACGGCCCGGCGACGGTGGATGCGCCCGTATATCTTCTGCGCTCGGCGAAGACTGTCCCGTGTTTGCAGGGCGTATTGGCGGAGGCGGCGTCGGCGCGTCGTCAATGTCGGCCAGCATCTTCGCCACTTTGCTCCGCGGCGTCAACATCTCTGGAGGCGGCGAGCTCAAGGCCCGTGGCGGGGTCGATTCGACCATCACTGCGGATGCGAGAGGCCGATGTTGGGGGGAATGCGGCTTCGTTCATGAGGCCTTACAACGCTTGTAGCCAAGCCAGTCCGTCGTCGCCCCGTAGTGATGTTGTGTCTACGGCAGGCTGTCCAGTAGTGCCATCAATTCGTTGCAAGGCTTGAATGAAGAGGAAGAGGAAGGAGACCAGTGTGCGATTGGGGGTCGAAGTATTTTATCCCTTGGTGACGGTGCCCTGGAGGTATACACTGCATGTAGGTGTTGTCGAGAGATTTCAGCACACAACGCGTTCCCCAAACGGAAGACGCGCCCTCGACGCGCTAATTGCACTAGCGCTGGCTCGGAAGTGTCGCCGACAAGTCAAATTAGGGCTGGCTCTTCCGTGCGGAGTTTCACACGCTCACTCCCGAGCACCATCTGCATCTGGCGCATCAGTCCTGCAAGGGCTTTCTACCTGACCTGTCCTCACCATGATCTCGTTCAGATATTGATGAGGGATCAATGAAATGCTGGTCGATCGATGCAATGCTCCGGCCCCCTCACCAATCTCCGCCAGTGCCAGTACGTGCTGCCGCGACGGAGCGAGCGTCTGCTGGTGGTAGGATGTCTAGGTGTAGGAGGCGTGGCAGCGTGGGAGCAGCGGCGGTTTGCGAGTCACATCGGAAAGGCAAGAGAGGGTGGTGAATCAGGTACAGATCAGGCTGTCGTTGTGAGAGGAGGGTGGGAGGAAGAGCATGAGGCAGCGGTGAAGAACAGCGGAAGACAAACGGAGGGCGCGGTGCGGATCAAGCGAGTCCGACTCACGGAAGATGTACAGCAGAAATACCTCGCCCGGATGCAGCAGCGCCAGGTCTCCCAGCCGTCTGCCTTTGCTGCCGCACTCGAGCAGGCGGAGCACCGCCGCACCGATGGCCAGACTGGTGGGCCGGTCCCAGGCCACCGAGCCGAGCGCAGAGAACATCCACTCGGCGACGGTGACTTTCCAGTTCGATACTACCATAACACGCTCTCCCACAATCACCATAAACATGACAAAAGCCTCCGCCGCCGCGTGATGGAGCTAGAGCGCCACAGGCATCGCCCGCATCACATCCAAGACGAGACGGTCTGGCTGCGTGGCGTGCTAGACGACCTTGAGCATGCATCTCACCCCTCGCACGCGGAAAGTGCCGATGGGAACGCATATCAGAAGCGGGTGGAATTGGTGCGGTTGCCTCCCGGCGTGCAGGCGGTGTTTAAGAATGATACGGCGCAGTGTATTCTGGAGCTGATGCGCAGGACGGGTAGTCATGCCCAGATGCTTCCGCCCTCCCGCTCAGCTGAGGGCGAGGGCGGGGGCGAGGGCGAGGGCGAGGGCGAGGGTGAGGGCGAGGGTGAGGGCAAGGACGAGACGGCTGGAAGTCTCGGTCCGCAGCTGGTAGGGCCGTCTGGGCGCGTGTTTGAGCGGCTGCGGCTTTGGGGCACGCCAGCGCAGAATTCCGAGGCCGTGAAGGCCTTGCCCGACTTGGCGTGGGTGGAGGCCTCTGATCTGTCAGCAAGCCGTGGGGCGCCAGGGGCTGATTTGAATGACGAGCCGAACGGCCTCATATCACTTGACAGCCAGAAATCCACCCCTATGCGCGCCGTTTGGACACGGGAAGACCCAACCATCCCGCCCTCTGCTCAGTACCGACCCCCGAACTCCGATCCCGGAAGGGAAGCATCAATCTCAATACAAACCCCCAAAATCACCAGCGTCAACTCCTTTGCCGCCCACGTCGAAGACCTCACGGTCCTCAAACCCCACGTCCCCCAAACTCCCGAAACCACCTCCAAAACTCTCCTTGCCCTCTTCGAAACCCCAGCGAATCATCCCTTCATCTCTCCGGAAGCCGTCACCCGCACCCTCACCTACCTCGCACACACGGGCGCCTTTCCTACCCTCCGTACGCTCTTCCGCGTCCTGACATCCGCCTACTGGATTCACGCCCCCTCCGTGCTCACCCCGGCAGCCTTCCGACCCCTCCTCGCTCGCACGGCGAAGCTGGAAGATATCCATAATTTCTCATACCTGCTCCGGCTTATGCGAAATCTCGGCCTGCCACCAGATGCGCAGACCTGGACGCGTCTGCATGACCTCGTTATGCGCCGATTAGGTCCAGCCAAAGCCGAATGGGTCGAGCGATCGATGAGAAAGCAGGGTGTATTCCGCGATCTACGAGCACTGAGGGAGGTAGCGGCGAACTGCGTCGAGGCCGACTTGACAG
The DNA here is from genome assembly GCA_005059885.1 of Salinomyces thailandicus. Taxonomy (NCBI): domain Eukaryota; kingdom Fungi; phylum Ascomycota; class Dothideomycetes; order Mycosphaerellales; family Teratosphaeriaceae; genus Salinomyces; species Salinomyces thailandicus. The sequence goes on from NAJL01000010.1 coordinate 229,903, forward strand.
CATGGCTAGATCGCCACGTCGCCACCTCTAGCCCCTCTGAACCCAACCTCTCAGCCTCAGAGCCGTCAGAAAAAACAACCCCCGCAGACCAAGTTGACGACACCAACATCACTGCCTTTCTGCAGGACTATGACAACCGCTGGTCCCCCGACCTCCGCGCCGCCCAAGCCAACCCTCGCGACTGGCTCTCCCCTTCCACCGCCAACCGCCTAATCAAAGTCCTTCTGACCCACGGTCGCATTCCCGCCGCCTGGACCGTCCTCACCGCTCTGCGTTCAACAGGCCAACAACCCAGCTCAAGCACCCTCAATACCTTCCTCTCGGCCGCGGCGCGAGCGCGGAGTATGTGGTTTGCTATCAACACCATGACGCGCTTCTTCGGCCCTACGAATAGCGGTAGTGGGCTGACCGGTGCAGCAACGGGAGGCAAGAAAGGCGTCAAGTTGGATTCGCAGGGCTTGGATTGTTTGTGGGGGCTGGCGTGGAGGGGACAGTGGTTCAACGTCTGTCGGGTGCTTTGGCGGGTCGGGTGTTGTGCGGGCATCGTGGGATGGGACGTTAAGAGGCGCGTGGAGGGCAGTCTCCTGGGTTACTGGCCCGTGCGCGAGCGACGGGGCGGGGACTCGCCAGTTTCTGCCCACGCGGGCGGTGAGACTGCGGAGTTGAAATCCCGAGACATGTTTTGGGGGTTGGCGGGGAAGTTCGTGGTGGGTGTGCGCGCAGACCTCGTAGGCGCCGCCCGTCCTGCTGCTTCTTCGGGTAAGCAACTGCTGGACGTGAAGAGAGGAGTGAAACACATCCGACTTCTTCAAACCCCGGAAGCGATTCGAGCACATTCTTCGCCCGACCTCCCGGACAGAAGCCCCCGCGCCCGCCACAACCTCGCGCTCCTAGCCTTTGCCGCCCAGCCACGCCATCTCTCCCCAACCACCAACCCCGATCCCGACTGCAACCACTCGCACACCCATCTCCCCATCCCAGCCCTCCCTCCCGCCTCAAACTCCCTACATACAGCACCGACTCCACCAAAGAACCTCCCACAACAAACCCAACAACCGCGCAGAGATCCCATTTCAGACCCTTCGAACAACGACTCCCCTCACACCACCCGCTACAAAACCCTCAACGCCCTCCTCGCCACCGATCTGCACTCACACTCCTTCCGCGACCGTAGCACAGACCTTGTGGTACGACTCTGTCCTCTGACCGGTCTAGGAAATCTGCTTGAAGAGGCTTTTCAGTTGGATTTGCAGTGGAAGGGGAGGGGGTTGGGGGTGCGGATGCCCGTCTCAGCCGTGGATGGGCAGGTAGGGAAAGGGGAGGGAAGGGAGAGGGGCGAAGGGGAAAGGAAGGAAAGGAAAGGAGAGGGACAAGCGAATGTAGAAGTGCAGGCGCTGAGGGGTATGCTAGAGGAGATGCTTGAGGATGGGGTGGAGGTGCGCGTCGTACCTGTGCCTCTGAGGCGTGGTAGGTAGGTGCGGAAGACCAAGGGCATAATCGTTTTTTAATTTTCTCGGAATGGATGCATAGCAGCCGCGTCGGTGTTCTGGTACTCTCCCCCCTGTCTTCAAGCGAACTGTCGGTTCTTTACTCACCCTGGACATCGCTCAAGATCCCACATTTTCATTTCGGCAAGCCTGAGGCATGGCCTACGATGTCTACAAGACTTCCCCCGGCGCGGAAGAGGCGAGAAGGAGCGGGGAGGGAAAAGTGTACATAGATTCTCATACTATGCACTCCAAACCTCACACCTCACACTCAATTTCCCACCATCCAATATAAAGATCCATACAGACACCGCAGAGTGCAAGGAGCAGAAAGAGCAGCGTAAACACAAAAGACATCTGATCAGCACGAAACAACTTCATTTCAAAGGGTATATCTGAAAACCATTTCCCCCTACTCCCCCCTACTCCTCCCTCCGCGCCTTCACGCGCAAACCTCTACTTCCCGGGCAGTCTAGGGGAAAACAAACAAACCAAACCCGCCGAACGCGGATTGCAAGCCGACGCCTACGCTTCTCTGCCTGCTTGCATGCCTGCCTGCCTGCCTTCAGAACCGCCCTCACGCGCGCGAGAGAACGGGATGGCGGTGCTTGCTTGGTGACACTATGTGCATTTGCATGTGTACACGTGTGTGTGTGTTTATGTGTGTTCCTGCATGTGGGGTAGTGTGTGCGCTACTGCGGCGCTTGAAACGGCTTGACCAGCATTTCAGAAAACTTGGCAATCGAGTCGACGCCGCGGACTTCGTCGACGAGGAGGGGCATTTTGACGACGTGGAAGTCTTCGCCGTAGAGGTCGTCGATCTGCTCGAGGTATCTGTGGGGTGGGAGCACGGGGGGTTGTGTTAGTAGGTGAGGGATATGAGGGGTCAGAGGGGTTTGAGGGGTTGAGTGTCTGAGGGTCTGGAGGTTCTTACTTCTTCTGCATCTTCCGCCGGGCGTTGCACTGCTCGCAAGGGTTATCTTTCTTGGGAAAGAGGAGCTGGTTGACAACCATGGCGTGGGTATCGATTTGATAGGTACCCAGCTCCTGAATCATGCGCTCCGTTTCGTATAGCGACAGGAATTCCGGGATCAAAACCGGGACAAAGGTGGTAAGGTCAGCGTTCTTGAACTGCTTGTTCACCTCTCCAATCGTATTCCTCAGATCCTCCATCTTCCCTAACACATCCTCAAAGCTCTGCCCATTCGGCAGCCCGCCCCGCGAGTTGACCAGATTCCCAATCATCCCGCCAAACTGTTGGCTCAACTGACTGAGCTTCTCCAACGCCTTCTCCAACGTCGTCGGAAACTGCAAGAACCGCAACGTATGTCCCGTCGGCGCCGTGTCGAAAATCACCACCTCATACTCCATCCCTTTGACCTGCTTCAACACCTCTGCAAACGACATCGCCTCATCCACTCCGGGGATCGAAAACGCCATATCCTGAAACATATTACCTACGCCTCCAAGCCCTTGCATCGCCTCCTGCGCATCATCTCCGCCGGCACTGATCAGCTCGTTGATGCTCCCGTTCGGGTCAATTTCCATTGCGGCGAGATTGTCGATGCCGGGGACGGGACGCGCGTCTTTGCCGAATTTGACACCGAAGGCGTCCGAGAGGTTGTGGGCGGGGTCGGTGGAGATGAGGAGGACAGATTTGCGGGCGCGGGCCATTTGGACGGCGAGGGAGCAGGAGGTGGTCGTTTTGCCTACTCCGCCTTTGCCGCCAACGAAGATCCATTTGAGGGATTTCTGGGCGAGGATTGGGGCGAGGGAGGGCTCCATTTCGCTTTCGTCGGCCATGGTGGGGGGTGAAGGTGGTGGGTGGTGGGGGCGGTGGGTAAGGGAGCAGTGAGGTGGTGAGGTGGTGGGATGGTGGGAGGATGAGTTGTCTGGTATGGGTGTGGTGTCGTTAGGGGGTGCTAGGGGTAGTTGTTCGTTCAGGCTTCCAAGACAAAACGCCGTGTAATGCGGTAGTCAGTAGTCTGGACCTTGTGCCAGAAACCTGAACCTCGACTGCAGGTGAACCTCGTCGCGGGGTACGACGTCATTGCCTGAGGTGCAGATGCGGGTCACGGCCGCAAATGCCGCAATAACGAAGACTTCCAGGTCACCTTACCTAATAATGTCGCAGCGACATAGGATACGTGCATGACGATATTAAAAGGTCTATTGCCTTCCATTCACAGTAAGCATCTCCCTGTTTATCAGCATCAAAGGGTGTTGACGGCTGGAAAATCCAGGCCCTATACCGTATGCAGACGTAAATCGCTAGCATTTAATCTTTCTTGCCACCCGTCGTCGAAAATGCTCTCAATTATCCCTTTAGGCAGGCACGCAGAGCTGGAAAATTCTCGACATGCCATTACCCTCTCCACAGGAAAGCGTCTGGTTCTTTTTCGGCTCCCGGCTCTACCGTCCATTAACGACCTACCAGCACCGGCCAGCAGTATCGGCGGCTGGACATACTATGCCATGGAAAAGGAGTGTCCGCATGCCGGAGGACCAATGGGTGATGCACAAATCGACATCGAAGACTCGTCATATATCGCTTCGTGCCCCTGGCATGCCTACGATTTTAACCTGGATACGGGGAGTTCGAGCTTTGGCGTCAAGGCGTGCGTATTTCCTATTACCGTACGAGAGGACCAGCTTATGCTCGAATTCGATGGCGAAGAAGGCGTAGGTTTGGCAAGAATAGAGCCAATCAGTGAGAAGGTCAAGTATAAGCATAATGCAAGAACTCCGACCAGCACAGACGCCATCAACGGCATCGCAACCACCAACACAACCTCAAGTCCACCGGGCGAAGACGCCACCGTCTGCGATTGGTGCGTCCACATCCTCAACACATCCGACCCGGAACAAAAGATCAACCTCACCACACACCTCTTCTCTACCTTCGCCACGCGCGAGCAGACCGACAACCCCATGCCAATCGGCGCCGGCACCGTCCAACCCCCCGATGAGCCCCCACGCCAAGACCTCACCCAAGTCCAACCCTGGCAAACCCTGAACCCGGGCCGCGGCGGCACCCTCAAAAGCCGCATAAACATGCTGCACGCCTTGGCCAACATCGAACAATGGGCCATCGACCTCGCAATCGACATCTGCGTCCGCTTCGCCACCTTCCACACCGAGCCCTCACCAACCACCACAGCAACCTCCCAACCCCTCCCCCGCACCTTCTTCCACGACTGGCTCAAAGTAGCCAACGACGAAGCAAAACACTTCTCCCTCCTCCGCACGCGCCTCGAAAACCTCTCCTCCTCCTTCGGCGCCCTCCCCGTCCATCACGGCCTCTGGGACTCCGCACGCCACACCTCCCACGACCTCCGCGCCCGCATAAGCGTCATAGCCCTAGTCCACGAAGCCCGCGGCCTCGACGTCAACCCCAGCAAAATCGCCAAATTCCGCAAAGCCGGCGATACCGAAAGTGTCGAGACGCTGGAGATTATTCATCAAGATGAGATTACGCATGTGACGACGGGCCATCGGTGGTTGAGCTGGATTTGTGAAAGGGAGGGAAAGGATGCCGTGGAGGTTTTTCGCGGGGCCGTGAGAGAGTGTTTTCGGGGGCCGGTCAAGGGGCCTTTTAATGTGGAGGCGAGGGGGGAGGCGGGGTTGGATGGGAGGTTTTATGAGGGGTTGATTGGGGGTTTGCCGGGGAGAGGGGGCCACGTTGTTGCGGGGGGTTGATGAGCGGTATGTCTGCTCTTTAGCTTTAGATGCTACTCTGCTCGACAAGGTTAGGTGCAAGGGGCCATGCAATACACGCGTATACCCTACCTTTGTCAACATCTACTGTTTCTCTGCACAGTCGCGTTCTGTATTGCGCAGCTGTAAAGCAATTTCCAAGACTCCCAGACCCTAAGAATTCACTGAGATAGAATGTAAGAGTCGATTGATATGGGATCAAGAGAGGATGGCACTCTCGCACGACGTATGTATCTGTACGTTCTAGCCGCCGTCCTGAACACTGCCTGCCTTCACGCCTCCTCATGCTTGCCTCGGGATACCTGAGATAGAGGGTGGACAGGACCTGATGCATCACCCATGTTTCTCTGACCGCCCTCGCCGCCGTGACATGCCCCATTCTGCCTTTACGCCCCCTCGTACTAAGGCTGACATATCCGGGATCGCCACCTCACTCAGTAGATCAAACGCAACAACTCCATCTTCCTCTCCAGATTTCCCTCCGCATACGCCCCCATCACCATCCGCCCCAAGTCCCCAGACTCCTTCACCAAGCCATCCACCTCCGCCTGCGTAGTAGCAGGCCTCTCCATCTCTGTCTGCGCGGGCACCGCCTGCTGTGCGACGTCCGGAAGCTCGCGCTCCTTTCCCCGCGCCCACCTCACCAAATTCGCAAACAGCCGCTGCCCAGACTTCGGCCAGCGCTGATGCTCGTACGCCCCCTCGCTCACCAATCCAAGATACCTCTCACGCGTGCCGAAGACCCGCGGTGACTCTTCGCCCTTCTCCACCGCATCCAGATAGGCGCGCAAATAGGCTTGCGCGTTTTGGGCGCGCTCGGCAGGCGGCGTCACGCGGAATTGAAGCACGGACGTGCGCTCGGAGAAGCGGAGGGTGGAGTCGTCGAGGAGCTCGCAGGCGTTGAGCTCGGCGAGGTACCAGTCTGCTTCGGTGGAGTCCGAGGCCTCTTTGATGGTTGAGGGGGCGAGATCGGCTGGGCAGAGCATGGTGTCGGAGGCGAGCAGGGCGCGCTTAGGGGCCAGGCGCTGCTCGTGGTAGGCATCAGACTCGTCCCAGGTCATTTCGGGCATCTTGCAGGCTTGGTGTTCGTGCAGGACCTTGGCCTGGTTGTCAGGACTGATCTGAGGTTGAAGGATAGCAGTAGCAGAGTTGTGCTTGCAGTGTAGTGATTGCAGAGCTGTGGTTGGAGTATTGTGCTTGAAATCATAGAAAAGGAAAAGAAAGTGGAAGTTGAAGGGGTTACTTATGGTATTGGAGGCAGCGCTTGCATTGTCAGATGTGTTATTGTTGTCGACAGTGAACTCACAAAACTTCACTTCCAGTTCCATTTCCCGAACGTGAAGGTAGGTTGGAAATCATGTGAATGTGCTACCTGACACATGAGGCGTCCCGCATTCATTTCCGATTGTGATCTTACTTCCATGTGATGGGCTTTATGTCACAGTCTCCCTTCGATGGCCCGAGGAGTCCGCTCCTGTATCTCGCCATGGTCGAGATCCCACAGCGACTGTCCACAGAAAATCGTTAGTACTTGCAGAGAGCCCCACGTACAGTCTCCCTCCAGTGAAACGAGGAGTTCGCGCTTGTATTTCGCTACTACTCTCAACCTCCGTGCTGTTGGGAATCTGTGTACGATGTCTGTCAGATAAGTTGTCAGCTCGCGCTGCTTGCATGCAGATGGTGTGCGGTGACCCGCGTGACTTCGAATTGCTGCGCCAAAAAGGAAGTGGCCGAAGAGAGGCTCGAACCCGCGACCAGAGCGACGCCGCGAACGTTGATAGCGTCGTCGCATTTCAGTCCATACATTACTAAGCTGTTGTTATCTTTGTCAGCTCAGAAGCAAAACAGAGGAACGTGAGCAAAACCAAAAAAATAAACCATTCCACCCTATCACAAGTTATTGTGTCGTCCAGGAGCACGGTGGACAATAATCATGTGATAACCCAAGAATCACTCTGCGTCAGAGCTTTACCGTCAGGTTTCATCAAGTGACTACTCAATTCGCCTCTTGACTCCAAAGTGGAACAGTGAAAGCTCATGTTCAAACTTTGTATATGATCCCTAACGCGCCAGCCGATGTTCTGCCGTACCTTTGCGAGAATCGGCTCGCGGGTGGTAGGCGGGCGTGACACCGTTCGCTTCATTGGAGTGCGTAAGGCGGGTCGCCCTATGTTTATCGGACAGCACCACAGTATAGAGTCTGACCGGCTGCATATTCATGTTGCGGCAATAGGCCATCGCGGGAAAATCATGGTCTTTGGGTGTCGTGAAGGGAGATCAGGTGTTGTCTACATCAGTCGATTTGAGACTATTCTCCGGCCCATCCAGCACAACACAAAGATGAACACTCACAGAGACATGCACTGTAAGGTGGGAGTATTATGATTCTCCTCTCGCCAAAGCGCCAGCTCGGGAACAAGGAGAGCAGCTCAGCAGCAATACATGGAGTCCTCCTCTCTGAAGGCTGGGCCGTCGACCCACATGATGGCTTCTGCGAGCGCAAAATCTCCGTCTTACTTAAAGTTCCTATGGCACATGCAGTATTCTTCCAAGTCTTGACCGAGGCGCATGGTATCGCGATAGGATGGGAGGCAACGGAGCGGGCTATGAGTGCGCTGGACACTCGACATGTGTCTCTTTGCCTGCCCAGGACACCCGTCACACTCACATGCGCCGCAAAGACATCGCTAGAGCCACACGAGGGAGTCGATACCGAGCGGACATAGAGCGATTGGACCACGAAGCCAGGATGGCACATAGCAGGACAGGTGAGGTTCTGGGAAGCTCACATTTCCCCGAGCTCCGGGGTTTAGTCGGGAAAGCCAGCGTCCCACCACTTTTACGCACCGCCGCTGCACGGCGAAATCTTGGCAAAGGGCGACATTTTCTGTCACGTCTTGAACTTCTTCATGCAGCTTGCGACTTTTGCGCTTTGATCACAGACTCCTTTACGCGTGCTCGCTCATTTCGCCGGTATTGTCCAAAGAAGCATGTCCAACGATTACGATTACATTCGCGCTGCCAGTAAGCGCAAGAGAAAGCACAGCGCAAACCGTCCAAGCAATCCGGCGATCATGTCTGGCGCTCTTCCTTCGCCCGACGCCGAGGGGCCGGAAGACGTTGAGGAGGATTCGCAGCTGAGGAAGAAAACCAAGAAGGAGCATAAGAAGCGAAAGCATGCCGAGACTCGTGGAGAAAGTGTCCCGGAAGCGAACAGCAAGGCGCCACGGAAGCCGACTGCGGTAGATGGTGAAGGGGCCGCAGAAGATGATGCAGCTGCGCGGAAACGAGCCAAGAAAGAGGTTAGGAGACAGAAGAGTCTTGCAGCAAAGAGCGGGCCTGATGCAGCGACAGAGGCGGCTGAGGCGGAGCAAACAGCCCAGAAGGAGGATGCAGACGACAGCGAGGCACAGCAAGAGCACGAGGCGGCGGCGGGTGCCGAAGAGCAAGTCAACGAGGAGCTTAGGCAGGCGGCGGAACGGTCCAATGTTGCAAGGGTGGAAGGCGAGGACGGTAACGCAGAGATCGACGAAGAACAGGATGAAGATGCCGAATCTGCACCGAAGGCAAATGGTGACCTAGGCCAGTCCTCGGACTTGCCTTCTGCACTGGGCGTACGATTACCCGACACAACCAACGAGCCTCAGAAGTTTTCCGAACTCAAACTCTCCGAGCGTACTATGAAAGCGATCAAGGACATGTCTTTCGAAACCATGACGGAAATCCAGCAACGAGGTATTCCGCCTTTACTAGCTGGCCGAGATGTGCTTGGAGCCGCCAAGACTGGCTCCGGCAAAACTCTTGCCTTTCTCATTCCAGCCGTAGAGATGCTGCATAGCTTAAGGTTCAAGCCGCGAAATGGCACTGGCGTGATCGTCGTTTCGCCGACCCGAGAGCTCGCTCTGCAAATTTTTGGCGTTGCGCGGGAGCTCATGGCGCATCACTCTCAGACCTTCGGTATCGTCATAGGAGGCGCAAACCGGCGGGCTGAAGCAGAGAAGCTCTCCAAAGGTGTCAATCTCGTCATCGCCACACCTGGCAGGCTCCTCGATCACCTGCAGAACACTCAAGGCTTCGTCTTCAAGAACTGCAAAGCCCTGGTCATTGACGAGGCAGATCGCATCTTGGAGGTTGGATTTGAAGACGAAATGCGACAGGTCGTCAAGATCCTTCCGAAGGATGAAAGGCAGACCATGCTGTTCTCCGCCACGCAAACAACGAAAGTTGAGGACCTCGCCCGCATCTCGCTCCGACCTGGTCCCTTGTACATCAACGTAGACCATTATCAAGAACACTCCACTGTCGCTGGCTTGGAACAAGGCTATGTCATCTGCGACGCCGACATGCGCTTCCGCCTGCTCTTCACCTTCCTCAAAAGGCACCCTAAGAAGAAGATCATCGTCTTCTTCAGCAGCTGCAATTGCGTCAAGTACTACTCCGAGCTCCTGAACTTCATCGACCTCCCCGTTCTGGATCTCCACGGCAAGCAGAAGCAGCAGAAGCGGACGAACACGTTCTTCGAATTCTGCAATGCCACGCACGGTACGCTCATCTGCACGGACGTCGCGGCGCGTGGTTTGGACATTCCGGCCGTAGACTGGATCGTGCAGTTCGACCCCCCAGATGACCCGCGAGACTATATCCACCGAGTCGGACGGACAGCCCGTGGCGCAACCGGCAAAGGCAAATCACTCATGTTCCTCCAGCCGAACGAAGTGGGCTTCCTGACCCACCTAAAAAGTGCACGGGTGCCGCTCGTAGAGTTCGAGATCCCACCGAAGAAGATCGTAGACATACAATCCCAGCTCGAGATGCTAATTGGCAAGAACTACTACTTGAATAGCGTAAGCCCTCTTTGCACTCTTCGCTCTGCCTTCCTTGCAGCCTGCTAATGTCCTCCACAGTCCGCTAAAGACGGCTACCGCTCCTACCTCCAAGCCTACGCCTCGCATAGTCTGCGTAGCGTCTTCAACGTCAACCAGCTCGACCTCAAGAAAGTCGCCAAGTCCTTTGGCTTCCCTATACCTCCGCGCGTCGACATCAATCTGGGCGCGAGTATGAAGAAGGGCAATGAAGGCCGCAGGACTTATGGCAGCCAGCCAGGCCAGCAGAGGAAGTTTGGCAAAGGCGGGTTTGGGAAGCGATGATGTGGCATGATTCTTTCCCGGTTGCATTTGTCTGAGCGGTGGCGTTCGGCGTGTGTAAAAAGCGCATTCAGCGCAGTATATTCCTACTGAAGCTGCATCCTTTTCTCATCTTCCACTTCCACTGGGTCGTTTCACGACGTGCTACGGCTGCCCTGGTTGTGTCTGTCTCTATCAAAGGAGCCCTCAAGCTCACTATTCCTCGCCTGGACTCACTGCGGAGCTCAGCCAAGTCCCGTTACAAGCATGAGAGGCGTTGCGTACAGGGACATGCGCTGCGGAAGCACACTCTGCCCCGGCAGGCCTGCATTCAGATCGCTTCAGCAGCATGGCTTTACCGTACCGTATTCATACATCCCTCCCACAGCACCCCACAGCGAACCCCTAGATCAAATGCTTGCTCCTAAAGTACGCCCTCAAGTAAACCACCTGCCACACCCCCAGCGCAACCAGCATCCCCATCGTACCATACGCAAACCACTTGACCCGCTCATTCGTACTCTCATTCGTATCCCGCAACCTCATCTCCCTCGTCCTCAAATAATCCATCTCATCCATGACCTCCTTCGCCCCTTCGCTCAAGCGCCTCAGCTCCGCCTCCATGGGCTTCAGCTTCTCGCCGGCTTGAATGGCAGACCAGTCTTTGGCGTCGGCGCCAATGTCGATATCCAGCTCGACGCTGCGGAGTGGGTTCGCGGCGGCTTCGCGTGCGTTGAGGATGTTCTCGAAGCAGACGTCGAAGGCGGAGTCGGCGTGCGAAGTGAAGGCGTAGCGGGCTTCGCCGGCGATGTCGCGGGGGCGGTGGTAGTCGTTGCCTACTGCGTCTTTGATCTGGACCGGTACTGGTTAGTATGACTTTGCTCATTGTCTTCTCCATCTGTCTTGCTCTGGTCGCTCTGCAGGTCACGTCTCCACTCACGTGCATGTTCAGCGTCTGCCCATCGCCTCGGCTTCCACTGATGGTCGCTGTGACTACGACGAGCTGATCCTTTGCGACAAAATTCCGTATACAGCGTTCTTGCTTCGCGGACTCATGGCCAGGATGGGCTTGGATGTCGAACTTGAGGGCGGAGATGAGAGGGAGCGCGAAAGCAAGGAGGAGCTTCAGTGCTAGCACGACCATGGCGGGCAGGTAGTAGCGTGGCGGACGAGAGGAGACTGAGGCGGCAAGTCAAGTTGGCGTGGTTCAAGTGGACGGACACGCTTCGATGAAGTCGCGTGTGCTCCGGACGGCTGTACTTCGGCAGCTTCAAACCATTGGCTGAAAGCTCCAAGCCGATTCTGGACTTTCGTTTCTATCCACACAGCGCCAGGTACGGACGATGTAAAGTCTCCCCCAATTCATCGCAGCGCAGAGAGACGGCGAGGGGGCGAGGACTGTGTCGGGCAGATTCTCTGTCCAGAAATTAGCTGTTCAGAGATTCTCTGGGAGCGCAGAGAGCAAGTGTAGGTACATCTGCTGGTGTTATAGACCAGCGAGCACATCAAGCATTGGATAAAGAAGTCTACTAGAATGCCTACCGGCAATGTTTGACTCTACAACCTCCTCGCAAACGCGACGATCCCATCGACGAGTGACTGATGGTACTCCGGCAGCACCTAGCGAAAAACGAGACCACTCCCGTGTATTGTCCCTATGCTGACATACGTACAAACCGACACCGCAGCCGCCGTAAGTTTCCTCGATTACGCCATATCCTCGTCCATCAAAGGATCAAGCTCTCCCGTGACGATGTATTCAGCAGCTCGTCCTTCCGCTTGCCCCATGCTTAGCTAATGTAAGGGACGAAGCCGAAGACGCCATCGATCTCACTGATCCATCCATCCTTCTTAGCCTTCAGAGCTGTGGCCAGGGCGAGGTTCGCGCTCCCGGCCTCGCCTTGCACGACCAGCTTAGTAGTGTTCAGTTACTCCTTGTGCGCGGCCACATGGTGTGCGCCCGCTGCACAATCATTCAAACCTGCAGGGAATGGGTTGTGTTTCTCGGCCGTATGTGCGTTTCGGAAGTCAACCACGATATCCACGCATCCCGCGACAGCTAGCGAGCGGATCTAGCGAACATGCACGCGGTTGTAGGTCGAGTTGATGACCATTCTGCCGCCGTGCACGTACACGACACCGGGGAGTTTGCGGTCCTCCGTACTTGCTTCGCGAAAGACGTGCAGCTTGGTTGCCATGTATTGCCGTCCGCTCCCGCGATCGACGTCTTGCTTTTTGTAATCTCGGGCTCGTTCTTATCACCCGGTATATCTAGGCCGAAGGTCCCGTACATCTGGCTGCGCCGGATTCGAAGGCGACAATAAACTCAGCTAAGTCTTCCATGGCAGAAGAAGTGGTCAATGTGATCCCCTCGGCAGAGAATTTGTCGAGGCCAACTGCCTTGATGGCATTGAGGATCTTAGGGTTAAGGCGTGGTTCATCTCCTAGATGCATTTGCGGGATGCCAATACGGCCTTCAGGGATGTAGGTGGACACTGTAGTGCGCTGGTAGATGGAACTCAAGAAGTATCGAAGCAGGCTTCGTTGGTAGGTGTCCTAGGAAGGGTTTGGCTTTAAGAGGTGTGTTCTGCGGAGTTACAAGGTCACATTGCTGTCGTTTGGCGGCCCTTGTGTCTTCTGCCGGTCAACAGGTGGAGTCGCGAAGCATTCATAAGGTGAGCATACTTGCTTCATTCATTAGCATACAGACTGTCTTCGCGCTCGCAATCAGTGTAGCGTCGCTCACCAGTTCTCTACGCCGATGCGGACCTTTTCGAATTGTGCAAGCTGTATAGCGTGGATAGCCGACTACGCCGAGTTACAGCGGTGAAAAGGCCGCACTTGATATTGGCGTTGATTCTAGACTCAAATCTCGAGCCTGGGACGTATCTCAACCGCCTACTTCATACTTCTTGCCGACAACCTCTATCCTGTGAGGGGAGCACCTCCACGTGACATGGTTTAGGGGTTTAGTAAGGTAATACAAGTACTGCAAGGGAAGTATCTAGGTACCGATTGCTACGGTAGTGGACAGACGAGCTGGAGAATATCTTATTGGGTCGTCGGGCACCAGTCTGCCAGTGTGGATGCCATCCAAATTGCTTCGCTTTCCCCGTACGGGCCGACTCTGGCATAGGCATTGCAATGGCAACAACATCTGCGTGCCGATGAGGCCGTGTGGGTGCGTAAGAAGTGCAGAGAAGATACATGGCTTCTGGCAGCGTGAGACCACTCTCATGTCTGCTCTTTATGAGCTCCTTGGTCGGGAGGCTTCCTAGGTTGTATCACGAATCGTGTGCACTCCTGCGATTGACCTGTTCTCTCGCCTTGCTCTTGCTTGGAAAGATGAGATTGCTCACGAAGCAGGCCTTCCCTGCGGACGACCTCGCCGCGACAAGAGGTCTCCCGTCAATTAATACTTACGGCCACGACCGCAACGGCAGACTGCTGGTGAAAGAGCCTCCGGCGCTCATAAGAACGGGTCTTGAAAGCAGGTACGGAAGCTGACCATGTCGGGACGTCTCGAGGTCCTAGCGATGGACATTTTTGTGGGCGCAACGTGCTGATGTTGTCGCACCGGCCATACAAGGGGTTCACTATACATCGCAAGCTAAGTCTAGGTTCGCAAGAACGCCACAGAGGTTCGAAAAGACGTTGACTACCACAGCGATAAGGCTGATTTACGCCAGGATATCCGATACTCTAAGCCCGATTTGGCGTACCCATCCCGACTTTTGCCCGACATCAGTTGCTTTCCAGCTTCTTTGACGACCTTGAACAGCGTCCGCAAATTCGAACATCCGCCCCTTCGGCAGTTCTACCGCGAAGGCGATGCTTTCACAGATCTTTTGAAACGACAACAGCGTCCGCATACTAGAGGATGATGTACGTCAAGTCAGCCGGCTCGCGGTCGCCAGCGTCACCGCAGCCGCACCGATCAATCTTTCGAACTGCGCTATCTTCATGTGGTAATCGCAATGTTGTCTTGTCGGCCCTATGGTGCTACCGCGTCAAAGCCTCCGATCCAATGATTCACCTCGTGCCTTTCATATCAACCGGTGCAAAGATAGACTTTGGAAGATCCGCCCAGCGGCGTCCCTGGCCTTGCTGCAAGGCCTGTCTACGGAGTGTGATCGCCGCTGAAGTGGCCTTTGCCTGCGGTTGACCAGGATATGTGCTATGGTCGTCGACTCAACCGATTTGCTGGAACGACTTTATCGGGCATTTGCGTTACGACGAGTGTTAGTCTGTGATGTTGTTGCTGCCGGTATCAACGGTCGCGATAGCTCTATCGCGATAGCCCGTTGTGCCCGTGCCTTTCACGATGACGAACGTACGGTGAACTGAGTTGAGAGATCACTGATAAATGGAGGGTGACGAGTGGGAAGTTGGTCGTCGTCAAGCGGTTCAAAAAGCTCCCCTTTCTCAGTAAGACACTGGCAGGAGCCAACTTCGCATCTCATCTTGGCTTTTGCTTTCTTTGTGCTTGTTCAAGAGTCTCAGGGACACCCACCATGGAGTCTGGTGACCGTAGCGGACCTTCATCGAGGCCGCTCTCAGAGGTATACACGCCGCAGGACCACCTGTCGCTAAAGAGCAAAGGCGACTACAGCCAGGACGACCCGGAAGAGGAGCGTGAGGACGGCTTACAAGAGACTTTTGCACCCGCAAGAGACGAAGAGGAAGGCTTCCACCAGCATGGCGGCCACCACGACGAGAAGCACGGAAACAACATAGTCGATTGGGACGGACCCAACGATCCAGAAAACCCTCAGAACTGGAGCAGTGGCCGCAAATGGTGGATCACACTCAACACGGCCTTGCTTACTTTCGTCGTCTCCTTCGGCAGCTCAATCTTTTCCGCGACGACTACTGTGCTTGCAGAGAGATTTGCTGTGAGTCAAGAGGTCATGATACTGGGTGTAACGCTCTACGTGTGTGGATTTGCCAGCGGTAAGATTCGCGATGAAGGAATTTTACTTTGCCCTACTGACACAGATGCCAGGTCCTCTTGTCTGGGGTCCGCTCAGTGAGCTGTACGGCCGTCGCAATCCACTGATGGCTGGTATGATTGGCTTCGTTATCTTCCAGATCCCTGTCGCTGTGGCTAGCAACGTCCAGACTATCATGGTATGCAGATTCTTTGCAGGTGCCTTTGGCAGCGCGCCATTGGCCATCGTAGCTGGAATGTATGTCGACTTTTGGGATACCGTCTGGCGTGGCGTGGCAACCATGGCGTACGCCGCTGCCGTCTTCGCCGGGCCCGAGATCGGACCTATAGTGGGCGAATACACTGTGAAGAACAGTAGCCTCGGATGGCGGTGGGCCTTCTGGTTTACCATGGTGAGCAAACCCGCCCGTATGCATCATTTGTGAGCGTTTGCTAACCGTACTCAGATCATGGGCGCTCTCTTCACCCTTCTAGCCTTGGCGACGGTACCAGAGACACTCGCTCCAATCCTTCTCCGCAAGAAGGCCGCTCGCCTGCGGTTCGAGACTAAGAACTGGGCTCTACACTCAAAGCTCGAAGAGGAGCCGGTGAGACTGGGCGCCTTGCTTCAGAAATATGGCCTCAAACCCATGAAAATGATCATCATGGAGCCCATTCTCATCTGCATGACACTTTACATCTCGTTGGTGTACGGCATTTTGTACCTGATACTGTTCTCCTACCCTTACAGCTTCGAGATCGACCGAGGTATGGACTTTGGCGTCGCTTCCCTGCCATTCCTTGGTCTGTTCGTCGGCGTGCTTCTGGCCTGCGCAGCAATGTGCATCGAGACTTTGAAAGTCTTCAGCCCGAAGTTGAAGAAGGCTGGGAAACCCATTCCAGAAGAGCGGCTGCCTTCTATGATTGTTGGCTCGATAGTCCTCGTTATCGGAATGTTCTGGTGAGTTGCAAAGTCATAATCTAAGACAACGTTCCGCTGACCAATATCCGCAGGTTCGCTTGGACTTCTTACCCCGGCATCAGCCCGTGGCCACAGATCATCAGCGGTGTCTTCATTGGAGCTGGAATCATTGGCGTCTTCATGCCCGCGGTAAGTCCTCTCATCACAGACCCAGTACAGTATCAGCGCAGATACCTGGCTGTTCGAATTGCTCGCGCCAGACCCTCTGCAACGATAAGTGTTCGCGGAAGCACTGTATCTCAATGCCACACTCTCTGCATATACCACATTCTTGTGGGGGTACTGTATCTCACCCCACACAAATTTGCTGACGAAAGTGAACAGGTCGTCTATCTCGTCGACGTCTACCTCTTCGACGCCAACTCGGCGCTTGCAGCCAACGCCTTCGTGCGCAGCTTCGTGGCGGCAGCGTTCCCGCTCTTTTCCACTTACATGTACCAGAACCTCGGTGTGCAATGGGCGTCGAGTCTGTTGGCTTTCCTGTGTCTGGCGCTGGTCCCTTTTCCCATCATTTTCTACATCTATGGACGAAAAATCCGGGCCGCCAGCAGGTTCGCTTTCGATCTTTAGGGATACATCCGTCAATGTCTTGAGACTAGACCTGCAATCGAAACGGTCGATATGTCGAATTCGGAACGATTGATATGTTGGAATCGAAACAACCGGGTAGTCAAATGTCAACCTTCACCCGCTGGAGCATGGAGACTGTATTCGGCACGACTTTGGCGGCGATTGTTGCATGGGCGCACGATGCTCCTCTGCTCTCCAAGCGCCTTGCTTTAATCCAGCAAGCCGCCAATCACTCGGAGGAAGGAGAGAAGGTCATGCTTTGTAGTTGGCCAGTCGGATATTTCCTCGGATGTGTGCGAGAGCGACGAATAAGGTCTTGGAAGCGATGCTCCGATAAGCGCCTTGCATCCGCCAAGGCAACATCCTCGCGGTTACGTCGAGGCGCTCGCATCTGATCTTGCCAAGTTCCGCCTGCCTGCGAGTGTGGGGGACCCAACAATTCGACCGCTGGGTGCGAGAGACTGGGATGAGAGACTGAGAAATAGATCTGCTAGTCGCTGATTCAGGGCTCTCATCATGTGTTTGCTTCATGAGGTCGATCTAGATCGCGATGCCTCTCGCATTACACGCAGTGACCTCGCAGAGCTGCATGATGCTCTCCCGCTCAGTCTATGCAGAGGTGGAGTGAGGTGATCTTGGAGATCACGCGGGTGACAAGACGTCGACAGAAAGTGTGCAAATTTAGTAGCATATAACATCTACTTTGGGTGCATTTTGCCGCTGACTGCAGCGTTAACAGGGATGGCATTTAGCATTAAATAGCTCTGCTCGGCTAGGTAGTGAAGCTAGATGCGGCGGCTGGGCGGAGCGGATATGCAGGCGCGCTTCCATCTTCGCCAACGCCTAGATTAGTGGTAGTCCGTCCCAGAGGCCTTGTTCTCGACGGCGGCACAAGCACACAAGGGCCTTGAAATGGATATCTCGAAACGCCGACGCCAATCCAAAGCCACGACGATGGCTTCTAAGCCTATAGTAACGACATGTCGACCGTGGCATACCTGACTGTTATTTCCCGTCTTGAGCACCACGAACGACCACCTTTGACCCTTGCACAGCTTCCCTGCTGCGCGGCGCCTGCACCGAATGTGCGAAGCTGCCATCTCCACAATCGCCGTCCATGCATGCGACTCCTCTAGGATCACAACCATTCGCCATGCCACTCGCGCGTTGGTAGCCATGTTCTCTCAGCCTACCATTCACAAGAATTTCACGCAATCTCACCATGTCATACCCTACTGCTCCGCCTTTCCAACATCCAACCCACTCGAGGTCCTTAAAAGCAACCAACAAGCAATATCTTTAGCATTGACTACCGCCGTACCATTCACTACTGACTAGTCTAGAAGGTAGCGAGGTGAGACAGACGTTAGTACGTGCATCTGCCCGCATCTTCGGGAACCTTGATGTGTGCGGCTCACCTGCCCGCAGGGGTTATTCGTGCATGGGATCTGATCTAAACCAGGATAGCTTCTCTGTGCCAGACGTACTGCCGCATGTACCTCATGTTGGGTCCACCCGGCAAGAATGGCATGGCGCATCAGACGACGACCAAGTGTGTTGTGAGGATCAAGGTATAGATCAAGGTATATAGGACTGATCTCCCCATCTTGTAAGATGCGATCAATCCACAGCAGCATATCATCTTCTTCGCTCTCCATACAATCTATTCATCCGTCGATCAATAAAAGAAGCCCGAAGCTACTCTACCTCTTACGCCAACATGTTCGCCATCCAACCCTCTCTACTAGCCATCTCGCTGCTCCTCTCCACCGTCTACTCTCTTCCACACATCCTCACCTCTTCTAAGCCATATACGGAGAAGCTCCAGAGCAAACAACCCCTCCAACCCGGCCTTCCAGCAAACACAGAACTCACTCTCCAATACGTCACCC
This sequence comes from Salinomyces thailandicus, assembly GCA_005059885.1. NCBI lineage: Eukaryota > Fungi > Ascomycota > Dothideomycetes > Mycosphaerellales > Teratosphaeriaceae > Salinomyces > Salinomyces thailandicus. The sequence continues at coordinate 248,604 of NAJL01000010.1, forward strand.
TCGGTCTAGGCGTCCAAAACTACACCTGCAACGGCCAACGCTACATCCAAAACGAAGCAGGCGACGGAGCCCACGCCACGCTCTACGACGCCACTCACTACCTAGGAGCTCTTCCGACAGAGATCAACACGCTACCGCCCCGACGCCTCTTCGCATACGAGTCACTGCATCAACGCGAACAGGTAGCCAACGTCGCACCTCATCTCCAGGTCCTCGGCGAGCACTTCTTCACCTCAGCATTGGTCCCGACATTCGATCTCAGCGAAGCGAAGCCACCGCTTCGACTATCCGCTGCTAAGGCTGCCGCCGTGCCGGCGCCAACGGACGATGCGGTCGCGTGGTTGTACTTGGTGGACCGCGATGATGGACAGTCGGATGGATTGAAGGCTGTGTACAGGGTTGAGACTGTGAAGGGTGTGGCGCCGTCGTCGTGCACGGCTGAGGAGACGGGCAGCCAGCTTGCGGTGTCCTATGCTGCGGAATACTGGTTCTACCAATAGGATGACTGTTTGCTTGGACGCTGATGCTGTTGTGGTTGTTGTACATAGAAAGTATGGTGGTCGGATGATAGCTTACAGCATCTCGTTGACCGAGGCTTGCAGAACGAATTTTACAAACGGTATCTGCCCCAATCCCGACAAGCATTTGTGAGACCCGAACATCGCCTAGGTCGATACATGTTACCCGGCAAGCGAAGAATAATTGTTTCGCTGGGCAACCGACGGGGCTCGTAGAGATGTGAGTTCATGGCGAGGCCACGGCTGGCTCCACAGGCCAACGTAGATCAGACTCTGCTCGGTCTCTTAGTTGTCAAAAGGCGAAGGAGCAGACCTTTCGTAGATTTGATCGCTGCAGACGGCCTTCGATTTGACGAGGCGTCCTTGACACGTCGTGATCTACCAATTGAGGTCTAGTGGCTTGGTATTGCCGCAGAGATCACCGAGGGCGTGACAGTCTCGACCACGTAGTGTAGACTGAGCTTGTCTCCTCCAATTCCAGGGCGTTAACCGGTGCAAGAATAGTAGCTGGTCGTTTCATCGTAAGGGCCCTTCTTTTCCACGAGTCCGGACTCTCCCTGCCTGTGTCCTGGCTCTCTCTCCCGGGTGCATGATCTCTGTCCGAGCGACTCCTGGTGTCTCTAGAATGGTCTATGCACCATCTCAAGCTGTCACGACGAACGCCCGTGCCCTAGGACCCTCTATAGGTAGTATAACTCCAAGGCCCCAACAACAACGGCACATGATAATGTTCCTCCTCCACCGCCGCCGCAAATCGCAACTCCACTTCAGGCCAGAAAGTCTTGCCCTTGCCAAAATACGCCTCGGTATCAAACGTCAAGCTCCACACCATCTGCTCGCCGGCACTGAGCTCGCTCTTGACTTTGGCGACGACATCGTTGATTTCGGTGGAGGACTGCCATTGAGGTACGCGGCCGTCGCTGTTGGTCTTGGCTGTCCAATGGGAGGTTGTGGCTTGAGAGGGTGAGAGCAGTTTGAGTTTGACGTCGATGCCTACGCCGGGTTTGCCGGCGACAGTGTCGAGGACGTGGCAGGTTATGAATGGTCGTTGAGACATGGCTCCCGGCTGCCGTGTGTCTTTCGGGGTGGCGATACAGGGAGGTGCTGTTGGAACAGAGAGAGGCGTGACGAAGCGATCATGAGGGAGATGAGGTAGACGTGGTGGCACGTGGATGGAGATAGAAAGGGAAGGAGCGCGGCTTTCGGAGGCGGCCGATACGCCTCGGCTTGCGCCGCGCTATCAAGTTTTATCGTAGTTGCACGGAATTGAAAAAGTCGCGAAAAGACCAGTACTACGGGAGGACGACATGAGAAAACCAGCGTAGACTCGAGTAAGGCGATTGTGCCTTCATGGCTCGTCTTTGAATTCAATCCCTCTTTGCTATTGATATACCTACCTAGCACCAGGCAGGTTGCTTTGTCGCTACAGGCCAATAACGCGAGAAGCTTAGGAGCCGCTCTGAACCATGGTAGAAGGCGAACAGAAGGGCAGACGGTTTGCGTAACTTGTGTCTTCCAAGATGTTCATACCGTTAGCAGCATGCCAACCGCTACCGCCCCTAGCCCAGCAAGCAAGAGACTAGAGTACGTGACAGCACTCGCTGCCGAAGGACACGCTCTAATGCAATCCGCAGACGCACCATCCTCACCTCCAGCATCGGCTGCTATCGAATTCAAGGCACCTTTGAGTTCCGTCGAGGCCACTGCAGCCGCCGACTTCGCCGCAGCGTCCAGGTCGAAATCAGAGTTTGGTATTGCAGTCGGGACCCAAGTAACGAAACTGCAGAACGGCAAGTATTGTAAGCAATCATGATCCTCATCGTTAGATGTGATTGCCAATGCGGAAGAAACTCACGAGGTCACCAGTTGTGTCTCCGACTGCGACATTCCAGGAGTCACCGACAACGTCGTCAAACTTGGCGTCACAGCGGCCAGACTGCCATCAGATGGCGCCGAAGCACCTAAGCCAGTGTCAGTGAAAAGTCCGCCACATCCGTAGATTTTCTCCTTCGTACTTACCATACGCAACATTCGCCAGAGGCAGCATAATAGTAAACTTAGCCCCCAATGCCCCAATGTTTGTAATTTCACCCGTCAGAGGCGGCTGCTCCAAATGCGTCCCATCATGCAGACCACCGAGCCACCCCTGAAGACGCAGGAGAAACAGGTATGCCACGGGATTCTGCGAGCAGCAGAAGTTCTCGATCCGCTGAATCTCAATGCTCAATCTGTGGAAGCTTACAGGCACGAAAGTCAGCAGGCAATGCGAGCAGCCTGTAAAGTTCCTCCATAGGGCTGAGGTCGGCGAGAATGTGGTATGCGAGTCCGTTTGGCATAGACAGGACTGGAAACCTGTGCTCTGCGTGCCGTTGTAGGGGTCTGTCCACGGCGCTTGCTGGTCGTAGCAGTCCATGATGTGCTGGAGCATGTTCCCGCAGCCGGGTGAGACGTGGCCGTCGGCTTGCAGGCCACCGGGGTTGTGAAGGCATTGCTGCAGCGAGGTGTCACTCGTGTCGGGGGTGAAAGGGGTCGGCGTGGCGGAACTCGTAATCTGGGAATAGCCTGTGGTCGTCACTGACGAAAATGCCGAGCTAGTAATAGGTGCGTTCGACGGCGTCGTAGCGGCAGAGAGGATGCTCGTCAACACGCCGTACGGCACTCCGTTTTGGCTGCCCTGTGCCACAGTCGTCTCTGTAATGGTCACAGTGTCCGCGATTCCGCTTCTCGCAGGCTTGCCGCTTGTAATTGTGTTCCATGATAAGCAGAAGGAGGTATGGTGATAAGTCCCATCCCAGGACTGAGGTTTGCCTGAGCAGTCGACGTACTGGCCCTGGGCGGTGATAGTCCGTGGTGGGCCGGCTGCAATACTCGCAATACTGCTGGAGCCGTATGTTGCGAGTTCGCCAGACGTAGGATATGGAGCAGAGCAGCCGCTCTCTGTGCAAATGTCCGCTTTGATGATGTTATACGGTACCGAAGTGGTCGACGCAGCTGCCATTATGTTAATCATGCCTAATGTAGCGCTTAGCAGCGAGAGAATTGCCATGATGAAATGACTTTGATCGAAATAGCGAGTCAAGTAGGATTTTCTGTCGAGAAAGGAGCCTCGTGGCCGGTGGTGCAGCTGTCGATGGAGAACAACAAGTTCAGCGATCATGCTGGGCGCATCGTGTGATTGTATACACCACGATCTGTAAGAAAGCCGCCTGTGACTGCGAGCATTCACTGCAATCGCCACCACTCTTCGCGCTCACGTGAAACCGTCCCCCATCACTGCTTACTCTCCTCTTCAGCCACCAATCCCAGTACCTCCTGCTCCGCCATCCACGCCCTCACACTGTCCATGACGTTCTCCAACGCGTCGCCGCCCTCCATCACGTCACCAAGATGCCTCGAGTCGAGTCCACTCCTGTGATCGCTCACGCGCTGCTGACCCCAGTTGTACGTTCTTACTTTGTTCTCCCTACCGACTTTCCCAGCTCCTGCTCCACGCCGAAGCCGTATCATCTCTTCCTCCCGCTCTTCCCGCCTCATCTGCGCGATCCGAGAGCGCATGATCCGCCAAGCCTTCTCCCGATTCTGCACCTGCGAGCGCGTCTCCTGCACAGCAACGACGGTATTGGTCGGCAAATGCGTGAGCCGCACAGCAGATTCGGTCCGGTTCACATGCTGGCCTCCGGCACCGCTCGCGCGCATGACGTCCGTTTTCACGTCCTTTGGATCGACGTAGTAATCGCTCTTAGGATCACTGAAACTCTCCTCGCCCATGTCCTGGCTGCCTTCCGCGGCTACTGACGGTAGCACCAATACGCTGGCGGCTGAGGTGTGTGTGCGGCCTTTCGACTCGGTGGCAGGAACGCGTTGCACGCGATGCACACCGGCTTCGCAGCGTAGTATGCCATATGCGCCTGGGGTGTCCACTTCTAAAATTGCTTCCTGCACGTGTGTGCCTCCTGAACCTACAGCCGCTGTAATGCCGTCTGCCGTCTCATACTTGAGCAAAGCGGTACGTAGCCCATTGCGAGCGCAATAGGCTTCGTACATGCGCAATAGGTCCCCCGCAAAGAGCGCAGCTTCGTCTCCGCCGGCACCTGGCCGTATTTCTATCAGACATGGCAGATGTGCGAAGGGATGTATTGGTATTAAGCTGGTCTTGAGCGCTGATGTCGCGTAGCCTATTCGCTCTTGTGTGGGTGCCACATCTTCCTGTGCCAGCTCCCGGAGCTCTTGATCCTTGGACTGAAGTAATGATTGCAGCTCTTTCAGTGCAGACCGTGCCTTGTCGTACTCTTGAATCGCGGATGATGTTCGCTGTAGCTCTCCCAGCCGCTTCGCTGCTTGGGAGTCGTAGTCTGTCGCGAGCTTGTCGGTAAGCGTCGCGTGCTCTTGGGCTATTGATCGCGCACGCGAAAGAAGTGCTGGGGATATGTTATTCGTTATAGAAGCTGTGTTCAATGTCAGTCGCAATCATTGTACCTTAGCAGTCGCTTCTCGCACCTACCGGTGGTTTGAAAGCGCACAGATGGCCGCCACGGTGAGCCAGCTGTACTTGTCAGGCGGCGCAAGCAGTGTGAACAGATCCATGGTGAAGAGAACATGTCGAAATGGAAACGCAGCCAGCAAGAGACGCAAGAAGTTTTGGGCGACGTGAAAGTGAGTGGCCGAGGTTCAGACGAAACTGCTTTCGACAGTCATTGAATTCACAAGAAGAACAAGATGGGCGTCTATACAAGGTACAGATACTGGTCTAGGTGAACGAAGCACCTTGAGACCAACCTGATAAAAACACGCAGCTTGCCTGATGTCCACAAACACGATGCGCCTCCAACAGCTTCTGTTACGTTCTGCTCAAAGTATCTCTAATACTACAGACTGGAATTCAACAGCCATCGCGTGTGAAGGCAAGGCATACGTCGAAGAATAATCACCAAGATCATGGTCTTGTGGTATGTGGCTATCCCAATTAAATGGTTATTCGAAATCTGGAAGTGCAGGTTCTCAGCAGGGAGTATCAAAGTTTCGCCAAACGCTTCACATCTCACTTGACTCCTGTCACTCTTCCAATGTCGTCCAATCTCAGATCAAAGACCTACGCTCGTCTCGTCACCGAGGGTCCTCAATAAGCTCGTAGTCGTCCTCTGCCGGCAGTATGAACTTCGCTGCTACGATCGAAAGTGCATCAATCGTCAATACAGACCAGCTGACCGTACACAAGATCCAAGACTTGTCCAGCTCCCAGCCAACGAAAAAGCGGTTGTCGTTATCGTACAGGTAGGCCTGGCACCACTTCGGTTAGTATACACAGTGCCGACTCTCCTTCCGAGTCTCCAGACATACCACAAGTGCCATTGCAATCATCTGCCCCAGAGCTGCCAACCCCAGCAGCCCAGACAAGACCTTCCACCCTGCCTCCCTGCTCGCCCTTCCTCCAACCAAGATCGTGATATACGCGATTATACAGGCCAGCTCAATCACCACAGAAAAGTTCATCAAGAACCCTGTACTCCTCCACATGCTGCAGAAATACCGATCCTCGCCCACGCAGTCTTCATATTGCGGGAAGTCTGTGCATTGTCCAGTGATTGAAGAACAGCGCTTGTGTAGACCGTACGAAACGTGTATTGGCTTTCTGATCGCGGGCGAAGTGTAGGTTATCCAGTTGGGTAGGGCGATGGAGGCTATGGTCAAGGCAGCGGAGGCGAGGAAGACCCAGAGGGAGACGCCGTAGATTATGCGGCGCATGGCAGGCGAAGGGTTCGGGTTCGTGACAAATTCGACGATAGAGTCGGTCGCGACCGTGTCGGGCTGCTTTGTGTACCGACGCAGGTTGCTGTCAAGACATTATACCGCATTCATGAGTCTTCAGAAGCTGGAGGTTTGAAAGTCGGCGCCTGGAGCGGCTTCGGGAAAATGACGCGAGCGCGGGGATGCATGTGGTAGCGGGCGCAGCGGCAGGGAAGGAAACATATGCGTCCTTATCTTTACCCTTTGGATATCACAGGTCCTTCCACTCTTCTCTGGCCAAGTGTCGGCAGACAGTCTGACTCGCGCGTTGAGCAAGACACATTGTTCTACGTCGCACGAAAGTCACACGTGCCATGAGCATTCACCTCCTTTGTGGCCGTGCGACCTGCTTTCCCAAAGAGGCAGGAACTTCGGCGGACTCCACTTGTTTTCCTAAAGTCAACCGTCCTTGCGTTTCTCTCCTTTCTTCAACGCCATCACAAGTCTCGAAACCATGGCCGACCTCTCCACGTGCCCCCCATTGACAAGACAGTCAGTACAGACCGCCCACAAGCGAATCGAGTCCCACGTCCACCGCACTCCAGTAGTCACTTGCGAGACACTCAATTTGCTCGCATGCACACCCCAAGCACAGAGATGCCCGAGCACTGCTTCGCAACCTGCACCGGAGCCCGCTCCTCACGGCATCACTCAAGACCGCAGCGTTTCCGAATACAAAGCGAAGCCAAAAGTGAAGCTTTTCTTCAAATGTGAAAACCAGCAGAGGATCGGGGCGTTCAAGGCAAGAGGGGCTTTCCATGCTCTTGGCAGGCTGATCGAGGTGGAAGGCGTCGAAAGTGTCAGGAGCAAGGGCGTAGTCACACATAGCAGCGGTATGGACAGGTCATACCGGTACTCAGCATCCAATGCCCCCCAACTGATCAGCCACGCATCGTAGGTAACCATGCGCAAGCCCTGGCCCTAGCTGCCAAAACCTACGGCGTACCTGCCCACATAGTCATGCCCACCATAAGTACACCCTCCAAGATCGCCGGCACCAAAAGCCATGGCGCGAACGTCGTTTTCAGCGGCAGCACAAGCGACGAACGCGAAGCCGTCACGGCGGACATCATCAAGAAGACCGGTGCGACACTAGTCCCGCCCTACGATCACCCAGACATCATCCTCGGAGCCGGCACGCAAGCTCTAGAGCTCGAACAACAAGTCGAGGACATGCTAGCTGCAGACCCATCCCTTGGCGTGCCCGGAAAGAAGCGACTAGACGCGGTCATCGCGCCCATAGGAGGCGGCGGCATGCTAAGCGGCATCTGCACCGCGCTGCACGGCACAGGCATCAAAGTCTTCGGCGCTGAGCCCAACTTCGAAGGCTCCAACGACGCTGAATTAGGCCTGAAGCAAGGGAGGCGGATCGAGAAAGTGAAGACCCTTACGATTGCTGATGGGCTACGGACACCTGTTGGTGAGATTCCGTGGTCCATCATAACGGATAAGGAGAAGCTGGAGGGCGTGTATAGTGTGAGCGAGGAACAGATTACTGCGGCGATGCGCTTGGCGATGGAGAGGGCGAAGGTGTTTATTGAGCCTTCGGCTGCTGTGGGATTGGCGGTCGTGTTGTACAATGAGGAGTTTAGAAGGTTTGTGGAGGGGGAGGGGAAGGAGGAAGGGTGGAACATAGGGATTGTGCTTTCAGGTGGCAATACGACTATGGAGGCTATGGCAAAGTTGTTTCAGGCACCGGCGAAGGCGATGGAGAGGGCGGAAGGAAAGGTGACCGTGAATGGTGAGCATGTTGCTGAGAACGTTCCCGGCTGAGGTAGATATTGATCTATGAGCTGTTCGTCGTGAAATCAATATTCCAGCCTGGTCATGCCTGTCCGATACGTGTCACATTGGCTACGTGACAGACTGAGGCGAATCGCGATGGTTTGTAGCGTCTTTGAGCGATGCGCCATTCGTCAGAAGAAGCGTAGGATCGTTTTGCTGTCTTTTGCTAATGATGAAAACGGTTGAAAGAGGTCGAGGCGACGGAAGGCGAGTAGAAACGAAGGTCGTTCAACATGCTCTGCCATGCATGGATTTTCAAGTGCCCGGCGAACACCGGAAGGCCGTGGCTAAATGCTTTGGGATTTTGTTGAGTATATAGAAGAGCAGTGAATTCAATGTACACCGCCCTCAAACAGCATTGATATCTCACTGCTGCGGCGGAAAGCCCATTCCAAGCAACAACGCCGGCTCATCAATGCTATGGTGTTGGTAGCTGAGAATGCCGACGCCGCCCGGCTCCATCATCAGACTGAGCGGAAACGACAACTCGTAGCCCAGCCATCGTTTAGCAAAGGCTCGTGTAAGATGGCCATGAGCGACCAGTATGACGTCCTTGGGTTCGCTGTCGGTCATATGCGGCGCTTGCAGGTCTTTAATCTGAGCGATGAGGGTATCGATGCGTGCGGTTACTTGTGCAGCAGACCTAGGGCGCTGTCAGCCATTGCAAGTTTGAGCGCGAGGCTTAGGTACTGGACACTCACTCGCCATCCTCGCAGCCGTCTCGCCAGATGTCCCATTCCTGGTCCTGATCTAGGCCATGGGACTTACGCAGCTGCCGGATCTCCTTGGTCTTCATACCCTCGTATTGCCTTCGTCATGTCAGCAAGGTTGCCAATATAAATCCTAGTGAGCACAACACACCCATAATGCCACTCAGCCAGATTTTCAGTCACCTCGTAGTCCTTGTTGGCGCCAGAGAGAAGCTCATATGTCTTCACGGCTCGCTTCCTTGGACTAACCCATGCTTTGGCTACTTTCGCGGGATCGATGAGCTTGCCGGGGCCATACATGAACTTTGCTGTGCTGGTGACCTGTTCTTCGCCGTGGGCCGTCAAGGGGATGTCGGTCTGGCTGGTGTACTGACCAGACATTGACCATTCCGTCTGGCCGTGCCTTATGAGGAAGACTCGCGGCGTACTTGCGTCTTTGTCTGGCATCTTGGAAGGCTTCTCTTCTTACACACCTGCTTTGGAATGGACCATTGAGTCTAATGGAACAGCAAGAGAGGGTTTTGGCGAATGATAATTAGGAACGAAACAGTGGTTTTTCTGTAAGGTACCTTACTGTACTTTCCGTTGAGGGTTACTCCGTGCTTAGCGTCCCTAGGGTGAAGGCGTAGACACGCGCCTGACTGGGGCATACTCTTTCTGTGATGCACTCGCAGAACAACTTGAACCCTCTATGCGACAGCTTTACGACTTAGGTCATGTCCATCGGTTCCATCGTATAGCAGCTAATGGCTCGATAGACTACCGTGAGTGCCTCCTAGAAGGCCATTATAAGATCCGCTTGTGACGCCACCAAGTCCACTAGCGCCGGCAAGCAAACTGAACTCCTCTTTGCGACTCCCACAGTGACCCCAGTTCAGTCTGCTCGCAAGGTATTTACTGCCTCCCACTCATCAGGGTGGACCCATACCATTCCCCCAATCTCTGCTCGTTCTGTGCTCAGTGAGTACAAGCCCTTTGACTTTAGCACAGCAGTGCGTAGACAACCGCATCAATTGGTGAACGTGGCATCTTTCTAGGCCCACTTGATTATAACATCTATTGCGACGATTCTGATATCATTCGACGAGTCCAGAGCAATCTCTTGTTTTACAGGAAACAGAGAATAACAGCAATGGCTGCACAGATTGTCAAGGATGTTCTCCAACGAGGTATCGATACCTACGCGGGGTTTGGCAGGCGACTCTACCGAGACGCCAGCAACGGCCTCTACAACCTCTGGCATATCGACCCCTACAACATCGACTGGCACAACGTCAACTGGTCTGCCGTGTTCATGTTTACAGTCTTCTTTGGATTCATAACCATAATCATCATCGCAAACCTGCTCCCCGAGGCCGAAGCCCCCGGCGTGCAGAAAGGCAACCGCGCAACGGGGGATGCATCAGGGGTTGTGCATAAGGAGGGCGCGCCACCCATTCCGCCGCCGACAGAGATTGTCAGTCTGAGGGTGTATCCCATCAAGTCTTGTAGAGGCTTTGAGATCGAGTCGACGAGGTTGAGACCGACCGGTCTGATGCTGGACAGGAATTGGATGTTTATCGGGAAGGCGGACCGGAAGTTCTTGACCATTCGGTCGGATCCCTCGATGACTCTGATCGACACTGCAATTGTTCAAGGGACAGGAAAGCAAAAGGGCACGCAGATCTTGGAGATCTCCATTCACGACTCGGATGCCCGCGTTTCCGTTCCAGCTTTTCCCAGCAAGCAGTGGCTGGAGTCCAACACCACCCTCAGCGACGTAGAAATCTGGGAGCAGAACACCGATGCTTACGAGTACGGCCCCGAAGTCAACAAAATCTTCTGCGACTTCTTTCAGAAAGACGTAGCGCTCGTCTACAAAGGTCCCCAGGCTCGCATGGTCGCTGTCAACGGCAGCAAAGAGCTCTATGGAACGGCGACGCCCCATCACTTCGCAGACGTCATGAGCGTTCAAGTCGCCAGCGAGGCGTCAATCAAAGACCTGAACAGCAGACTCAAGGACAAAGCGGACCCGACCGTCAGCCCTCTAACAATCGAGCGTTTCCGTCCTAACATTGTCGTACGGGGCCGCGACGACAATCCCTGGGAAGAGGATACCTGGAAGCGCATCCGCATCACTACGACGCTGCCGGAAGAGGAAGCTTTGTATAAGATTGATCTGGACGCTGTGGCCCGCTGTGCGCGGTGTCAGGTGCCGAATGTGGATCCGGATACGGCGGAGAAGCATCCGAAGCAGCCTTGGGACGAGCTGATGAAGTTTAGACGCGTGGATGAGGGGGGTGTGGCGAAGTATAAGCCTTGCTTTGGCATGCTGTGTATCCCGAAGAATGGTGGAAAAGTTAAGATTGGGGCGAAGGTTGAGGTCTTGGAGACGACGGATAAGCATCTTTACAATAGTGCGAAGTTTGAGGACCTTTAGTGGTGGGCATCAGGGGTTGGCGTTGTTGGTGATGTCGTCGCTGGTCAAGAGCTGTGCTCATGTATGGATGTGCTACGATGCACGATGCTCCCAATTCATCGTTATGACAAGCACACTTGTCTTGCCTGCAGAACCAATTACCACGGAAGGAAGGGGGTGCCTTTCACATCAAGTCGTTTTTCTCGATGAGGAGAGATACGACATGGTGCTGTTGCGCTGAAGGCACTTTCAGTCGAAAAGATCTGAGGCGTCTATGTCTTCTGGTAAGCAAGTACATCGTAGCCCACCGCCGCCCGCTATGCAAAGCAGAGGAGCACGCTAGAAACACCGTTGTTCGCCCACGAAGCACCACGCCAGATGCATCGCCCCGTTGATATCGTATGCCCATGGTCTCATCTCGGATCGCCGAGGCCATCACTTGCCAAGTCCAAACAGCCTTGCGAAACGAAAAGTAGAGCTCTATTTCATCACCCGATCAAACGTCTCATTCTTCACACTCCCGCCCGTCATCGAACTCCTCACATTCCTCTTGAACCGATCCCGATCCATCATCAGATCGTTCGCCGCGTCCTTGTTCAGCGGATCACTTGCGTTCGGCTCCAGGAACAAGAACTGCAGTCCAACCACCACCGCATTCAGATTCAACACCGGCTTCCAGTCCTCGCGCAGAATGTTCAGGCAGACGTTCCCTTCCAGATCAATGTTGGGGTGGTAGATCTTCTCTTTGCACTTGACTTTGGGCGGTTCGTGAGGGAAATTTTGCGAAATAGCGAAGGAGAAGTTGAACACGCCGCCTTTGTAGAGGCCTTCGTCGGGTGTTAGGGTAAGGGTGAAGTTCAGGATGTCGTCGGGGTTCTCGAAGGTGGTCTTCATCGTGGCAGGCAGCGCGAGCTCGGAAAGATCTAGTATCATTCAGTTAGACGGGTCGAAGAGAATGACATGCGAGCGGACAGCGATCCCACCTTTCTGTACTCGGAGCTGCGCAGCCGTCACCTTCTTCTTCTTCGTTTGTCCCGACGCCGCCTCGTTCTTCTGCTGCTGCTGCTTCATGCTCCATATCTTCAACATCTTGACGGTATTGCTTGCGCTCGCGGCGCTGAATGCCTGTCTTTGCGTTCGCTGGTCTGGAGCTCAAGCGAGAGTGATAACCGTAACACGGCTGTAGAGGACGTTTACCGATGTTTGCGAACGATGCGCCTTCAACATGTAGGATGTCCCATCATGCATCGGCGCCTCGGCCGCTAGCGGCTGTCTCTAGGCGGTAGCAGGCGGTATCATCCCGATCTTCGACCTCACCCTAACCGACCACTCCAGACTGCAGGTGGGTGTGAGCTACTAGAGATATCCAATCTCTGCACAATTCTCTCGAGGTATGTCTTATCAGGCCGACTGAACCAGAAGTCACGGTATTTGGAAGGTAATTCGAGCTGGTAGCGCACATCCAGGGCGACCGGATCAGAAGCCTCCAGTCACTTATCGAGCTTCCTAGCTGTGTACTGTAATGGAAGGCATTTTCGTGCCCAATGGACTGATCTGCAGGTGTTACCAAAGCTACAGTAACAGACCCGGTGATAGCAGCGAGGCCCAGTGACAGAGCTGCGAGACTCGTATTACAACCGCACTACCTGCAGCGTAGCTCACGCTTCCGAGCCCAATCTCGCCAGCTCCTGCAGAAAGCTGCCCGCGTTCACCAACTCTGTACTGCCATAGATGACACGCTTCCTCCCTACAACACCCGCGGCGCCCCCACCAGGACCACTCGTCCGCTTCGCCCAATCCTGCAAATTTCCATACTCATCCATGCTCCCGCCACCGACGGTAAAAACAATAGCCTCACTGAAGCCTTGTCTCCGCTGCCCGAATGAAGCCTCAATACCTCTACTCTGCGACGTACCGGACCTGGCGTCTCGCGCGCTCGGCGGCATCGTACCGCGGGCATTCGCTGAGCGCGGGTCGAAGTACAGGAACCCCTCCGTCTTCTGCAGAGCGCTGGTAGAAGCGTTCTGCGGGTCCATCAGACTCTCGGTGATCTTTGTCAGCGTCAAGTCCTTATTAGCAGGCAAGAAGTTCTTCACGCCTGAGATAAGGTTGTCGAAGTTGGCGCCAATGCCTGCTTCCTTGAAACGGTCGGTCAGGCGCGAGGAGATGGATGTGAACCCCCTGAATAACTCGTTCGAAGTGGAGGATTGCTGTTGCTGTTGGGTTGGCGCGGAGGAAATCATGGTCATGCGAGTGATTTCTCGAACTTTGCGGATGTAGGAGACAGGTAGCGTGTCGACGCCGATATTCTTCAGGCTTTCTTCGAAGCGCTCCATCTCTGCTCTCGACACCTCTTGCTCGGTGCTCAAGAACCAGATGATGAAAAGGCGGAGCTTGTCGACAGGTTCTTTGCCTTTGTCCGCGTCGTTTAGCAGTTCGAGCATCTGTGCTTTGGTTTGCTTCTTGATATCCTCTTCCAGCTGGAAGTAATTGTCCAGCTGTCTGTCTTTGATCCCCTTGAGGAGAGCGCTGAGGATGTTCATATGCATATCGAGTGTAGCCTTCCGCTCACGTAGCTCTGGGAGTAAGGTAATGGCGGCCTTCAGGTGCTGTGCGGAGGCGCTAGTGTCGTTTTGCAGATCCTCAATCGAGTTCACACCAGACTTCTTCGTGACCTCGGCAGCATCGTCCGTATAGCGCTTTAATTCGACGTCTATGTCTTCCGCTACTTGTGGGAATGGTACACCCGCATTCTTTTGCCAGAAGAAATCATTCGATGTGAGGTCGTATGACTTCTTGCCCTTGCTGACATTCTCTTCGTCGCTCGGAGCCTCGACTGTGATGCGGTTCAGATGCATATTTAGTACGTCGTGTATCAGCGACTGATACGTCCATGAGTGTGACAGCATGGGTACAAGATCGACGTTGCGGTCGACAATGACGAGCACAGGCCTTGAAGCCGGTGTGTTGCCACCCGCCGCAGCTCGGCTACCAGAGAACAGATTATCTTTCGCGTTTAGAATGTGGTCGCGCAGTTTCCGGTCGAGCTTCGCTGCGATCATCTCTGCAGCACCGCCTTTCGGACAGCGGATGATGGGTATCGATCCTTTTACCAGTGTCAGCAAGCATCGATTTCGTACCTTGCGCGGCCAGCTTACCCATGGTTACAGCCACACTGAATAAGCCGCTGACTATCCGATCAATGTTCGCATCAATGTCATCGTCACTTGTCTGCGCACTGTTCATAGTCCTGTACGTCTCTCTGCCCATGCCTAAGCTAAAGAGATTCGGTTCGCTGACTATGAAGTTCAAATACTGATCGAAGACCTGAGAGATGTGCTCCGAGGTCCCTGCTTGTGCAGTCTGCGAGGCGAAATCTTCCAGTAGTGGTCTTGATATGGACGACAGAAAGTTGATGTACGCGGGCGAGTAGAGGCCTTGCTGCATATCCTGCGTAATTCGCTCGAGATTACCCGCAGTTGGCTCAAGCAGATACAGGACAGGCACATCTGGAATCGAATGCCGTTGCTGGTTGATGTTTCTGACACGATCCTGTCAGCGAATGCTGCTCTGGGTCTCAGCACTGTGTGCCCTCGCGCGGCCACCCAAGTCCCGCCACGTACAGATGTATTGTAATGCCCCATCCTCGCAAATCCTTGACCCGAAGCACGCTACTGATCACATCTCTTCCCAGGTCGTCAAAGACCAGGACTTTCCAAATTGGCTCCCCATCGTCGTTCAGGATGGGCGTCGAATGCGGCAACAGTCCGCTGGCTGCTGAATCGTCGTCATTCTCTTCGAAGGTATGGTTGAGGTTTAATATGCGCTTGATCGAGGCTGCGCTTGTCAGCGTCCATTTGGAGTGAATGCAAGTTGGTATACCGACCTACTTGGCGATCTCGGAGAGACTGGTAGGAGGACATGATAGAACTTTACGGCTGTGTGACAGCCTCGTCAATGATCTATTGCATCTGACATTTGTCTGTTCACTTCATCCCTGCCACGTCGCTCACTTCAATCAAGTCATCGGTCTGGGCTAGGTGTCGCTTTGAGGTTCTAAAGTCCAGCAGACTGGCCCTGGGCGCGCCTGGGCGGCTTTGAAGTTGGTTTGCAGCCTCAGGCAACCCGGGGCTCGGTCACGCTTACTTATGTAAGGCTTGGCCGCCTCCGCTTTCCTCGCAACCACCTCTTCACTTGAATCTCGCACTTTCTTCCTCTCCCCTCATCAACAAACACGCATTCCATCCACGCCTCATCATCCCCGTTTCCTCCCTCTACCAGACTCTTACTGTGTTACCTCTACTTACTGTGCGTGAGACTTAGGCGGGGAGCTACCGAGGCGTTTGGGGGCTGTGATTCTGCTGTGAACGGAGGTGCTCCAGCTCAGTGCAAATTGCGACCGTCACTTGGGGTGACGTGTGGTTCATTTGCGGTCTGAGCCATCACAAACCTCTACATCCGCTGCCCTCGCTGCTAAAGCACAATTGAACTCGTCCTCTAAGCGCCTTTGTCCAGCGAGCGGCACACTATAAGGTCCTGCCGTGCCTCTCGCCGACTAGGTAGAGTAACCTGACGGTGGCGGGCGGCGAGTCTGGCTTGGGTGGCTTGGGTGTTTTTTAATCAGTCTCAAGCTACGGCACGGCACTTCCGCCGTACTGTTTGCAGATCCACCTCATCAGCGACGGACACATCGACACGCCATTGCGCGAGCGCGCTGCTCACACACCTTGGCGAATTGTTTCACGGTACAACGCAGAGGAGGCGCGCGATCATAGACTTTGCCTGCAGGCCGTACGAGTGGCAGCCCGAGTGGTGCCCGATACGGCACCTCAGGCCGCTGCGTGCACGGGCCACATCCCTCGGCAAACTTCAAGCTTCGAGCTGCCTTCGCCATGGATCACGTACCGCAGAGTAATGATGGCTTCAACAATTTGTTCGCAGACAATCAGCCTTATCACACATATAACAGTGATTTCCTCAATGGTCCCGATCAGAATTTCAATGACGCCGGCTGGAATTTGAACCCCGGCAACAACTTTTCGCATCAGTCACGTGGTCAGACCGCATTGCCGACGACGTGGCAAGGCAACGCGAATCCGGTGTCTACAGCGACTGGAAATGCCAATGGTCAGCCATCGCCGTATGCATTCAGCCGTGGTCTCTCCAACAGTCCCGCGCCGTTCCAACAAAACCCGTACAGCGGCTTTCAATACCAGCAACAACAATACCAGCACCAGCAATTCGATCCGGCCATCTTCAATCACGCAGCTTCTGGCCGAAGCTTCAACAACGGCTATTTCCAATATGGCACCGCGAATCAGGCTCTCGGAACTATTTCACCGCAAGCTTTGCAACAGCAGGCGCGTGGCCCCACTACTACCAGCAACAACCACGCCGGAATGAACTACTCGTCAAATACGCTGGACCAACAACGCTTTGCACGGACACCAACATCGCTGAGTACCAACCAGCAGGCGCCTCTCCCAGTGATTCCCAAGGGCAAGAATGGCGGACTCCACTCCACAGTCGACTTTGAGGAGATGGCCCGCGCGACGAATTCGGATCGTATGGGCAGCTATCTCAACATCGGTCGGCAGACGCTCGAGTGGCCCGCTAACCGCACAATGGTGCTGCCGCCCTATGTCCCACGGAGGTCGAAGAACGATTTGAGGAAGCTTGCGGGCAATGACGCGACGCTTCTGGCTAAGATCGGCAAGAAGTCACACAAGAAGGAAAAGCCAATAGGCTTATCGAACCACGCCGTTGCTAAGGATGCAGGGAGCCCTCGAATCAAGTATGAAGGTGATAGTTCGAGTAGTGAGGAGTCGTCCGACGACGACGATGATTCCTCATACACATCAGGCGAGGAGTCGGAGCGTGCGCCGCTTCCTAGCAGGCGTCCTGAGGGCATCAAAGACGCCGTCGAGTATGACACAATCAAGGCACTGTGGCGACCGAAGCGGAAGACGATCACCGGCGAGCAGATCAAGAAAGCCATGGGGGATTTCTGGGAAGTCGTGAAGCCGATTCGCGATATTTGGAAAGCTGATACAGCGGCCTTGTCTCAAGCAGAAGAGAAGAACAAGGTTAGCGAGCTACTCAAAAGTCGGGTCAAGGATCAGCGCGATTCGTTAGAGACGGCACTAAGGGCGGCCTTGAAGTATGGTCATCGGAGCATAGTGGAGTTCATGGGCGAGAATGCCGCGCTTGTATTTGTATGCTACCAGTTCCTCCTTGACAGGTTCAAGGCGGACGACCTCAACGGTCAATTGTCTCGTGCTATTTTTGAGCTGCTGGCGGTCTTTACGACTTTAAGTGACGTCACGCTTGAGAGAACTCATCTCGACAAAGTGCTCCCGCGCTATATGAAGATGGGAGACGCCAAGACCGCAGGCTACGCGAAGCGCATCACGTCGAATGTCGTGGTCGCCGCCAAGGATACGGAGAAGGATGCACCGGCGCCACCAGCGAAGCCGTCGACGAACGCGAAATCGACCACGTCTGCTCCTTCACCTCAGAAGCGTCCAGGCTCCGAGCCTGTCGCCGGCGTCAAGCGATCAGCAAGTACTGTTGGGGAGGGCGGTCTGCAAAAGAAGGTTGCGCTGGGCGCTCCGAAGCCAAGCGCAACGTCCGCGACAGTCAGGCCGAACGCAGCTGCTACAGGCAAAAAAGCAACGATGACCACAGAGGCAGTGAAGCCGGCAGCCACCACAGCAGCGCCTGCGATCAAGACCAAGCAAGTCACCGCTAAGCCTTCAAACTTTTTCTCCAGCCTGCAGTCTACGAAGAAACCGGGAACGTCAATCAAGGCTGGCGCGCCGGCACAGGCCACAGGAACGAAGCAGGTACCGAGGAGACCAGCAACCGCTGCCGCGCCGACGGGATCTTCGGGCTTCTCTTTTGCTGAGACGATGGCAAATCTATCCAAACCGAAAGAGGAAAAGCCGGTGGCTAAACCGGAAAAGGACGTCCCTCCTGAGACCCCAGAGCAGATGTCCAAACGCCTGAGAAGAGAAGCAAGGCGCCACCTGCATGTCAAATTTGCAGACAGCGAAGATCTTGTACAGGTTCGATATTTCACCCATGACCCGAGTGAGGAGTTCGGACATGATGATAGCCAGATGCGTGATGTCTCAGATGCCGGTGGCGAAGGACGTGCACTGAAGCAGCACCAGGATAGGATGGACGTTGACGAGGAAGAGGAGGAGGTTGCGGAGCAGCAGCTCATTGTATTCAAAGGACCGTCGCCGATTGATTTCACTGTAATCGACCCGGAAGATCGGCAACGCAATTACGTCAAATACGGTGGCGAAGTGCAGCCGGAATCTGTTGAACGTGCCGTGCGTGAACAGTATGAGGCAGATAGACTCCTCGTCTACTACACGGATGAGACGGACATCCCACCGAATCCAAGTGAGCCAAGCGATCCATACAATGGCGAGCACAGCATCAATTATAAGGACTTTGGGAGGCCGGACCAGAAATGGGTGGAGCGGGCGAAGCAGAGGAAGGCTTCACGACCGCAGCCCCAACCGCAGCCACGACCGAACCAGCTACCAATCCAGTCTGGTTTCAACCTCGCCCAGTACTTAGCCAATCAACAGCACCAGCAACAGCCGCAGACGGCTCACGCGCTAGCCCAGCAGCCACAAGTCGACATCTCGAGCATCCTCGCCAACCTGCAGAGCGTGCTTCCCCCTCAACAACAGCATTCGCAAACAGCGCCAATGATGAACTCCGTTGCTCCAGCTCAGCAACTTCAGCAGTCGAACGCCGGGCATCTGGACCTTTCTGCCATCCTCGCCGCTATGAATAGTCAGACCACTGCTCCTCAAACGAGCGCCTTCGGTAGCAATGGAGCGGCGCCTATGATGGGATTTGCACCTCAGATGTCGCTGCAGCATCAGCAGGATGAGGGCCAGGGACAGGCTGCGCGAAGGCACGAGCATGGTGAAATGCATCTTCCATACAAAATCAAGCCGTGCAAGTTCTGGCAAGAAGGACGATGTGCGAAGGGAGATGCGTGTACGTTCCTACATGAGTAGTTGGTGTGGGTCTGCGAGGCGCAGATGTCTGCTCCACAGGCAGGGCGAACTCAAGGCAAGGGGGACTCTGCAAGCCACGCGTCGTTACGCACGTAGTCGCGAGCATCAACGGCGGCTTCAGCGCCCGCAGAGTGCAGGTCCATGGGTTTAAATGTAGCTGCTGCGTGGCAAAGTATCTAGATTACTCGCTCGACAGAGACGAGCATCTACGTTAGGTAGCCACCATAGCAGCTAGTCACGTTGAGCAACTGCAGAGTCAAGTCTCTACCTATGAGTGGAACCGGTGTACGCGGAGAGTTCTTGAAAGGTTCCCAAGTTTATCCAAGAAGAGGAATCTTTCCAGGTTCATGAGGCACTACATCGTGAGATGGTAGGTAGATTGACATCCAAAGTGTCGGCGAGAGCATTATTCAGCCTTAGGCTTCAGCGCCACCTTAATCGAGCCACGTGCCGCTGCCCGGGATCCCCGGATTTAGCAATGTCTAGACCGTACGTGACCGCACTCCTAACCCTGGTCATCATTCACTCTGCGGAGTGCAGACATCCCGACAACCATCTCTACCGTCAAAGCGACGGCATGCAGGCGTGCTAGCATGACAGGCGTGCCAAAAACTCTGCTGCGCACTGTCTGACCCTTATCACTATCATCCCTGAAGTCCGCGGGTGCCTGCCCGCACATCGCGCCCTTTCTCGAACCGGGCCAGCGGTCTTCGAAGTCGACAACCATACAGTAGAAAAGTCGCCACCGGTCCCGCGCCAACATGGCTGCTGGTCGAGCGTTGAAATCGCTGATCTCTCGCCGGAGGCGCGCGGGGAATGAAGGAGAGGATGAGGAAGGTCCGGTCATTGTCAACGATTCACAGAGCGAGGGATCGTTGCTGAGCGATGCCGATGATGATGAGAGAAGCAGTGTAGGCGATCCGGGCGCAACCATGGGCGCAGTCGCAGCGGAAGTGGAATTGACGGCGGGAGCGGAAGGCACAAATGGGTTGAGGCCTGCGAAGAAGGCGCGGAACCGGAAGAAAGGGAAACCTGCGAAGGAACAAAAGGAGCCAGATACTACGGAATCGCAGCAGTCGCAGGTGCACTCTACCAGTCTCAAGGCAATGACGGACACGGAAGCTATGATGAACGGGTTGCGGATCGATGACGGGGAGCATGCCCCAGAGAATGCCGTTGACTTCGAGAGCATGGGCGAGAACGGCAATGGACAGCCTGAGAGCATGATGTTAAGCTCTGCGGCTGCAATGAACGGCAGTGTTGGTACACCGACCTCGAGACAACGCAGAGAGCACGCAGAGTACGTCAACAAGCGCGACGCAGATCCGTCCTTCACACCAAACCGCGGAAACTTCTTCATGCATGACACGCGTGGTCGCCAGAACGGTCCAGGACTACCGATAAGAGGTGCATGGCAAGGCAGAGGCAGAGGAAGAGGTGGACCTGCTGTGGGCGGACCGTTCTCGCCTGCTAATCAGATGGCGCAAGCAGAGCGGGCTGCCGAGCAGCCTTGGAAACACGATCTACACGATACCATCAACGAAGAGCCAGCCAATGCAGGTCTGCAAATCAAAGAAGCAGTCTTGCCACAAGGCCGCGATGCGGGGGATTCGGCACGACTTTTCTCAAGGCTTGCACCACCCCCTGGCCAGGGACAGCATAAGGTACTGTCTTTCTCCAGCACGACCCTGGTGGGCAAAGTGCAGATCAGAGTCCTGCTGCCAGGTATGAGGTCAGCAATTGCGTTCTCGGAGGTGCCGTGGAAACACTACCTTCGTTTACCCAATCACCGGCCACCGCTGCGTAGGGACAAGCCAGTGCGCATATCGCTGCCGGATCGCGCGCCACAGTACGTGTTCCCTTCCACGGACCGCTCTTTCATCTTCGTCCCGCGGCAGAATCGGCCGGCTCAACAAGGTCTTCACCGCGGTGGTTCGTACCAGCGCAGCATTGGCGGATATGGCTACTCGAGCAGACGCACGAGCATGTATGGCGGCAGCGTTTACGCTTCGAGTGTTGCTGCGAGTCGGCGGTCATCGATGGCTGGTGGCTCAAGAGCAGACGCCTTCTCGCCGACCTCATTTGCAAGCGCAGCAGGCATGGGTCCAGCTACCAGGCCTGTCGTCCGCTTGCCACATGGAGCGCAGCCCTTCTCGGCGATGACCACGCCTTCAGGGCCGCTCTCTGGGCAGCATACCCCGATCATGCAGACGTACACCTACCCCCTGCCCCAGCAACCAACATTCCAAGGCACGCCTACGAGCACTGTGCACCAGCCAAGACCGCAAAAGGCAATCTCGGTCACTGGCATTGAGTCGCCCGCGCTGCTCCAGCAACAGACTCCATCGCAGGATCAGCAGCCTTTCTACAATCAGCTGCCTGCGCATGTGGATCAGCAGCCCTACGGACAGCAACAGCCTTATTTCGCGCCGCAGCAGCAATATCAATACCCTCCGCAGCCGCAGGCAAGCACTCCACTTGCTGGCATCCCGGAGCAAGCTGCGCATGGCTTCCAGCCACCGGCGATGTCGTACGGACAGCCGCCGTACTACCCGCAATTCCCTCCACAGCATCAGTACTATTATTCGCCACCGGGGCAGAATGGCTATCCGCAGATGCCCACGTATCTGCCGCCGCCGCAAGGGTACATGATGCCACCCCCAATGCCGCCTTCACAGCCGCCAGCTGAGCAGCACCACCAACCTCAACAATCTACCCAGGAGGAAGAGAGCCCGCAACACCATCAACCGCAGAGTGGCATGGTGGCTCAAGAGCGCAACGGCATGGTCTTCTACGTTCCACAGTCAGAAGCCGATGATCAAGGCCAGAACTTCCAGCCCGCAGAGAGCTTCGTTCCCTCTTACGCTATGCCTGGCCTCGCGCCTCCAACCCCGGCGCCAGATGCCAGCTATTATTACCCGCAGCCGGTTTACTATGGAGCCCAAGCACAGTAGTGAGGAGTCCACCTCATCCCCCCAATATTGCTACTGCACTGGATACACTCTGTGCTTCATGCTCATATGGTGAAATAGCGCACCTATTCGCCGTCAACTCATCGTCACGCGCGCCGATCAGCGAGCTATCGACCGTCTCCGAACGTGGCAGTGGTCGAGCGCGGTGCACACAAGCTACAGCAGCGCAAGGGACAAAAGTGTGCCACCGAAGGGCTAGTATCGAGAGTGCAGCCTGGCGGCAGGCAGCAACCCTTTTGTTATCTTGTATTTTCTTTTGGTTTGCTACGTGGTCTTTGGTCATGGTTTCGTTTTGTTTTCTAGCAAGGCGTTGAGGAGGTGACAGGAAGTGAACGACTTGCACGGATTGGTGCGAGGGGGCCTGCGGGATTCTAGGCGGCGACGTTCATTACCATTTGGTTGGATATCACGGGCGTTAAGTGGGAGCGTGAGGGGAAGGGCTGTTGAGCTCTGAAGTTTTGTGTGTTTGTGCAGTAGCATCTATACCCTCGGTCAACGCGTTGCGTATTCACTAACTGCTTGATGAGTATGCTATCGTACAGCCTTCGTGGGGCCGTGAAGTCGAAGTGGGTGGTGATGAAGTGAGTGTGTATGAGGCGTTTCGATCGCCTATGGACATCACCACGTGTTTGTCAGCGTTTCGCGAATCTACTAGACGCGTTCACTTCGTCGCCTCCTTCTCGTGAGTTCGAGACGCTGACGGATCATTATCCGGGTGAGTCGAACGCATGTGACACAAGCAGACAAGCAGGGTCCGTGCTCCCGCGCTGCTTCATGGAAGGCAACCAGCATCCGTCATCTCACTCTGACAACTCCCACCATCTCTCTTCTCTCACACACACACACACACACACACACACACACACACACACACACACACACACACACACACACACACACACACACACACTTTCGTTCTCTTCAAGAACCCTCATACCTCAGCACGAGCTCGAGATAGCGCTCGACCACGTCACAAACCTCTTCTGTCCCACGAAGCTGGCTGGAGATACAGCCGCAGCGAGCTGTTGCTTATCGCTGCCTGGACTATCACGTCACGAAGCCAGTGAAGCGTAAGGTAGCCGAGCTCCCAGCTCCCCATCCATCAAACCGTCATCTCTCGACAGCCTCACTCCTCCGTCCTCACACCGCACATCGACAACATGGCTTTACCGAGCAGCCACAACGCGATGCCTCTGGACACGCTCATCACCATCAAAGTTTCCGTCAACGACAACTTGAAGAAGCTCAAGCTGCCGCTGCGGGACCTGGGGGCGCCGGTGCTCCCTGATAAGGTACGTCTACGGAGATGAGGGCCGCTGAGGCATCGAGACGTTTCTACGGTCGCTTCTCATCGGCCCAGATCTCGTTCGACGACCTCCTACTAACGTTCTGAACAGCTTCGCACCCTCCTCCACATCAAGCCAGAGCAGACCGTCGTCTTCGAGCGCTTCTCTGACTCAGCCGGCGGCTACATCACGCTTGACCCGGCGAACCCCCAAGTCTTCAAGACGCTCATCCGTGCGGCCAAGGCCAAGCTGAAGCTGCGTCTGAAGGCCACTGTCACGCCAGTTGAGCCGCAAGAGCAAGAGGGGGCGAAGACGGAGGCGTCACAGAAGGCCATGGAGCCTATCATCGTTCGCTCGCCTGTCTATCAAGACAGCACGCGCGACTCGACTGCACTTGACCGTCGCTCAGTTGGCAGCGGGATCTTTCAATTCCGTGAGGCTCGCGCCTCCCAGCAGCCGCTTGTCAACATCATCGATGAGGCACCAGTGCCGCCGCCGTTCGCAACGCGCAGTAAGGAAGATCTGCTGAGCCACAGCAACCTGCCAGTCCGCAGCAAGGAGCTGCCCAAGCCCAGCACCATCCTCATCAATAGCAACGGCCACCCCTGGTCTGTTTACTGTAATGAGTGCGACAAGGCCATGTCGGATGCTCACTACCACTGCAGCATCTGCGATGGGGGCGACTATGACTTGTGCGAGGAGTGTGTGGCGTCTGGCAAGCTGTGCCTTGGCGAAGGTCACTGGCTCATCAAGCGCTTCGTCAAGGACGGCAGGGTCGTTAGCAGCACTACCGAACGCATCTCGCCGCGTTCTGCTCGCCCAAGCAAGCCGATCAAAATTGAGGATCTCATGCACAAGCCAGAGGAGAAGAAAGAGATGCCAGGTTCATTCGCCGATGACACCAAGACGCTTGCTGAGCAGCCGCGCATTCCGACACGCACGTGCAACAGTTGCGTCGTCGTTCTGCCTGAGCGCGACTTTGTCACTTGCACTGCTTGTGACGACTTCGACCTCTGTGTCAGCTGCCACACTGGTAACAAGCACGGCCATCATCCGGCTCACGGCTTCAAAGCGGCTACGCACGAGACGGCACTCTCTTTGTCAGCAGAGACGATGCTCGCCCCAGGCCGCAACGTCCGTCACAACGCCATCTGCGACGGCTGCGACAAGAAGATATACGGTGTTCGTCACAAGTGCTTGAGCTGCCCCGACTGGGACTTCTGCAGCGCCTGCGCCCAAGATGCCCGCCACACTCATCCGCGTCATCGCTTCGCTGCGATCTACAACCCGATCCCGGACCAGTTCACCACTCCCGTCCGCCACTTCGGCATCTACTGCGATGGTCCGCTTTGCAAGAACAGGAACGACCAGTCTTACGTCACCGGCGTGCGTTACAAGTGCGCTGTGTGCCACGACATGGACTTCTGCGCATCTTGCGAGGCTTTCCCTGGCAACCACCACAACCGTACCCATCCGTTGATCAAGTTCAAGACGCCTGTCCGTAATGTGAGCATCACGACCGAGAACGAGGATTTGCGCGGCAATGTGCGTATGATGGGTGACCGTTGCGCTGAGCAGAAGAGTGCTGGCACCGAGACAATGCCTGTGCCGCAGGCGAACGCTGCTACGCAAGTGCAGACCATGGCTGAGATCAAGCCGACTGAGGTCAAGCAGGAAGTGCTGCCCATCCCAGTTGTTGCCTCCGAGGAGAAGAAGGCGGTCGCTGCCGACGAGCCGGCCGCTCCAGTGCCATCTATCCTGCTCAATGCTCATTTCGTGCAGGATAGCATCCCAGACGGCATGGCAATCCAGCCGACCTCTCGTTTCACTCAGATCTGGACCCTGAAGAATCCAGGCCCCTATGCATGGCCAGCCGGCTGCAGTGTTCGCTACATTGGCGGCGACAACATGCTCAACGTCGACAACGGCCATCCATCCTCGGTCTCTGACATTGCTGAGGCCACTGAAAGCAACGTGGTTGGCCGTGAGGTCCAGGTCGGCGAGGAGGTGGCCTTCAAGGTCGTGCTCAAGGCCCCAGTTCGTGTCGGCAGGAGCATCAGCTACTGGCGTCTCAAGGCCGCTGATGGCACACCGTTCGGTCACCGCCTGTGGTGTGACGTCGAAGTCAAGGCGCCAGAGGCTCCCATGCCAGCTCCTGTCAAGCCCGCTCAGCCAGGCCAGCCAATGTACTCTTCACCCTTCGAAGCTGCCCACAAGGCCAATGCCTTACGTATGCAGCAGGCCCTGCTTCAGCAGCAGCGTGCCGCGCAGTATGACCAGATGATGCTGAAGCGTCAGGCTCAGCTGAAGCAGCATTCCGAGATTATCAAGCAGCGTCAGGAGCAGGCGGCGCAAAAGGCGCAAGCGCAGGCATTTGAGTCCCGCATTGGTGCTCCCCCCGCCTACGAGGCATCTGAAGGCCTGCAGGCTCGTGTCATGGCCACACGCGCCGAGCAACGTCGTCAAATTGATGCCATGTGCCGCGCAAACAATGCTCCCACGCAGCAGGCTGGTCCCAACACGACCGCGGCTGACGTGGCAAAGGCCCGCAAGGACGCGGCCAAGCAGCGCGTCGAGCACATCAAGGCTAAGATTATGCGGACTCGTGAGGAGCAGGCCCGCAAAGCTCTCGAGGCTCAGAGGGCTGCCGCTGCGGAGCAGAAGAGCGCGGATGAAACCGAGAAGGTCAAGAAGATCATCGAGGAAGTTAGCAAGTCTGTTGAGAAGGACGAGCCGGCTATGAAGGAGGTGGAGAAGAACATGGACATGGAAGGTAGCCAGATGGTGTTCCCCAAGCTTGAGAAGGAGAGCCCAGCTTCTTCCACCTACCAGTCTGCCGAGTCTTCTTCGATCAGGGGCAAGCCGGCTTACGTGGAGACTGAGGAGGGTGAGATTGAGCGCTCCGCCAGTCCCTCAGCGGCTGCAGTCGACACCGCCGCTCCACCCAGCGAGATCACTACTGTCGCTTCGCCCGTCGAGTGGCGCCGGCACGATGACGAAGACTTCGAGGTGATGAGCGCAGAGGACAGCGAGGAGGACGACGGTTTCCTGACGGACGAGGAATACGACATCCTGGACGCCAGTGACCAGGAGACCGTTGCATCTCCCTAGAAAGAGGGCGCACGGAATGACAATATGGAGGGCGGGCTATGGGATCAGATTGAATACTCACACTGCTAAATGTGGCGCGGATGCTTTTCTGTTGTTGCACTCAGGGTTGAGGGCTTGGTTGGCGTATGAGGCGCTGGCGATGCGCTTTATGTACTTCGGCTAGGTGCTAATGACTTCTCACGAACACGGCTTTCTTCCCAATATTTCTCTGTCACTTTGACCGCCTGCTCTCGCTCTCTACAATACTGACATACTGAGACTGCTCTATGTTGAATTCTGCTCAGTGCCATCGGCCCTGCGGCACAGCAAGGCCCGAGCTACCGGATGCAGGACATCTTGGGCCCCACCACGCCCACGTTGTACCTACCATCCTGCTTGCCTGCGTTGCCTCGTCTGGCTCTCTGACACATCTCTTTTGGGTAGCTCGCAGACATGACCGTCACTCGGCAGTTCCTTTGGCTCTCACACCCTTCGCATTTCGTAGGTGGCTCTTCCTCCCTCCACGACATCCGATCCCTTACCTAGGTATCTTTCACGCGTGGCAATCGGGTTTCGCGTATCTCCATAATCATTCTTCCATCATCATTTCCAGGCGGATCTCTGACGATCGCGGATCTCGTACGGCGCGCCATCACATCTCTCTCTCTCTCTCTTCTTTCTGAGCGCTCCGTATAACCCCTTGCTTGTTTGTTCTTTCCTGCGATATCTTGCTTGCTCACCGTTCCCGCCCCGAACTCACCCTCAAACGATGCCGCTTCAAAAGGACAGCCAAGGCCGCAATGTCGTGCCTTTGCTCGTCAATGGCCAGACCCTCCCTATCGACGAATCCCGCGTCCGACCCGTCCAATCCTCCATGACCGATGAGACAATTCACTACTACGCCTCCACCGACGTCAAGACCTGCGATGATGCTTGCGAAGCCGCATGGACTGCCTTCAGCGGTAGTACGCTGGACACGGGTCGTAGCGGATGGAAACGCGCTTCTGCCAACACGAGGAGGGACGTCATCAGTAAAGCCGCCGATCTGTTTGAGGCGAGACGCGACGCGCTGGTTAAGACGCAGATGCAGGAGACGAGCTGTCAGCAGGGATGGGCGGTTAATAACGTCGTCACGACTGTAGGCTATATGCGGGAGATCGCTAGCTGCGTAAGTGGGATCCGAGGAGAGATTCCGACGATTGATAAACCGGATACCTTTGCGTTTGTGTTCAAGGAGCCTGTTGGTCCCGTGCTGATTATCCCGCCTTGGAATGCGGCGATTGTGTTGGCGACGAGGGCTGTCACGAGTGCGGTTGGAGCCGGCTGTACGGTTGTGCTGAAGGCGAGCGAGCTGTGTCCGTTGACGCATAGCATGATCGTGGACATCTACCACGACGCCGGGCTGCCAGCCGGCGTGCTCAACTCCGTGCAAGCCGAGCGCTCGAACGCTGCGGAAGTCACAGAGGCTCTGATTGCCAACGAGCGTATCCGCAAGATCGAGTTCATCGGCTCAGCAGCCGTCGGCCGTATCATCGGCGCAACAGCCGCGAAGCACCTCAAACCCGTCCTCATGGAGCTCGGCGGCAAATGTCCCGCTATCGTCCTAGACGACGCGAACCTTCAGAAGGCCGCCGCGCTATGCGCGAAAGGCGCGATGCTGCACCATGGTCAGATCTGCTTCTCCACCGAGCGCATCATCGTGCAACGAAGCATCGCTCCGCACTTCCAGGATTTACTCGTCAAAATGGTCGCGGACGAGCAAGGCGGCACAGCAGTACACGCTGGTATCGCAGAGAAAGCGCAGTCGATCCTACAAGACGCCAAGGATAAAGGCAGCCAATTCCTGATCGGCGGGCCAGAAATGGCGACGAAGAATGGAGTCCAGCCTTCCATCGTCCTCGTGGATCCCAAGGCGTCCAAAGACGACCTTACCATAGTCGACGAGGAGACTTTTGGGCCCAGCGCTAGTCTTTATATTGTGGAAGACGATGTCGAAGCGGTGCAGATCGCGAACCGCTCGGCTTACGGGTTGAATGCGACGATTCATTCGAATAATATGGAGCGCGCGCTCAAGATGGGTCGGGAGTTGGAGTACGGGCAGGTGCATGTCAATAGTATTTCCGTCTTTACGAGCTGGACAGGTCCGCAGGGTGGTGTGAAGGGTTCCGGGTGGGGGAGGCAGAATTCGCATTGGGGGTTGGAGGAGTTTCTGCAGGAGAAGTTTATTACTTATCATGGGAAGGATAGTGCGTAGATTTGTCGGAATGCAGTGTATTGGGTATGGCACGGGCTTTAAAGGGCTGAGGCTTTTGAAGTTGCTGTTGGTCCTTCATCTAAGACGGTCGGTGCGTACGAGCGTCGACCTGTATCGACTAGGATTCGTCTCAAACGTATCCAAGGACACTTTAGGTCCCCGCGATCGGGCTGTCAGTCCATAGGTGCTTAGTCCATCCCCACAGGCGTTCGAGGTCCAGCCCCAAAACCCTCCAAGACAGCCCCTCGTCGACGGTCTTCCACATCGACCCGCTCGCTCACTCACTCAGGAGCCCAAGCCTCCTCCATCTCCGGCGCACACATCTTCGTCACCTGATGCACGTGCCACGCCGGACAGCTAGGCCCATGCCTAGCATCCTTCCCCTCCGCCCTATGAACCCTCACAAGCGCGTCCGCAAACTCCGCCGCCATCTCCGAGTCCCGGGCCATCGTACTCTTCATGACCGCCGAGATCGCCGGCTCCTCGCGCGACGTCATGCAGCGGAAGGCGGCGGTTGTGAAGAGGAAACTCTCCATCAGCGAGTGTGGGGCATAGGTGTGGATGTATTCGAGGCGGTAGGGGGGCGCGGTCATTTGTTCCTTGGCGTAGTGGGCGCGGATGAGGTCCACGACTGTGTTTCGCGATGGAATAGGTCAGCATTTGCTTTTTACCACGCTTCGCCAGAAGAACCCTTCATCGGTAGGTACGGGTTTCCAATTGAATAAGAAACAAGGTCAGATCTTTCAAACGCGTAAGAAGAAAAACTCACCCCTGTTCTCCAAATCCTCGCATCCGAACTTCCAAGCCAGCGCGTACAAGCCCAAGTAATGACCAATCGAGTGCCAGTCCGTCGGCCCATGCAAAGCCTTCCCGCCAACCCAGGAGTGGAAGAGCGCCAGACTCGCCTCATCGGCATCTTCGAACGTTGTTTGTTCCGGGCTAGGATCAGGCGTCTCGGTCAGGAGTTTCTTGAAGTAAGGCACTTTGGCTTTGAGCTGCGCGGTGTCGAAGACGAGGGCTTTGTGGGCGCGGCCGGCGTAGAGTAGGGTTGTGTCTTTGACGTGTTGGGAGGGTGGGCGGTCGAGGGCCTGTAGTGATTTAGTAAGTGGGCATTCTATTGGAGGCTTGGAGCGGTTGGCGTTGGTCATGTGTGTTAAAGTGAGCTGTGTGGACGTACGCGTGGTGCGGCTGGGACATGGCTGTCAGAGTTGCGGCGCGAGCGCGTCACAGGCGCGAGCTCGTTTTCTTGCTCGACGGAGTGACGGAGGCTGGAGGATGAGCCTGACTTTCTCATCGACCCGGTGCGGATGGCCGGGACGTGAAGGTTGGTCGACATTGTTGCTTGAGATTCTGAGGATTTCCTGTTTTGGGAGAAATTGAAGGATGTTGTCTTTAGGGGCAGCGAATGCAACTCTGCGTATTAGCGTAGAGCTGTACTGATCGATGAGTGATGTCTGGGGGATAACAAGGACGATAAGTGAAATAGTGACGCGCAAGGAAGAAAGTGAAGCACGTATGGGATAGTGATACGCGAGGAAGGTGGTTGGCGCGCGAAGGAGGTCGGAAGCGGGAACGCGTGAGATCTGTGGAAGGAAGGAGCTCCGTTGCCACGAAAAGTGATGGCAACTGCTGCAAAACCTGATGCTTCTGAAAAATTCAGATGGCAACAGCCCTCCAGGATCGTGCTTGGCCTCGACGCGGCTGCTAACTCTGCGGCTAGCCTTGCCTTACCACACGATGGATTTGTACTAGCCGTCAGTCGTCGCGACAGTCCAACACTTTACATTTCGTACAAAGCCTCTCGCAATCAAGCCGCTAAACGCTCAAGTATCGAAGTTTTTCAACTCGGGCATGAAACCCATCCCCTGTCCTTGCCCCTCCTTCTTCAACTCCTCGCCACCAGCAACATGGATACCGCCCGCACTACGTTCGACGACATGCTTCCGGAGCATGCTAAGGACCTCACTGTTCTTCCACCGTTGCGGAACCGGACGGTACGCCGGCTTAAATGTGCCGACCGTCTGCGCCCACTCGCCTTTCGCAGGAGCCACGGGCTTGACATCGTTGTTCTCAGCGTTCATAGGAGCGTGCTCAGCCGAGTTTGAAGGCTCGTTGCCTTGGGCCTCAGGTGAAGCGTGCTGAGGCCCTGCGCCTTCCGCGTACGCCATGCTAGTAGGAGTCGGTTCTTGAGTAGCCCAATAGTAAATGTCCCAATCGTTCTCATCCAGAAATAAATCGTACTGCTGCAGCTGCTTCGGGGTCATATGGCCTAGGTGCTCGTCGGCGAAGGTGGAGAGGAGCAGGTCGGACTCTAGCGTCCCTCTTTTCCGGGATTGATCTATACATCGCGTATCAGTTAGCCGCCTTGCCCTGTGTGATGGAATGCGGCTTACATATGAGACGAGCACGGGTAGTGTTGACATCCTCGCCGGTGCGGCGGAGGGGCTCGACGCGGAAGCTGCCGCCTTCAATTTCACCTACGTCCAAGTCTGCATTGGGGCCCGAGTCTGGCGCGGACTTCTGCTGCCCGCCCATCATGCGCTGGGTGTTCTCCGGCTTGCTGTCCTTGGGGACAAAGTCGGGGTCGACACTGGTGATGAGCTCCGGGGGCGCGTTATCCTTGCCAATGGCGGGCATCTCGTTGGCAATAGTGCTGTTGCTGTTGGTCATATGCGGGTTATCCGGCTTCTCCATCTGAAACTTGCGGTAGGCTTCTGCCGTATCGTTGCAGCGCTCGTTCATCGGTACGGCGAAACGGGAGCGGGTGGTGCTGAACATGCGGACGTTCTGGCGCGCGGCCAGACGCAGCAGCGTGCGTGGAGCGGACATGGCGATGATCGTTGACGAGAGGAAGTAGATCGGGGTCGTTCGTTCTTCGACGAGAATGGATCGTTTGCCTGGAAGTAACTGCTATACATACCAAACCAAAAGTTGACGTCGAATGCAACCGTCATAGGTAGGATTCGCGTTGCTGCCTTAGGCAGATATAATGTCACCCCGTTCCAGTCTCATCCTAGCCCAATCCTCGAAGAACATAAAATACCTTGCGAATGTGAATACATTCGTCCCAGATTCCCTGCGACGGCAGCGACATATACGCAAAGTCAATTGATTGCTGACAACGATACAGATTGTTTGTAGAACGTATGATTCCAATAATATCTTGCATTAGTAGACGTCCGCATCTTCTCTTCCACATAGAGTTTGCCCTTCTCCCTCTTTGCCTACCCAAGAGAAAACAACAAGTCCACTTCACCTCCTCATCACGGCCTTTCCAAACCCACACCGTGCACAGCGAACCCACCATGGCCAAACCCGACCAAGACGTCCGCGAGCGTCTCCGCCAACACTTCGCGGACCTCCCCCCGGAAGACCAAGCCGGCGCCTGGAACGCCATGTGGCAACAAAACATCACGCCCTGGGACCGCGGTCTTCCCAACCCTGCGCTCATCGACACCCTCACAAACCTCAGCGGCATGCTCGGCCGCCCATTCAAAGACCCTGACGATCCAAGCAAATCCCCTCGACGCAAAAAAGCTCTCGTCCCAGGCTGCGGCCGCGGCTACGACGTCCTGCTGCTCGCCGCCGCCGGGTACAACGCCTACGGCCTCGACACCTCGACGCTAGCTATAAGCAGCGCTCAAGACCTTGCAAACGAGCCTGACAGGGACAGCAAATACGCTCCCGCGATTCCCTCAGAGGAAGGCGGCGGCCGAGGCGAAGCCGAGTTCCTCGAAGCCGATTTCTTCAAGGACGCCTTCCTCGCTCACACAGACGGGGGAGAGTTCGATATCATCTACGACTACACCTTCCTCTGCGCGCTGCCGCCGGCTTTAAGGCCGGCGTGGGCGAAACGCATGAGTGATTTGCTTTCGCCTACGGGGCATTTGATTTGTTTGGAGTTTCCGTTGAAGAAGGAGCCGAGGCTTGGGGGGCCGCCTCATGGGTTGACGTGTGAGTTGTATGAGCAGCTTTTGAAGCAGCCGGGGACAGAGGTGAAGTATGATTCTGGTGGGTATGTTATTGTGGAGGAGGGCGGTGTGGGGAGGGCTGATGGCGCATTGACGAGGGTTGCGAGGTGGAAGGCGGAGAGGACGCATGAGGTGGGGAAGGGCGGGGATTACGTTAGTGTTTGGATGCATTTACGGTGAGGGTCGAGGCGGAGAGGGTGGTGTGGGTTGGGCCTGGAGTTCCGGCTCTGGAGGTCAAATGAATGTGACCCACTGTCTATTTGCGCTGATTACAACTCGGTGTTGCTGGTACATATAACATGCTCGTAAATCATGTAGCCTCGCCACCTTCCGCAACAAAATGTCAGGCTTTTCTGCTACTCGTACAGTTTCCTTCTCCAATTCAAAACTCCAGTCCCGGAACGTAGACGTACAAGCTCTGCCCAACTCAAACTCCTTGTGAACAGCTCGTAATATCATAAGCCTCTGGACCCCATTTGGTGGCGACCGACCGTCTCGCACTATGCTAGGCCTTCCGCCCGCAGTCCGAACGAGCGGCACGCGTCCTGGTAATCACACCCTCGTGACTTCGTGCCGGAACCTGGACAGCGCGTGTGCGCCGTCGCCGTTTGTTTTATGCCTCGGACCCTGGGGGACGGTTTCCTCTAAACGCCGCCTTTGCCCGACGACGACAAGATGTCCTTCTGCTTGTGCAGCACTGCAAGCGGTCTCATCAAGTCACTCACAAATCGGCTGCATCCGCCACGCCGGCTGCAGGAAATTCTGCGCGTAGGGGCCGCAGTGCGATGGCTCAAAGCTCATCTCCTGGTCGACACCACAGCCTCTCGCGCGCTTGTAGCTGAAGGAGACCTCCCTACGCTGCTGCTGCGGTAGCTCCTCTTCCTCATCGTCCCGGCCACGACTCCTCTTCTTCGATCCAGCGACAGGTCTCGCGGCAGCCGTAGCGGCAGCAGCAGCGATCGTCTCCTGCACTCTCGAGCGCAGCTCAGCGGCCACTTGCTCGACCAAGACAACCTTCTCGCTGAACGGCTGCAGCTGCACGCCATTCCTCTCGATCGTGTCGAAAGTCCACGCGCTCATCGCTTGCGCCTCCTCTAGCAGCTGCGTCGTGACCGTGGTGAGCTCGTGATAGTCAGCACCGCCGTAAGCCTGCTGCTGAGCTGTTGTAAAGGTCATGGCGGCCCTCGCGTCGTGACTGATGGTGTTGAGGAGGTTGGCGAGTTTCTCTTGCTCGGCGAAGAAGAATTGTTGGTGTTGAAAGGCGGCTTGGGCGCGCGGGGTGTACATCATGAAGTGCCGGCGCGCGCTCTGAGGGAAGCTGGAGGTGGGTTGGTGCATGATGAGACCCATTGTTGCGATGGAAGGCTTGCGGTTGTAGTATTTGGGGGATGATGTAGTGGGCTACCGGATGTTGTTGATGGGTCGTACCTCAGGCAGTAATAGGTCCAGACGCGACTCAGTGGAAGAAGTGAAGAAGCAAAGAAGAGCTGTAGCAGTAAGAGGAACAGGGGCCGGGAGCAGCAATGGTGGGCACACGCGACAGAAGGCTGCAGGCTCTCGACAGGGTAAAGTCGCCTGGTAAAGGTAAGATAATAACGTGAGGGTATAGCTGATGGAGGTAATAATGCCCGCTTACCCTTTGATGAGGTGAGGCTGAGAAGCGTCGGCCTCTCGCCTTTCCGCCTTGTCGCGATACGCGCTCCGGCGAAGCAAGCACAGAAAGAGGTCAGAAGTCCTCGCTCGGTTGGTTGCACGCGTAGAGTAGTGGCGCAGGTGGTTGGCTGGCGAGCTGGGGCTCTCAGGGGCCGGTCCGGATTGGGAAACGCGCTAGAGCGCCAGCCATCGGATGCGTCGGAGGCTCGGGTATAGCGCATGAGGCTTGGCGCTGGCTTCTTTCGGCGAGTGGACGAGGACGGGGCCGGAGTGCAGGACGACAGACAGCGAGGACTGTACCGCCTCCTCCTGTGACTTGGTCTCTTCTTGGGCTGTTGGTGCGACCACACGCAACGATGCTGTTTCCGCCTTGAATGCGAATGGTGTGCGGCGTACTATACCTCTGCCTTTACAGGACCTGCTGTCCCGGATGCATTCGCCATGCATGAGGTAGTACTGAGGAACGCCGATACCCGTGGCCCTATTGTATAAGGTATAGGTCCTCGTCCGCCGTGCATATCATGAATTGCTACGACCATCCCGCAATCCAGATAAGAAAGGAACGGCCAACACGCCTGAGACCTCGAAGCGTCCAGGAAACATCGAGAGCCTTGAGATGCCCGTTGAAGACCGAAAGATCACCAGCCTAGACAGGTAATCCAACGCTACCTCACACACCCCATCCATCTACGCCGCCTTCCTTCTCCCCCTCCCCCATCCCCCCTTTCTGCTTCATCTCAAACCTCCTCCTCTTCTCCATCTGCCCCTCCTTATCAGCCCTCATCCTCCGTATCAGCCTAGACTTCTGCCTTATCTTCCACCCATACCGATAAAAGATGAAAGGGATCGGGATACAGACCGCCTCGAGGATCGCCAGCAACGTGCCCGCCCACCTCGCGCCGAGCGTAGTGTACATGGCTGCGCCGGCCAAGGGCATTGTGGCGCCCATGATGGAGCGGAGGACGGCGTTGCCCGCGAGAGCGGATGCGGCGTAGATGTCGTAGGAGTAGACGAGGTAGTTGGAGGCGTAGATGAAGACCGCGCAGTTGCCCATGCCAAAGGGGATGCCGGCGAGGATGGGCACAATCCCTGGTTTCCCGCGTCAGTATGTGTGATACGTTTCCGTCAAGGTAATGGTTCGACTTACAGTGCACGCCAGGTGGCCCTGTCCAGGCAAACCATATCTCTCCGATGGGAATCAGGACTGCCGCGATACACACCACGCTCACCATCGCCTCTGGCGGTGGATCACCCGTTTCGCTCTCTGGATCCGCTTTGTGCGCGTTGATCATCTTTCGAATCAGCGGCTCGCAGCAAATGACGATCATCGAGCCGACCCCTATGCCGCAGAACGCCAGACCAGAAACCCCAGGCGACCAGCCTCGCATGTCAGTGAACACCCGCGGGTATGCCACGAAGCACAGGTACAGCACACCATACACCAAGCTGATGTAAATATCCCAGAAGATCAGTATCGGCTCGGTGAAAGTCATCGTAAAAGGCCTCGCAAGGTTCACTTTCAGCAGCGGCACCAGCGCCTCCCTGTCATCGTAACGGCTCCACCACCGCTCATCCCCCGTCTCCTGCCTCTTCTTCTCCGCCCGCTTCCTCAAGATGGCCGGCTCATACGTCTCCGGGATCAGACCAACAACCACCCAAGCCACACTCGCCACAATCACCACCACCCAGTTCGTCCACCTCCACCCCAAATACTGATACACAAACCCGCCCACCACAGGCCCAATCACCGGTCCATTCATCGGCCCAATCGACCAGATCGAAAACGCCAGCGCCCGGTGCTCATCATCCGTTATATCATTCACCGTCCCCGGCGCATTACTGATCATCGCCGCGGCACAAAACGCCCCGAAAAACCTCGTCACTAAAATCGTCGCCATATTCTGCGCCACGGCACATGGAATTACAAACACCACAAACATCCCCAACGCGATGATATAGATAGGTCGACGACCGAACATTTCGGATAGAGGGGCCAGGATGACGGCGCCTGTGGCCATACCTAGTAGGTACGTCGTCACGCCAAGGATCCCTTCGGTTTGAGTGGCGTTGAAGGCGCGCTGCATGCCCGGGATTGCGGAGGTGTAGCTGGTGGAGTAGAGGACGACGCAGGTGGTGCCGTAGCTCATGACAAAGAGGATCAGGCCTTTGTACCAGACGGGCCAGTTTTGCGGGTTGGCTTGCTCGCCGTCGGCGAAGTCGATTTCGAAGGCCGGGTCTGTTGTGAGGGTGCTGCGATTGGTTTGGGTGCGTTGAAGGGTCGGAGGTGTGATGCCTAGGGCGCCTGATGTGGTGGTTGCGCGGGAGATGTGAGGGGTCAGGGTCTTGGAGGGGTTGTCTCTGTCGTAGGGTTCATGGTCTGATTCGGTGGCTATGCTATCGCCGTCGGCGGAGACGGAGCCGGTGGAGATGGGGACTTTGGCGGTTTTGGTCCGGTCCTTTCCGTGGGGTGGTGGTCCTGGTTCCTCTTCTTCCTCCAGAGCATGCGCTGACATCTCGACGGTCTGCCTGTCTTATCGGACAGGTCCGTTCCAGAGTTTATGTGCCTTGGATTTTGCCTGTGCCAGTGTAGCGAGATATAGGAAGATCTCTCCAATCTCGCAAGATAGTGTCAAGATCGGAGAAGCAAGCACGGCGGAATTAGTGATATGCTAATAGCAGGCCTCTTGCAATCGGACGATACTGCTCTAATGCCGTAGGAAAGAAGAAGAAGAAAGTAATCACAGGTAAGGTAGGTAGCTTGATAACCCACCTGGAGTGTGCAGAATTTGCAGACGGTGGTGTAGTCACTATGGCGATAGCTCGCGCAGCCAGGTGCGGTGAGCGCCTACCCTTGCCATTTGCCGGTGACTGTACGTGAGGCCTGCCCACCTGGCATGTGGGGAGGACTTTCCACCTGCAGTTGAGAAGCTTTTCTCGGCAGAGCAGTGCAAGAGCGGAACGAAGCCATTCTTGCGGTATCGCTGCCCCGCTGTGTCAACAATCTAATGTGCATGCGCGTCTTATAGTACCTGCCTGTTTCGGAGCCGGATGGCTTGGCGCGGTGATGTTCCGTACTGACTGACTACCTCACTAACCGTCGAGAGTACCTTATTCGACTCGCTGCTCGACGGCGGAATGCTCTTCTCTTACTCTCAGTACCAGTGATTGAAAGGTTTCAGGGCTACTATGGAGAACCCATGCGATGCTCTGGCAAGTCTTTTGTTACACGGCATGCATTATGCGGCTTGATACCGCGGTGTGGATGCCGTCTTTACTGGAACGCCAAGGGATCAGACTGGGGCGTTTGGCATGGCATCTCTTGGTTGCAGTGGACTCATGCCGTCGTCTCTGAAGATGTCAGCCCAATTGATGGAAAAGCACTGTCCTCTCATGTAACCGCATGGCACCTGCACGAAAGAAAGAAGACCCTCGACTAAAGCAATGACGGCGTATCGGTGATATTTCCAAGGGCATCTTTCATCTTCAGCGGAGTCCAGCCTGTCAGCTCTACCTCCTACATTCATCTCAATGCATCGCCAGACCATTGGCCTCCCCTGGCAATGACTTCACCCGTGCCTGGTTGACTCATGCCATAAGGTACCGTCATGCAGCAACGAAGGCACCCAGACATGAGACTACCTCAGCATACGACCAGAAGATTTCGATGAAGACAACAGACTGGCCAGAACCACAGGAAAGGCAAAGGGCAACCTTGGTCAAGAGCTCGTTACGGCCGACTAAACATGCCTTTGGACAGACGTCTCGTGAAGCCTCGGCAATCTGGACCGCGCTATGCCCCAGATTCTCGGTTGGTGCCAGTGAAGTCTACTGCGGGACCACAGCGACCATTCGTCCGAGGTCTAGGGACGCGACTCCGGTCCTCCACGTCCCTCCCTCGGCCACAGCGCTGCCCTCCAGCGAGCTCTCTGGTGTGAGCCTCCCGCCAGCACGCTCACGCACGAGCACCTGGATCTCCCATTCGGGCGAGATCGGAGCTCCGCGGTAGGTGACTGCTCAGAAGCTTGTCTTTCTTATACCTTTCCATCTCCTCTTGCCCGTGACGTGTGCTCGTCTACTTGTCATCACGTCCTGTCCACACAGCCTGACCTATCTGAATCCCACCAGCCCCCGTCAAGCTGGCCGAAAGAATCAAGCAAGCAGCAGCGGTCATAACATCCATCATCCCGTCTAGTATCTCAGCAGCAACCATGGTCGCCCACGCCAACGACTCCGAGGAGCAGCGTTACCAAGAGGAGGTCAAGGAGCTGAAGCAGTGGTGGACCGACTCGAGATGGCGGTACACCCGTAGGCCGTTCACGGCAGAGCAGATCGTGCAGAAGCGAGGCAATCTGAAGATCGAGTACCCGAGCAATGCCATGTCCAAGAAGATGTGGAAGACGGTCGAGGAGCGCTTCGCCGTACGTATGGAGCTATCAGCAATGTGGAAACTTCGCTGACGGATTGCAGAACCGCGATGCCAGCTTCACATTCGGCTGTCTAGACCCGGTTATGGTCACGCAGATGGCCAAGTACTTGGACACCGTCTACGTCTCTGGCTGGCAGTCTTCGAGCACCGCCTCTGCGACTGACGAGCCTGGCCCAGATCTTGCAGACTACCCATACGACACTGTGCCGGACAAGGTCCAGCACCTTTTCAAGGCGCAGCTCTTCCACGACCGTAAGCAGCGACAAGAGCGTACTTCCGTCCCCGAGTCGGAAAGGTCGAAGCTCGCGAACACCGACTTCCTGCGACCGATCGTTGCGGACGCCGACACCGGTCACGGTGGACTTACGGCTGTCATGAAGCTCACCATGCTCATGATCGAAAAGGGCGCCGCCGGCATTCACATTGAGGACCAGATGCCGGGTACCAAGAAGTGTGGTCACATGGCCGGCAAGGTGCTTGTCCCCGTCAGCGAGCACATTAACAGACTTGTAGCCATCCGTGCACAGGCCGACATCATGGGCACCGACCTCCTTGCCATCGCCCGCACGGACTCCGAGGCCGCCACTCTGATCACCAGCAACATCGACCCCCGCGACCACCCGTTCATCCTCGGAGCCACAAACCCGGCCCTCCAGCCCCTCAACGACCTCATGCTCGCGGCCGAAGCCGCCGGTAAGCAGGGCGCCGAGTTGGAAGCCATCGAAGTAGCCTGGACCGAACAAGCTGGCCTCAAGCTCTTCCACGAGGCCGTCGCCGACGTCATCCAAGCCGGCGTGCACGTGGACAAGCAAGGCCTGGTTGAGGAGTTCAACAAGCAAGCCAAGGGCAAGAGCAACGCCGAGGCTCGCTCCATCGCCAAGGGTCTCACCGGCGTCGACATCCACTTCGACTGGGACGCCGCTCGCACCCGTGAGGGCTTCTACAGGTACCAGGGCGGCTGCCCATGCGCTATCATGCGCGCCTGCGCTTACGCTCCCTACGCCGACCTCATCTGGATGGAGAGCAAGATGCCCGACTTCGCGCAGGCCAAGGAGTTCGCCGACGGCGTGCACGCTGTCTGGCCGGAGCAAAAGTAAGCCAAACAACCCCCTTCGTCCCCAGATCAAAGATCGAAAATCCCCTGCTCTCCAGACCACTAACACTCTCCTCCCTTCCCCCTTTTTCCACAGGCTCGCCTACAACCTCTCCCCCTCCTTCAACTGGAAGACCGCCATGCCCTCGAACGAGCAAGAAACCTACATCAAGCGCCTCGGCACCCTCGGCTACTGCTGGCAGTTCATCACGCTGGCCGGCCTGCACAGCACCGCGCTCATCTCCAACGCCTTCTCGTCCGACTTTGCCAAGCGCGGCATGCGCGCTTATGGCGAGACGATCCAGGAGCCGGAGATGGCGCAGGGCGTCGAGGTCGTCACGCATCAGAAGTGGAGTGGTGCCAACTACGCGGATGAGTTGCTGCGTATGGTGCAGGGCGGTGTCAGCAGCACTAGTGCTATGGGTAAGGGTGTTACCGAGGATCAGTTCAAGCACTGAGGATGTGTGGCTTGAGTTTTTCTCCTCCTCTCTATGAGAC
Organism: Salinomyces thailandicus; assembly: GCA_005059885.1. NCBI lineage: Eukaryota > Fungi > Ascomycota > Dothideomycetes > Mycosphaerellales > Teratosphaeriaceae > Salinomyces > Salinomyces thailandicus. The sequence goes on from NAJL01000010.1 coordinate 289,087, forward strand.
TTGCGGAAGGGTTGGGGTTTTGGGTTGTATGTATGTAGGAGGGCTGTAGCTATGTGATATTGTGTTCTCCTTGGGCAATTTTCTCGATTGACATGACCGGGTTTCTCTTTCTTTTCCAAGGAGAAAAAAAGAAAAAAACTTTGTGAAAATGTCCCGTTCGTTACGCTGCTTGTAAGCTTCTAGAACATCGGACAGACTCTGTTCGTCTCTACTTGTCTCTGCGCCTCTCTGGGCTATCTACATGTTGCTGTTATAACACTGCATCGCTACCTAGGTACAGATATGTGACGTGCAGCAAGGGGACGAGCAAGACCTGAGCTGGTATAACAGACCACGTGCACAGATGGCACGGTATTGCTAATAATAAGGCAATCCGAAGTTCGATTCTCTTCAAGGTAAAACAAGGTACCTTGGGTACTAGGTAAGGAAGAATTGCCGTGAGTCCCGAATGAAATTCCACTCGTACGTCCGCTCGGGCTGACTACCTACAATATACCAGGTAAATGGCGAAGAGACAAAACGTGTACCTACAGCCGCATGGTTTGTAACCCTAACGAAATAGAGGTAGCCAGACCCTTCTTTACGTGTAGCAAGAAACCCCTTCGTTCATACTATCCAACCTTGAAGCATCGCAAGTTCTCCAGTAGTGGGCTTCGTCATAGCAAGCATAAGGTAAGGTAAGATAGCCATGAAACCACCAATATCGACATACAGTACTCCGCCGGCTACCTCCGTGGAAACGAGCGAACAAAGGACGATTAAGAGGTAGTCCTTTTACGTGGGGAATCAAGAGGTTGTGTTTCAGTGTAAGGCAAAGTAGTTGACAGGCATGCACATTTCTCTATCTCGTCTTGTTCTGGCCTAGCCACGTCACTGAAGTCACGTCTCTTACTTCCAACGCCAGTCCCATTTGCAGCCCTTCTGTATAAAGCCCTTCGGTATCACGTTATAAGCGTCCCATCTTCAATTTCGTCACTGTAAGGTAAAAAGCAAAGCCGAACGCCTTCCCGCGCCAAGCAGTCGAAATGCAAACCCCCCCCCCCTTCCCCTCCCTCTCCCTTCGTGTAATCATTGAGAAACGCCGTAGCGTCGAGGTATGATGGTAGCCTTGGGTGGATTGGGCAGTCACACGACGTCCAGCAGACGCTGAGCGAGCGGGCTTGCAAGGAAAGCGACAGTACCCATACCGCCAGCAAGGAAGACGGTGGCGTATGTGGCAGCGTGTTTGGCGGCGTTGCGGGCTTTGCTTGATGTCTGCGTCTTTCTGGCCTTTTTTACTGGTGGCGGCTGGTCTTGCACGGCTTCTGGCTCATGCTTGTAGACGAAGAGCTTATTCTCAGACGCATTTTGCGGTGGCGAGCTGTACGCCACGAAAGAGGCTGGTGCTAAAGTGGCTGTTGCAAGCGGCGGCTCTACGACGGCATCGTTTGAGATGTCTTCTGCTTTGCGTTTCAAGCTCGCTGGGCCCGCTGTTGTCGTATCAGGAGTCTCGTCGTTGGTGAAATTCTCGACGATATCGGAGATGGAGATACGCGACACAGGAGGAGGAGCTGACGGACGGACGCCCATACCCGTGCAGGGAATGGATGCACAGAGCTGCTGCTGATCGCTTCGCGTGGTACATGCTGGATAAAAGGGAGGCTTGATGCCGGAGCAGGAGTAGGGTGGCAGGTCCGGTTGTAGTGCTGAGCTTTGCCAGCAGGAGGGCACTTCTTGGATTGGGGATAAGCCGGTTTCTGGCGAGGGAGAGCGCTGGGGCTGGATGGGCGCATACTCCAGCTCCTGTTCCATTTCTTGAGGTTGCTGGTCATGAACAGACGCCTCCTCTAGCTGCTCTTCCGTCTCTTGATCCTCGTCGTCTTGATCCTGCTCCTCTTCGCCGTCCGAGAAGTAGTCAGGATATTGGTCGGCGAATTGGCTGATTGACATATCGCTTTCTCCGTCGTCGTCTTCGTCGTCCTCAGCGAAGTCCTGCTCAGACCCAGCGTACGTATCTTGAATGACCCTGGAAGGCGGAGACCTCGTGCCCTCATTCGCGGCTACAAGATTGTCACGCGCTGAAAGGATGTCGCACGTCGTCAACGGCATCGTAGGAGGAGTATCCAGGTCGATTGGCTTTTCCTGGCTTCCAGCCCTATCTTTCGCTTCTTCTGGGGTTGTCTTTGCCGAAGAGAACATCTCGTCGTCACTGAAAGAGGATTCACTGTCGCTACCGGATTCGAGTGGTACGGCGTAATTGCTGGTGCTTGCCGTGTTTGCGGAACGGGAGAATGCGACAGAAAGACCATCGTGCGAGTCTACTGATTCAATTAGTACGATATCGAAGCTAGTACGTAGGTGTGGGAAGTGAATTTTACCGCTGCCCCGTTGGACACGATCACCGAGCTTGACGACGTCCCCGGCCTTTAGAGTGTGCGGGCTAAAAGGCGTAAGACGCCTTCCATTCACTATAGTCCCGTGCATGCTATTCTGGTCCGTGATCGTAATCTGCTCGTGCACCAGTCTGAACGGGTGGACCTTGATCTCGGCGTGGACGCGAGACATGACTGGACAGTCGAACAGAGCGTTGTTCGGGCTCGCTTGGAGGTTCTTGGCTTCCGAACGAGAGGCACGACCAATGGTGATACGACTGTTGGGCGCCACCGTAAGATGGCGGACGTCGGCTGGATCGTCGATGGCTGCAAGACTGATGTGTACGCCGCAGGAGTCGAAGGCCATGTTGCGTGTCGTGTCGAGGCCGAAAGGCATACTGAGGTGGAGGTGGTCGGTACAGCAAGGTAAGTAGTGGGTGGGTGACGTGGTGGAGGTTATGGTCGGGATGGGTATGGAAGTGGTCAAGTGTCGTACGGATGAGCACAGCCAGGCCAGGCCAGGCTACTACTATCTTCACCTCACTTCACGTGAAGCTGCGGGGCAGCTTACCAGCACATGACCAGCTGCCCGGCCTTGCTTCCAATTGTTGCTTTCCTCACTTCACCCTTCCAAGTGAGGCTGCTGGGAGTCTCTGCCTGAGGCACTGCGTATCGTGTCTGTGGTCTCAGGGAGATTGGAAGCCGACGAAGCGTAAGGTGCCTTACCTACATGTGTCTGGTGATCAAGAGACGAGGTCGAGGCCAAGGTCATCGACCTGGACATGAGCTCCTGCAGGCAGCAGCGAGAGATCCGTGCATTGCGCGCTAGTGCCCCTCGTCCGACACCTTATCTTATCTCCCCGTCCCGTCGGCCCAAAATTTGTTGCAACCTCAGGCAGACAGGCCACCTCCAGCTGCTCACTCTGGTGACTACCTTACACATGCTGGGCAGTCAAACCTTTCCGGCGTGACGAGTACAACACTGCGCGTCCACTACCGCCGATGCTGCAAATCCGATAGCACTGCGCCCCTCCACGATGGCTACTGCGACCGAGGCTGCAACGGAGGAGGTGTATGAGGCGCCCGCCAAAGAACAAGTCCTCGACCAGCTCCCCAAGCGCATTTCCGCCTTACAATTCGGCCTCCTCTCCCCGCCCGAAATCGTCTCGCAATCCGTCGTCAATGTCCTCGACCGGAATCTCTATGATCTGGGCACTCAGCCCGGGCAAGCTCGCGCTGTCACCAAGCATGGACCAAACGATGAGAGGTTGGGAACGAGTTCCAAGAACGGGACTTGCGAAACTTGCGGTCAAGGGCTGAAGGAGTGCAACGGTCATTTCGGACATGTGAAGCTGACTTTGCCTGTCTTCCATTACGGGTACCTGAAGAAGATTATTGAGACCCTCAACTGCGTGTGCAAGAATTGCTCCCGCGTCCTACTCCCGGAGAAAGAGAAGCGGGCGTCGCTCAAACAGCTCCGTCGACCGGGCTTAGACACGCTACGTAAGGGTGCTATCATTAAGAGGATTGCTGCGGACTGCCGTAAAGTCAAGATCTGTCCGCATTGCTCTGGTTTCAATGGCCCAGTCAAGAAGGTGCCCGGCCACCCCATCAAGATGATCCACGCCAAGTACGCAATCTACACCAGCAGTAACGCGAAGAGCAAGAAGAAGCCAGAGGAGCTGGTCGCGTTCGAGAAGAGCTTCGAGACGGCGAAGAAGAGCAGTAATGAGATTGATCGACACATGCGAAAGGCTGTAGACGATCTGACGCCCTTGAGGGCGCTGAACATTTTCAAAAAGGTGCCCGATGTTGACGTCGAGCTGCTCGGGATGGATCCGCATAGGGGCGGTCGGCCGGAATACATGCTTTGGACGCACGTACCGGCTCCTCCAGTCGCGATCAGGCCCAGCGTAGCTCAGGAGGCTGCAAGCACCGAGGACGACATCACGAACAAGCTGGGTGACATCATCCAGATCAACGGCTATCTCAAAGCCGCTCTTGCCTCAGGCCAGCCGATACAAAAGGTCATGGAGATGTGGGAGTTCATGCAGGTCCAAGTGGCAATGTACATTGACGGCAATCTGCCTGGTCTTGGCAGAGACTCGGCTTACGGGAAGATGATGCGTGGCTTCTGTCAGCGCCTGAAAGGCAAGCAAGGTCGCTTCCGTGGAAACTTGAGCGGGAAGCGTGTCGACTTCTCTGGCCGTACCGTCATCTCTCCCGACCCGAACCTGAGCGTGGAGGAAGTCGCCGTGCCAGTCAGAGTGGCCAAACATATGACATATCCTGAGAGGGTCACGAAACACAACATCAAAAAGCTGAAGCAATGCGTTCTCAACGGGGAAGCAAAGCATCCTGGAGCAAATTGTGTGGTGAAAGCTCGCGGTGGGACAAGGATCATTCTGAAGATTGTTGCCTTGAAAGGCAATCTTGGCAAGATCGCCGACAAGCTCGAATATGGCGATACAGTGGAACGACACCTTGAGGACGGCGATATCGTTCTGTTCAACCGTCAGCCTTCATTGCACAAGCTGTCTATCCTCTCACACAGAGCAAAGATCCGTCCCTGGCGCACATTCCGTCTCAATGAGTGTGTCTGCAACCCCTACAACGCCGATTTCGACGGCGATGAAATGAACCTTCACGTTCCTCAGACCGAAGAAGCGCGCACAGAAGCCATTGAGCTTATGGGCGTCAAACACAACCTCGCCACCCCGAAGAATGGCACACCCATCATCGCAGCCATCCAAGATTTTATCACTGGCGCATACCTCGTTAGTCAAAAAGACCGGTTCTTCACACGTCAGCAATTCTGCCAAGTCGTTGGCTACATGTTCGATGGCCTTGTCGTCAAAGATCCTGGGACGGGAGAACAGCATCCAGTCGAGCTTCCGCCACCTGCGATGCTGAAGCCTCAAACACTGTGGACGGGCAAGCAAGTGTGGAGCGTGTTGATGAAGCCGCACAGGAAGTATCCTGTCAATGTCAATCTTGATGCCAAGGGCAAGCAGTACAAGGCCCCGCCCAAAGGCGAGGCGCCGGACTTGCTGATGGATGACGCATATCTCGTCGTCAGAAACTCCGAGGTGATGTGCGGAGCCATGGACAAAGCTATCATAGGTGACGGCAAGAAAGACTCGGTCTTTTATGTCATTATGAGAGACTTCGGCCCAGAGTATGCGGCTGAGGCTATGAATCGCCTCGCCAAGCTCTCCTCGAGATGGCTCACTAATATCGGTTTCTCAATCGGTATCTCGGATGTCTATCCCAGCCTGAAGCTGCGAGAGGAGAAGGACAAGAAGGTCAAGGTTGCATATGAGAAGTGTGTGGAGCTCATCAACCTGTACACCTCCGGGAAGCTGCAGCGCGATCCTGGTTGTGATGAAGAGCAGACGATGGAGAACCAGATCTCCGGCATCTTGTCCAAGGTCCGTCAAGAGTGCGGTGAAGTTTGTTTCGCCGAGCTCTCGCGCTTCAATGCTCCGCTTACCATGGCCAAGTGCGGCAGCAAGGGTAGCAACATCAACGTGTCTCAGATGGTTGCGGCGGTGGGACAGCAGATTATCGGTGGCAAGCGTGTCCTGGATGGCTTTCAGGATCGAACTCTACCACACTTCAGCAAGGCCTCCCGCGATCCGCCCGCGAAAGGCTTCGTCGTCAACTCCTTCTTTTCTGGCCTTAATCCCACGGAATTCATCTTTCACGCCATGTCTGGTCGTGAAGGGCTGGTCGACACTGCGGTGAAAACAGCTGAGACAGGGTACATGTCCCGCCGCTTGATGAAGTCTCTCGAAGATTTGAGCGCCAGATACGATAACACTGTGAGGAACTCCGAAGAAGGTGTTGTACAAATGAAGTTCGGGGACGATGGGCTGGACCCACTGGACATGGAGGGAAGTGCCAAACCGGTGAATTTCGAGAGGACCTTTATGCATGCCTTGACCACTACATGGGACAACAGCGAGCGCGGCCTGCTACCTGAGCAGATTTCAGACATTGTTAGCAATGTTCTAGACACCGAGCGAGCAAAGCTGAAGCGTTTTGGCGACGATGGACAGGAGCTGCCGCTGAGGGATACGAGTGATTCCGGGGTCGATCAGCTCGAGAGCGCCAGAGAATTCCTGGATACCGTGCAGGTGTTCGTTGGGACGAAGGTGAATGCCATCGTCAGCACGCAGGCTCGCTTCAACGACAGCGAGTACGGTGTTTTCAAGATCTCGGTCACCGCGCTTTACCTCTTTTTGCAGCTCTGCCTGCGCAAGTTCGAAAAGTCCAAGACCGAAGCCGGCCATGCTGTGGGTGCTGTTGGCGCTCAGTCCATTGGTGAGCCGGGCACGCAGATGACGCTCAAGACGTTCCATTTTGCTGGTGTTGCTGGCATGAGTATCACACAAGGTGTGCCTCGAATCAAGGAAATCATCAACGCGAGTAAGACAATCAGTACGCCCGTCATTACCTGCGCGCTGGATAGCAAGTACGAAGAGATTGCCGGTCGCTTTGCCAAGGCGATTATTCAGAAGACTTACTTGAGGGATATTGTCGCGTATGTGGAGGACGTCTGGTTTGTTGATGGCTGCTACCTCAACATGCGAGTGGATTGGAAGACGGTGCGGGATCTGGGGCTGAGGATCAACCTAGGCCAGATCGCGGACGCCGTTGAGCGCAACAAGGGGTTCAAGCAACTAAACGTAACAACGATGGTATCCGGCAACTGCCACATCCGCCTCTTCTGCGATCCCCCCGGCGGCAATGATCCCAAAGCCAAGCGCGCGCGCGGCGTAACCGCCAAAGGCAAAGTCGTCGAAAGCGGCCACGAAGTCACCGACGAAAAATTCATGACTATGCAACTCCTCAAGCGCCGCCTGCCCGATATCGTCATCAAAGGCTACCCGGACGCCCACCGCGCCATCCTCAAAAAAGAAGACAAGCCCGATTCCACCGGCCGCGAACCCATCGCCGTCTTCGTCGAGGGCTACGGCTTCAAGCTCTGCATGACGACCGAAGGTATCGATGGCTACCACACCAAAACCAACAGTGTCATGGAAGTCCGCGATGTCCTCGGTATCGAAGCCGCACGCAGTACTATCATCTCGGAAATCTCGGCCGTCATGGGTGGCATGGATATCGATCCCCGGCATATGCAACTTCTCGCCGACGTGATGACTTACAAAGGCGATGTCCTAGGTATCACGCGTTTCGGCCTTGCGAAGATGCGGGATTCGGTGTTGCAGTTGGCAAGTTTTGAGAAGACGCCGGATCATTTGTTTGAGGCGGCGGTGAGGATGAAGAAGGATGAGATTAGGGGAGTGAGTGAGTGTATTATTATGGGGCAGAGTATGAGTATCGGGACAGGGGCTATGACGGTTGTGAGGCCTATGGGGTTGAGGGAGGAGGATTTTAGGGGGAAGATCGAGGGGGAAGCGGGGAGGATCGGGTTCAAGAGGGCGATGAGGGAGGTGATGGGGGGGAGGAAGGAGAGGTTGAGGGGGTTGAGGGTGGCGGTTGGGGCTGCCGCGTAGGAGGGCGAGGACTCTTTGCGTGCCTGGATGCGAGGTCACGATGAAGCCTGGTCGGCGGGCGTTATTTGCGCGTTAAGACGATGTAGGACGATCATGCTGTTGCGTAAATATGTAGCGTTCGGCATAGCACTGCATTCATAGAGCGTGAGACCTTTGCAGTGGACTCATACAATCCTGAGCTGGGTGGGGTGATCGGCCCATGCTTGCGTACTCGCCGCTCTCAGCAGACTTTCGTGTCCCTTGTGCGAACGCTGTGCATATCACCTCAGATCTACCTGGTTCACTACTATCAACAGCGATCAGTGACCGTCAGGTACATCCAGGTAAGTGATGGACCTATAAGCAGAGCGTTTGTGGCATGTAACGGATCCCTGCTCGGCATCCATTGTTTTACGTGGCATATACATGCGGTAATCGAGCGATCTTCGATAAGAGCGCCTACAACACGTATGTATCCAAGCCGACCCACGCCCGCCTGCTCAATATCCTTTTTGATCAACCCCCTACTCTGCCCACAAGCATTGCAATCCCGCCCCATCCAACCCCTACCCATCCTCTTCAATCCAAAAACCCCATCTCCTCATCCAAGATCCCTTTCAACCCTCTGGCCTCCCTCTGCGTCCCCGCGTTCGCCGGCGGCCACTCTCGCTGCCGCTGCCTCAACGCCTCCGCATCCTTCAGCGCTCCTGGCAGGTCCTCTAGCCGTCCATGCACGACGTACTCCTGCGCCGCCAAGGCCTCCGCGAGCTCGACCTGGTGGTTATCGAGAAGCTCGGCGTTCGGGACCACAATGATAGGGACGGAAAGACGAAGGGCATCGAGGATGGTGCCGGAACCTATACATCACACACACAAACACATGTCGCGTGAGCCAGTGGAGTCTCTGAAAGGCATACGTCCCTTACAAATCCGATGGTTTTGGAAAGGGGGGTCAGATAAGGAAAAAAAAACATACCGGCATGACTCACGACCACGCCCTCGCCAGCCCCAGCTCGCCCTCCCTTCGCCTGCCGCATGTGCTTTCCCAACCCAGCCTTATCGAGGTCGAAGCCGCTCACGCTCAAAGCCTTCCCGCCCGCTGTCTTCGCCTGCTGCACGGCGCTTTCGTAGATGGGTTTCCCCGCGGCGCCGTACTGCACGACTAGCTGCGTGTAGCCCTGGGATTTGAGCGCGGAGATGAAAGGGGCGGCGAGGACGCGCTGGATCAGCGCGGTGAAGGTGGCTGTGGCGCCGATGGTCACGAAGCAGGTCTTGCTGGTGTTGTTGTTGGTGGTGGTGGATGCCGCCATGGTTGGGGGTAAGTAAGGTAGGTAGGTAAGGTGTACCTTGGTTTCTGAGGAAGAGCGACTACCGAAGTACCTCGCGTTGCACGCGCACGTCGAGGGTTATGTCGGTGGGCAGTTGGTACCTGCTCCGGATGTACCTACATTTGGATACTGCTGCTACGGAATAATTTAGAGTTTCCTGTACGACCTCTGTCGGCCGTGTTGGTGGTTTGGGTGGGGGCCCAGGGGCCAGAAGTGGTGATGGCATTATGAGGGGGGGGGATGCTTATTAATTTGTTGGTGGAAATTGGGGCTTCCGACTAGGACTTTTGTCTGTGAAGGTAGGCAGGGTGGTCTGAGCACTCCCGCGGGGTCTGAATGTCAGTGAATGTCGGTCGTTATTGCGGTGGAGGTGCACGTGAGGGTATTGAGACATTACACACCGTCGACAGACTGGGCTCCGGACGTTGACGAGCATCACCATGGCCACCCCCTTCAAACGCCTCTGCGTTCGAGCAGCCCGCTCTCACCCACCTTCCCTCCGCCCCTTCAGCAGCAGCCCGACCCCACTCGCTAAACCCCCATCCACCAACGCAGCCAACCCTTCCCTCACGCCCTTCCCCGCTGAGGAGCCTGTCCTCGACCCCGTCTACGAAGACGACGACATCTCCTCCCTCGGCCACGCTGAACTCGACCAACACCGCGAGCTCCGCGAAATGGTCCGCATCGCAGCCTGGGAAATGCCCGCCCTCACCGCCCTCCACAAACGCTTCAAAGCACCCGATCGGCGACAACTGCCGCTCCGCTGGCGCTACACCACATACATGGGCGAAAGCCACCCGGCGGCGCGGAAAGTCGTCGTGGAGTTCCGCCCGCAAGATCTTCCTGAGCTGGATGCGCAACAGAAGGCCAAGCTGCTGAAGTTGGCGGGGCCCAGGTGGAATCCGCGGACTGGGGTGGTGAAGATGAGCTGTGAGAGTTTTGAGACGCAGGCGCAGAATAAGCGGTTTTTGGGCGATACGATTGAGAAGCTGGTTGCGGAAGCACGGGATACGGAGGGGGATAGCTTTGCGGATGTGCCGCTGGATACGCGGCATGTGAAGGCTGCGGCGCGGCCGAGGTTCCCGACCGAGTGGTTGTTGACGGTGGAGCGGAAGGCGGAGCTGGAGGCGTTGAGGAGGGGTCAGGTGCTGGAGGAGGGGAGGAAGGTCGAGGGCGGGTTGTTGGTTAGTGGGGTTGGGGCGATCGAGAGGGAGAGGAGGGTAGAGGCGAAGAGGGTGGAGGAGCCGATTATGGCTGCGGCGAAAACGCCTGTATCGGGGGGCAAGATGGGAAGGAAAGAGATGGGGCAGTTGAGAGTGAGGAGGTAGGATTAATCACATGGGAAGAGCTGCCGAGAGCAGTGTCGATGCTGGGTACTGACTACTCAGGCATTGAAGCTTGCGTATAAGCATCGTGTGGTGGCTACAAACAGCTAGACGAAAGCCACCTGTACCCGGCCCCAGGTCTCCGTCATCCCACCCTCTAAAGCTCTGTTTCAATCTATCCCCTCAGAAAGCCGTTATCCAGCTCCTCCAACTCCTTCAGAAGCTCCGCGCTCCCATCCACCCAGCCGTCCAACCCCTGAACTTCTCTAGCCTCCACAATATCAAACCTCTTCGCCAGCCACCCTCCCTAGCAATCCAATCCACACGTAATCGATCCCTCCCTGCTCCACAAGGTCTTTCATGCACGCTACTTGCCCAAGACTGTACGCATAAACCGAAGTCGCTACGGCCGTTTTGCGGACATACACCTTGCGGTCGAGATTTCGAAGCACGGCGCCTCCCTCACCTGAGACCGCAAGCGGTGAGGTCACCTCGGACGTGCACTTCAGCAGCATCAGACGATCAAAAAACCCCATCTCCTCATCCGTCAGCCTCTCCGCGCGCCCATGATTCCTTGTGGGGCATATCTGTCGGTCTGCGCCGCTTGAAAGCTGGCTGCGTGTTAGATCTGTAGGCGGGGAGCTTGTAGACGCAGACGGAATGGTCGACTACCTCGTAACCCATATCGTGGATCACGTTCGCTCTGTCCACGTAGTCGAATTCGGCTGATCCGGGGCGTAACGGGCCTGGAATCGGACGCGGAAGTCCTGGAGCCTGGAAGGCACACCTACGGCGTACTCGCTAGGCGCGATTAGGCGGTCACTTGCAAGTCAGGTCGTGGTTAGCACGAGTCTTTTGCGTGGGATCTCGCATTTTCTCCGCTCCTCCTTTTCACGTCGTTCGATGCTCGCGTCCAGATCCGTGTAAAGTCTTATTTTCATTGCCCCTTCGGTCTCGGAACTCTGGCCTTTGTCGAGATTAACGATCAGATAGTTCTCACCAATGGTCTAAGCGCTGCAGGTTTGGTGCCCTGTGTAACTTGGGATGACGACGCGAGAAGGATAGAAGAAGTTTGGCGGGCTGGATGGTGTTAGATGATGTTGTGGTATGGATAGAGGAAGGTTGAGGAAAATGACAAACAAGGGTTCAGGGTACAAATGTTCTTCGCGGGTGGGGCGAGGGAAGTGCTGCCTAGGTAGCTGGTGCCTAGAAGGGTGTCTGGAAGTGCACGCGTCTGACTCGACGAACGGTGTGAAGCTGGGACGTTCAAGAGTCAAGACTTCGCTCTTCAGTACAGTGCGGTGCACGCGATCATGTGAGACACCTTGAGACGACGAATCTGCTTTCGAAGCAGCATGTGCACACCTCACCTTAGCCATACATAACCCTCCCGCAGCCTCACCACTCCTCCTCAACCTCCACAGCCTCCGGACTCCCATCCACCCACCCCTTTACCCCCTTAACCTCCTCCAGCCCAACAATGTCAAACCTCGCCCCGGCCCACACCCCATGACACCCAAATTTCATCGTGCCTGACGAATCCTCCGTCCACAGCGTCTTCACACAAGCCACATCACCCAGGTTAGATGGGAAATCGCTGTCCGCGTCCGCGACAGAGTCATCGCGGATATAAACCTTCCGATCCAGATTGCGGAGCACGGCTCCAGCAGAAGACGAAGGCAGCGGCGGCAGCAGCATCAACCCATCCAGCAAACCCATCTCCTTCTTCCCTAGCCTCGACGCCCGCACCCTCCGTATCTTGGTACCGACGAAGTCCCACAACTCGTCGGTGACTGATTGAACTTCAGCGATCTGGTACAGCGGGTTTGGGTACGTATACTCCGGCATGTCGGTGCCTGGGCCTGTCTGATAGAATTGGTGCAACTGGATCTCCAAGGCCTTTACCTCGGCGGCTGTCACTGCATTCGGCGGGACGCCTTTCGCGTAGTCGCCGACAGTTATTAAGCGGTCGCCTGCAAGAGCCGAGTCAGCTGATGACCTGTTTTGCCGGTGCGTTCGCCTGGTAGGTGGAAAGACATTGCGTATCGTCATGTTATTAAGGAGGTTTAAGGGGGAAAAAGCCGCTTACCAGCCCACGGCGCTTCGTCAGCTATATAGCTCTGTCGCGCGCGCGTAGCAAGCAGGCGAAAAAAGAAGGAGTGCGCGAGCACCAGGCTGAGAACATCCAGACCGGGAGGTTCGCGACCACGGCGTCGAGGAGTACTTCGGGAAGCGAGGCCAGCTTACATGCGCCTCCGGCCGCGGCCCTGGAACGATCTTAGCATCTGGTCGACAGCCTATTACACGACACTACCTAGTTTCTTAAAGGGATGGAAGGGAGAAGAGAGGGTGGACTGTAAAGGGTAAGGCGACCTACCGGGCCTTCGCCTCCACAAGCTTCGTCTCAGAGAATTTCCAGCACCGAAGTCGAGGCACCTGGAGCAGGGCGATGAGTTGCTTAGGATGGCCGTTTGCGAGCATTTCGAAGAGTTTCAGGCCAGAGGTGTTTCGCAGCGATTCTTGCCTATCAATGTTGAAGATTTCCCAGTATTGGCCCATGGCTGCGTGTAGGCTGTGCGAGAGAGGAGATGCGTGAATATGCTTGAAAGTAGGGAGGATTACTGGGTCTATGTAGTCTATTCCATGGGACAAGGACATGCGAGGAGTCGAGAGATTTGTTGCCTTGGGAGCGCCTAGAAGTGGTCGTACTGGGAAATCCCGGTATGCCTAGCAGTGGTGGTACAAATGTAGATCTCTAGAATGGTGCCTGGTCCTGGTGGTACAGACGCACGCGTCGTCGACGCAAGGGATGACCTAGCTGGTTGAATGGGGTCGATGGCCAGGCAGCAACCACATTTGGAACGCCAGAGAATCAAAAGGGGTTTGAACTGCGTGAGCCATACGTACGGGTACCATTTCTGCCCTTCTAAGCTACATCCGAGCCCCAACGACGCCGCAACGCCCTCCATCTCACTCGTCTCACATCTTCCACTGCCGTTGCGTAGCAGGACCTTTCCCCGCATAGGCGCCTCCATTTGCAGGCCTGCAAACGAGCGGGTAGCGATTGATACGCACCCGTTCCCCACCCTCTGTAATGGTAAGGATAATCATGCAAATTTCTACGCCCGCTGTCTCTTTCTCTTCCCGACTTGCGCCGAGAAACCGGTCTTGATCGCCGTGACGGACCGACGTGAGCCGCACGAGTTGCAGGTTACAAAGTACAGGCGGTTCTCGCCCTTGTTGAGCTCGGTGTCAGGCGAGCGGCAGGTCTTGCAGGTAACGTATTCCACTGTTCACGAGCGTTAGATGAAGGCGCTGCTCCGGTGGTGCCAAAGGTACGGGCGGTTCTTACCAATGTAGCGACGCAGCACATTCTCAATCTGCTTCTGCTGGAAACGACCCTTGATCACCAATCGCCTGCTGCCGTCGACGGAGCCGGAGGTACCCAGCTCGGCGAACAGGAACTGCGTGACGTGCTCGTCGGTCCGCTTCATACGCTTGCAAATCTCGGCAATGTTGGCAAAGATCGTCTTCTTGTTGCCTTCACGGAGACACTGCGGAGGCGGGATCTTGTAAGATTTGCCGCCGCTGGAGGCGAGATCTGGGTGGCTGTCGTGCAGGAGGGTGAAGAAGCGGTTGAGAAGGGATTCGTAGTTGATGGGCTTAGTGTCGTCGTGAGCCCAGATGCCTGTGCCTTTGACGAGGTCGCCGTCTTGAACTCCGCTCGGCGCGGCCTCCTTCTCCTCACTGGCGGGCGCAGCGGCGTCGTCGCCTCCCGCGCCAGCCTCGGCAAGCTTGGCTTCAAAGTCGTCCTCGGTGGTCTTGGGCTTCTTCTTTTTCTTCTTCTTGAGCGCGCTCAGGTCCACTTCGCCATCGTCCGCGATCTTGTCCTCGCCGTCTTCGTCGCCCTCCCCCTCTTCCTTCTTCGCCTTCTTTTTCTTCTTCTTGGCCAGCCCCTCGAACATAGCTGTTACTTCATCCACGCTCTGGTCGCCCTCGGGCTTGCTGTGCGACTCCGCGCTGTCTTTTTCGCCGTTGGTCTGCATGGTCGACGTGATTTGGCCGTCGCCGTCGACGATAGTCTGGCCTTCGGCGAAGGCAACCGACTTGCGCGGTTTAAGTTGCGGCTCGTCTGCCATGTTGTGGTGTGAAGAAAGGGAAGAGGACGATCGAAGGACAAAGAGTTGACAATCTTCAGCCATCGCCCGTCACCCGTGGACCCCTCGGTGACTAACATGTTGATGCCTGAGGCATGCCTTCGAACGAGCTACCTCAGTCCAGCTACATGTGCCTGTCTGTCTCTCTGTACGAGACGAGTCTTTTACTGTCGTCGTTGCATGACATTCCTCTTCTCGACCACTACATACCAACGTTGATATACAGCTACTACAGTGGCTCTCCGCCACCCGCACCCACCCCCGCTCACGACATCCACAACCACCATGACCACGCCCTCCTCATCCTACGAGCATATCACGGCTCCTCTGGACGACCAGGATATGGACTCTCTACCCTCCTCGTCCGCCGGCAGCAGTACCTCCGTGTCGCCGTCAGAAGCAGGGAGCGACTCCGATGCGGAAAAGGAGTGGCGGGAGAGTCTGCAGCAGCTGGAATTGCTGCTGACCATGTTCCTGGTGCCATATCTGGGCAAATACTTTGGCCGCAAATGCGCATATTACAGTACGCAAGAAGCTCCATTTTGCTGACCACACGGTGCCAAAAACTGGCAAAGATGGCATGTGGCTGACTTGAAGCTAGGTTGGGCCAAATTTATGGAATGGAAGTACCCCGTCACTGTCGAGATTACGAATCCCACTGCCTTCAAAGGCGCAGGTGCAGTCGAGGCGGCGGCATCGCTTTGAAAAGACGTCAGAAGAAGCGATCGAGATTCACTACTGGCGCACTGAGCTGGACTCCTATCGAAGAACCCGACAGTATGGCACCATGACCAACTTTCGCGGCACGATTGGAGCTGAATATCCAGCGGCTCCAGCATGATGTCAAGACATTATAAGGCCTCTTCTTTAAGACCTACGAAACAATGAACGGTCATGTTTCGTTTTACACTGGGACTTGCTAGCAAGATGGGTCAAGGACAGAGCTCGGTGTCGCCGCCAGACGGCACTCGCGTGGGAAAGAATGGCCGACAAGATAGCTTGTTCCCGGACCCTGCGTCAAGGAAGCAGAGCAAGCGTCTATCCGTGTCAGACTTGCTCATTCTCCCTGAGTATGTGAGGAACCAGATCGAGTTTGTGGAAGATGGCGAGCCACCACCAAGACCCTCCAATACACAGCCGATCTTCGCCCCCTCGTCAGCCACCGCGTTCGAAAACCTCCCAGCAACCCAGCAAATCACGGCCGACGGAAGACGACGCTCCCTACCAGCCACACGCAGGGCACCAAGGCCCCTCTCAACTATCCCGCCCGTCCACGAGCACTTTTCCTCAGAAGCCCCTTCCCCCTCCCACTCCACAACCCCTCCCCCGGACCGACGCCCTCGCATTCTCCTCGCGGACCGCCCACCCACTGCGTGGTCCCCACCCAGCCCCACCACCGGCCCCTCCTCACCAATCCACCACACCGGCATCCCCACAACCCCCATCCTCCTCGCCGCCTCTCCACCACTTCTCCACCCCAACCCCGCCTCATCCACCAGCAACATAACAATGAAACGCTACTTCATCCACTACCCCCGCTGCTGCAACCGCCTCTGGCTCGCAAAATGCTACCTCGCCACCACAACCCCTACCACACCCACCAACCTCGACGACCACACCGTCGACGCCGCAGACACGGCAATCTGCCCTGCGTGCATGGACCTCGTGCTGCGCGAGGGCGTCAAGTTGGGCGTTTTCACGGGCGCGAGTATGCTGCCTGTTCTGGACGGTGAGCGGGCTAGGAGAGGAAGGGGGATCTCTTTCAAGTATGATGGGTTCGAGGCGCTGTGGGTGC
Source organism: Salinomyces thailandicus (assembly GCA_005059885.1). NCBI lineage: Eukaryota > Fungi > Ascomycota > Dothideomycetes > Mycosphaerellales > Teratosphaeriaceae > Salinomyces > Salinomyces thailandicus. The sequence goes on from NAJL01000010.1 coordinate 305,544, forward strand.
AGGAGCAGTTGAGGAGGTGGAGGGCGGAGGCTGCGGTGGAGGTCGGGGGAAGGGGTCGGGAGTCTGAGGGGGGAGGAGGTCGGGAGTCTGAAAGGTTACGAAGGAGGGGGAGGGAGTTTGAGGTTCAAGGGGGAGTCAAAGGGGATAGTGAGGGGGAGGAGCTCGATGAGGAAGAGGAGGATGAGGATGAGGATGCGATGGATTGGGAGACTGAGGAGTTTTGAGGTTTGGTACTGGGCACTGGCATTTTTGTAATGACATCTAGAACCTTTTCCTTGTAGAGAACTTTTTCAATAGAGAAAAAAATCAGTCTTTACGGCAGCAAACCTTTTGTTGTGGGAGGCAGGGAGGGGGGTGTGCGGTGTGCGTATAGTAGTGTGAGGAGATGATGGTAATGAGTGGCACCAAATCCTAGAACCAGATCAACCGGTATAATAGTATCACGGATGTAAATGTTAAAAACATTCACTGGCAATGGCAAGAATAAAAAACAACAAGCAACCTCATCACCCCTCGACCTTGGCCTTCTTTCCCCCTGTCCCTGTCCCCGCCCCACCCTCCCCCTCCCTTTTCCGCTTTCCCTTTCCCCCACCGCTACCTCCTCCCCCTCTTCCCCCTTTAACCCTATACGTCCCATCGACATCCCTTCCCTTCTTCCTCCCCACCACATTCTCCTCTCCACCCGCCCCCCACGAACCCCCAAACTCATGCTCCTCGCCCCCGATGAACGTACCCGCGCTCCCTATCGCCGGCGACCCGCCTTCCCTTGCCGCCCTCTCCACCGCTCGATCACCGACTCGTTTCGCGAGGTTACTGGCTCCTTTGCCGCCGCCGCCGCCGCCTCCTCCTGCGGGTCCTCCGGCTCTCTTACGAGGGGGTTTGGCTGCGCTGCTAGTTTCTTGGGAGGCGAAGCTTTCGGCATCGTCATTTTCGGTGGGTGGTAGGCCGGTGAGGTGTCGGTTTGCTTGGGCTTTGAGCCAGTTGTGTTGGCTGAGGGGGTTGAGGAGTTCGGTTACGCGTTCTTGTTCGCGGGCGGTGAGTTCGGTAAAATGTTTGTCTTCGTCGTTTGGTAAGGTGCCGGTGCCGGTGCCGTTGTTAGGTTTTGTGGTGGAATTGGCGGGTGGGGGGCGGTAGAGGTCTTGGTTGAATCTTGCGTCGAGGCGGGCGAGGAAGTCGTCTTCTTGGCTTGGGGTGAGGTAGTTTAGGGGTGGTTCTGGGTCCGGGGGTTTGGTCGTTGTTGTTGAATCGTCCGTGGTGGACTTGAGGGGTGCTTCGTGTGGAGCGGTGGTGGTGGCGGCGGGGTGTGGGGTGGTGGTTTCGAGGGTTGAGAGGTCTTCGACACCTTGAGCTGCGAGGCGTTGTTCGATCTGCTGGCGGACGACGTGGAGGTCGAGGGTGGGGATGCGGCCGACGCTGACGGCGTCGCGGTATTCGGTGACGAGGGCGTTGGCTTGATCCGGGGAGATGTTGGGATCGACGTGGAGGGGAGGGTCGTGGCGGGGCGGGAGGCGGATGTTGAAGCGGAGGGAAGGGGGGATGCTGGGCTTCTCGTTGAGGTCGAGGCAGAGCTCTAGCAGGCCGCTGGATAGGAAAAGTGGTCAGCCTTCGTCACGTGCCATGTTTGATTTGGCGAGAATGTACTCTAGCTCTTCGCGGAGACGTTTGGCCGTCGCCTCCAGCTTGTGCTCCTCGCGGAACAGGCGCCGGTTGTCCTCGAGCACTCCGTCGAACCGACCACGGATCTTGCGGTACTTCTTGCGCCAAGACTTGTATGGGCCTTTCTTCGGGCTTTGGAGCTGCTGCAGGCTTTCGAGAGATTTACCACCGACGGGCGGGTGGGAGGACGCTGGAGGCGGCGCGACGGGGGAGGATGTGTTGGACATGGTGGGTCGATGTGAGGTTGGGGTTGGTTTGATTGATGGACCAGCAATGTCGCGTTCGACGGGCGTGTTGTTGATGGAGAGACGTTCCAATCCACGCCCGTATCTTAATCGAATGGCGGACGGTGCATCTTCAAGTGTGTGTTGTGTTGAAGCTCTGGGTCTGGCCTTGCTCGCAGCTCAGTCGGCATCCCGTGATCGGCAGCATCGTCCCGCCGGCCCGCTATAGCCGTCATACTAGCGCCGAAGCGAGAACATGAAGCTTTATTCATGTGAAATTCCGCTCCATTACCAAGTCTTTGATCCTCACCACCGACGGACGACGAGCTATATAGAAATATACACATACACATAACTACACCCCACACACTGCCAACATGTCCAAACGCAAAGCAGAGTCAACCGCCGCTCCCGTCACTTCCCCCTCTGCTTCTCCAGAGCCCGAAGGCAAGAAGCGCAAATTCATTCGCGACGACATCCCAGAAGAAGACCTGATCGAGGTTGACACCACCCTCCCGGAGCCGCCGAGCAAGCGGGACAAGCGAGCAGCGAAAAAGGTAGCCAAAGAGGCTCAGCAAGCGCACAAGACCGAGGGAGCAAACGGCAATGCCCGCAAAGCGAAACCAAGCACCACAGCTCCGGCCACGCAGAAGAAAGGCGAGCTAGGAATCTGGGTCGGCAGCCTACCCTACACCGTCAGCGAAGAAGACCTCCGCAAGTTCCTCAGCGAACAAGCAGCAATAGAAGGAAAAGACATCACGCGGTTCCACATGCCACCCCACGCCGACAAGAAAGCCGCCGCCCTCGGAAAACACAACATGGGCTTCGCCTACATCGACTTCACCACCCGCGCCATCCAAGAAAAAGCCATTGCCCTCTCAGAACAAATGGTCAAGGGCCGAAGACTCCTAATCAAAGACGCCAACTCCTTTGCAGGCCGGCCCGAAAAATCCAAAACAGACTCCGGCGAAGCTGCTCATAACAAATCGAAAGCCCCAAACCCCCCTCAGAAGAAAGTCTTCGTCCGCAACATCCCCGACGAGGTCACGGCGGCCGAGCTTACCGAGCATTTCTCCGCTGTCGGCGGCGTCAAGGACTTGAAACTTGCGACGCACCAGGAGAGTGGCAAGTCGAGGGGTTATGGTTGGGTAATTTTCGAAACGCTGGAGGGTGCGGCGGCGGCCGTGAGTGGGAAGGGAGAGGGTGCGGACGGGATTAGTGTTCTGGGGGGTAGGGAGCTGGGTAGGGAGTATGCGGAGAGTGGGCAGGTGAGGTATGATAAGCGAAAGAAGTTTGGGAAACCGGGTTCATAGCTATACCTTTACACTTATGAGCTTGTTTCTCGCTGTATACGTATGTGTTTACATTCGCACGTGCAGCGAAGGCGCACTGGGAGCGCTATCTACAGACCTGTTTTCAGCTTGTGCTGCCTCTAGCCCCCCCGCCGGCCTTTAGCCCATGTGAGCTCCGCCCTTCCGCAGTCTTCGGCGTGTCTGGCCTGCTTACTCACTCTAGACAAACCTCTATCCGCTCTAAAGCTTTCAGGTACCCTTGAAAAGAGATTTTGCCCTTTTTCACCGGGCTTAGGAACAGAGGAGTTGCAATTTCAAGGATAGCAAAATTTCCGAACCTAACTATGGTGAATTTGGGAAGGGCTTTGGTGCATGTGTGTTAAGAAACCTAAGGGCCAGGAGAGGTGCAGGGGGATGGAATGAGGGTGGGGGGGAAAGAATAGTTCAGTCACTACGTCCTCCTACCCGATCAACTCAATTCCTCCCTTTCTTTTCCCCCTCCCTCTCGTGGCGTTGGTGTAGTCGGGAAGTATTCTACGCCGCTTTTAATGCCTCGCCGTCGCTGTCGCTGTCGCTGTCGCTGTCGCTGTGGCCCTCGCCCCTCTTACCCACTCTCCTCAGCTATCGTCGGCAGATCCTTCACTCCCACGCCAATAGCAGTCCCCCTTGCCTCCACATTCCCCTGTCCGTCCCCGGGCCCCTCAGCCTCCACAATCTCCTCGCTCCCAACAACCTCAACAACCCACCTCCCACCCCCTCCCCCTCCCCCAAACCTCGCAATCCCCACAACCTCCCACCCGGCATCCATCAAAACATCATAAACCCTCCGTTCCTTACAACGACAATACTGCTCCTCCACCCCCGCTACTACACCCCCTAACCCCTCCCTCCCAATACCCCCACCTCCCGCCCCGACAACATCCGCAGAAGAATCCCCAGCAACCCCCAAAGACCCCGCAATATGCCCCCGACATCCCCGCCAATGCCTCGCATACCTCCCCCCTCCCCAGCCCTCGGCACAAGCCAAACCACCTAGACCCGGCGGCGAAATCAACCTCACAGACGTCCTTCCGCGGTAACTCGAAGGTACGAGAAGAGTATTCTCGCGTCCAGCCCCATCGTGTCCACAACTCTGGCGTATCCCCCTCCTCCACCTCCTGCTGGTTGCAACGCCTTCTTCTTCTTCTCGAAGTTCTTCGTAAGCTGCGGTCGTAGTTTGCTCCATGAGATTCTGGAGGTGATTAGAGAGACTTACGTCTTCGTGGAGAGGGGGTGAGGGGTTGTAAGGGTCGCAGGAGAGGCGGAGACTGTTTAGGGAGGTTAGGAGGGCGTGTTTTTCGCGGGCGAGGGCTGCGGCGGCTGCTGCTGCGGCTGCGTCTGCTGCTGCTGCTGCTGTTGATGATGATGATGACGTGGTGGGAATGGTGTTTGAGGATTGTTTTGGAGGTCCTGTTTTCAAAAGGGTGCGGTTTGCAGGTGGTTGGTTGAAGTGCGATGTCAAAGCGGCGTGGGCGGCGAAGATGGGGTCGCAGGATCTGCTGGCGCGGTGGTAGGGAGGGGTTTTTTCGTGGTGGCGGGGTGGGGGTTTTGGGGGGGATGGGAGGTGGGAGGGGAGGGCGCGGAGGTAGGTGAGGAAGGATTTCAGAGTGGATGGTTTTGGGTCCGGGTTGGGGTTGCTCATTTTTGGTGTTGTTGGGGAGGTTTGGCGGAACGGGTTTGTTGTATGGTTCGCGTTGGTGGAGCGGAATCGAAGTGGTGGTGAGAGAGAAGAGATTGAGATGGTCAAAGTAGAAGGGGAAAAGAGCTGTGAGATTGTATGATGAGAAGGTTTTTGAAGGGGGTGTTATCTAGCCTTGTGAAAGTGGCTTGTGAGGAACCGAGACGAGGCCTTTTGGCTCGTGGTATTGCAGTTGCGGCTCTTGTGCGAAGCATGTGGAGGTCTGGCTTTCTCGTGCCTCTTCGCATGTGCTTCCTCTCTTCTACCTGGTTTTTTCGTCTCTGACCTTTGCGTGGAGACTCGGGGCACGGATCTTCAGAGGCCTGCTTGTGATCTGCATGCAGGCACGCGCCTCTATGCGCGAGCTGGTGCTTCCACCAGAGCTCTTGTCTCTTTGATAGGTCTTCAGCGGCGCGTCGCGTGAGCTTCTCGCGAACTCTCCTTAGCACGGCAATTCGTCTTCCGCCGAGGGCGGACTTGAGGCTTCCGCTTCCGCACACCTTCGAGAGTGTTCATCTCCAAGTCAATTAGACCCTTTCACATCAGCCCGGTCAGAATATGGCATCTGCATGACCATCCGTACACCTGTAGTGCACACTTCAAACCGCCCCCTGCCTCCTCCGCTCCAAAATCTCCCCTTTCACCCTCTCCCCCGCCGCCTGCGCCTCGACCATCCTCCCGACCCCCCTCTTCCACGCCTCTTCCAACCCCACCATCTCCCCCTCCACATTACCCTGCATAGCCCTCCGACTCTGCTCCACCCGCTCCCCCTCCAGCTTCCACACCTCCACATCCCGCTCCAAACTCCTCAACTCATCTTCCAATCGACTATTCCCCACCAACCACGCATTCTTCCCATACGTCTCCAGCAGCGCGAGGTTCGTCGCGCGGCTGCGCAGGTATTCAGCGGACGTGGAGGTCTGCGTGAGGGTTTGCTGCCAGGCGGGAAGGTCGCCGCGGGTGGGGGCGTCGAGGGCTTCGTAGCGGGTGAGGTCGATGCCGGTACCGGGTTCGCGGGGGGTGTTGGTGCGGAGACGGGCGTGTTCTTGTTCGATCAGGGGTGAGAAGCGGGATTCGCGCGCGGCGGGGAGGGACGGGTGGAGGGTTTGGGTGTGGCCGGGTGGGAGGTCGGCGTGGATGAGGGCATTGGCGGCGGAGAGGGCGGAGGCGGAGGGCGGGGCGTCGATGTAGGGTAGTGTTTCGGGAGCGGCTTGGATGAGGGGCATCTTGGCCAGCGATCTATTCATCAGTGTGAAGCTTCTCGTGGTAGTATGTCAGGACATTGAAATACGGTACCTGTATGAATAATAGCTCTAGCGAGTCGCGAATTATGTCTCAGGTTGCTTCGTGACACAAGTGGTGGCCATCGACTTGCATGACTAAGGTAGAATGATCGCCACCAGGTCCACCAGCCTCATCAGCAACATACCACGATATCCCGTCTTGAGGTCACATGATAATGCGGTAGTAATGCACCCATGAACCCCTCCCCGATCGAGACTCTGTTCCGCATATGGCACGCTCGCCGCTCCTCGTCGCCGTAGCAGCCGGCTTGCTGATCGTCCTGTCGACGATCGGTCTCCTGCAACAATACTCCCCTATATCCTTACCGTGGAATCGTCCTCAGTCACTCGATCCTTTGCTTAACGCTGGACGTCCACTTGGTGAATCCAACGATGGACACGCCCTCGGTGAATCGAACGATGGACACCCCCTCGGTGGATCGAACGATGAACACCACCCCCTCCACAAACTCCTCGCCGGCAACGGCACCGACTACCTTCTCGGCGTGGGGAAGGCAGACATCACTGGCCCCGTCGTCGAGATCAACTTCATGGGCTATGCCGATACCAAGCAAGTCGGCTCGGGCGTAAGGCAGCGACTGTACTCGCGCGCCTTCATCATTGGCGATGTGGAAAAGCCCGAGGACCGCTTCGTCTACTTGGTGCTCGACACGCAATCTGGGGACACGGCCGTCCGTCACGGCATCCTCGAGGCTCTTGCGGGTCTTGGCGGAGAGTACAGCATGTACGGTCAGCAGAACGTCGCCGTGACGGGAACGCACTCTCACTCGGGACCTGGCGCGTGGTTGAATTATCTCCTACCGCAAATTACTAGCTACGGCTTCCATAAGCCAAGCTACCACGCCATCGTCGATGGCGCCGTCGCTTCCATCACGAAAGCCCACAAGAGTCTGGCTGTCGGACGCCTTAGCTTAGGCGAGGCGGAGGTTCATGATGGCAATACGAACCGCAGTCCCTACGCCTACCTCGCCAACCCTGGAGAGGAAAGGGCGAGATACGAGCACAACGTCGACAAGACCATGACCGTGCTCCGCTTCACACACGTGTCTCCCAACGTTCCCGCGAAAGATGTAGGCATCTTGACTTGGTTTCCCGTCCACGGAACATCGATGTACGGCAACAACACTCTCGTCACCGGCGACAACAAAGGCGTTGCGGCATGGCTCTTTGAGAAGTCCATGACTACCAACGACAGTGACGACGGCAACGACGATGGATTTGTTGCCGGCTTCAGCCAAGCGAACGTTGGCGACACCTCTCCTAACGTCCAAGGCGCCTACTGCGAATTCGGCGACTTCGCAGGTGAGCAGTGTGATTTCAAAACCTCCCTTTGCGGCAACAAAAGCCAGCCTTGTCATGGTCGAGGGCCTTACTGGGGCAGACACGATGCTGGCGCTGCGTCGACTTTCGAGATCGGGCGTCGGCAGCACGAAGCCGCGCGCCAGCTGTGGAAGACTGAAGGCGCCTGGAAACCTGTCACGGGTCAGATCGTAAGAAGCTCTCATCGATTTGTCGATCTCAGCACGTACAGCTTCACGTTACCAAACGGCACGGAAGTAAGTACTTGTCCCGCAGCCCTTGGATATTCGTTCGCAGCGGGGACCACTGATGGCCCGGGCGCCTTCGATTTCAAGCAAGCGCAGCCAGGCGACCCTCACGCCAATCCGCTATGGAGCAGCATCGGCAATCGCATCCACATCCCCAACGACACACAAAAAGCCTGCCACGGCGAAAAAGTCATCCTCCTCGACGTAGGCGAGAGCAGCAGCCCCTACGCCTGGTCACCCAACATCATCGACATCCAACTCCAACGCGTCGGCAACCTCTTCATCATCCTTGCCCCAGGCGAAGCCACCACGATGACCGGCCGCCGCTGGAAAGCCGCCCTCCAACAAACCGCCTCCAACGACGGCAGCAGCAGCACCCAACAACCCACCGTCGTCCTCGGCGGGCCCGCAAACACCTACGCCCACTACATCGCCACACCGGAAGAATACAGCATCCAACGCTACGAAGGCGCCTCCACCCTCTTCGGCCCACACACCCTCCCCGCCTACCTCGACCTCACCCTCTCCGCCCTCCCCTCCCTCTCCCCCTCCCGTCCCCAAACCCCCGCAAACCTCACCCTCGGCCCCAACCCCCCCATCCAAGTCAACCAAAGCTACACCTTCATCACCCCGGTAATCGTCGACCGTCCACCCCTCTTCAAAGCCTTTGGCGCCCTGAAATCCGACGTTCACGCCTCATACAAACCCGGCGACACGGTTTCCGCGAAGTTTGTGGCGGCGAATCCGAGGAATAATTTGAGGTTGGGAGCTACGTTTGCCGCGGTGGAGAAGTTTGATTATGCGGCTTTGGGGTGGCGGAGGGTGAGGGATGATGGGGATTGGGGGCTGGTGTTTGAGTGGAGGAGGACGAGTACGGTGGCTGGGACGAGTGAGGTGAGGATTTCGTGGGAGACGGGTTGGGAGACGGGGGATTGGAGGAGGGAGGAGGAGGAGGTGCGGGGTGAGGATGGTAGTGATGACGATGAGGAGGGGCATGGAGAGCTGCTTGCCGTGAGGAGGCGTGGGGAGGGTCTGAGGGGTTTGTATCGGTTGAGGTATTTTGGCGATGCGAAGGGTTTCGGGGGTGGAATTACGGCGTTTGAAGGGGTCAGTGGGGAGTTTAGGATTGAGTGATGGGTTAGGGGAGGGGGGGGGGTATAGGGTGGGGGGAAGAAAGGTGTGCACAGGAAGGAAGGAAGGGATGCACAGGTCCTGGTGGCTTTGTATTTTCAAAGATGATATGGTTGTCTTAGTGGAATACGCTTGTAAAGATATCTAGTTCATGAGGCTATGCAGATTTCGCTCAGTTCCATGGCTATCAATTCACGGGAAAAAGCCCCCAGACTGGCTTTTTGACCTACCCGACTAGGGAAGACCCCGCGACACACGCGGCCCGAACGCCAAAGGGAAAAGAAAACAGCTCCCTCTTCTCCCTAACCAAATCGCCGACTTTCCAATCCCAATATTCCCATCTCAAATCAATCCAATAGTCCCCTCCCCCACCCCACCCTTCCCCACCACCCCGCCCGCGAACCCAGCAGGTCTGCGCATCCTACATCCCGTCCGCCCACTCCTTCCTTCTCCATGCCTAGCTTTTCCTGCGCTCCCTCCACCTCCACTTCCGCCGGCACCACCAGTCTCAGAACTACCGCTATTGACACCACCAACACCACCAACACCACCGGTGCCAGCAGAGCTAGCAGAATCAGCCACATCACCAACCGCATGCCTCGAAGCCATCAACCCCTCAAACCTCTTCTCCTGCCTCGCCGGCTTCTGCACCTGCGTCTGCGTCTGCAGCTGCGTCTGCCCGGGACCTCCGGGCGCCGCCGACGCCGAGGTCGCCGCCGTAGCTTTGGAAGCACGGCGGCTGGATGTACCGCCGGCCCTCTTGCGCGCCGACGCGGCTGTGTAAGCCGCGAGGTGCGGGATCGGAGATTCGCCTTTGGGGACGAAGACTTTAGCCCCTGTGGCTGTGGATGCGGGTGTGGTTGACGGGGTGCTGGGTTTGGGTGGTTTGGTGGAAGGTGGGTTTAGAGAGGAGGTGGTGGTTGTGTTGGTGGTGTTTGCGGGGAGGGGGAGGGTGAGGTCGATGAGGTCGAGGTCGGTTGTTGGTGTAGGTTTACGGGGTTCGGGTGAGGAGGTGGCAGCGGTGGTGGCGGCGGATGGTGGAAGGGGGAAGGTGGATCGGGCGGGTGCGGGAGTCTTGTTGGCCGCGTTAGATGAGAGGGAGGATTTGGCCAGGGGAGGCGTGGAGGGCTTCGCCTCGACCGCAGCAGTCGAGCCTGCGCTGCTGAGCTCGGAAACCCTCCCCTCACTCCCCGACGACCCTTCCCGCTCCTCGTTCCCCTCCTCTGACGACGAACCCTCGCTCGACCCCGAAACACTCCCCCCCCTCAGACCGCTCTTCAACCAATCCTTCCTCCTCCCTCCCGATCCAACCACCGGCCTTTCCACCCCCATTCCACCCGACCTCGCCGACCCACCGCCCCTCTCCAACCACCACCTAGGCACAGTCCTAAACCCAATCCTCTCCAGCCCCGCCCGATCCGGCATCTCATGCTTATACAAACAACCCTGCTGCATATAATCGCACTCGCCCGTGCGGATCCAGTACGTACAGAACTCCTTGCGGTCCTGGTCGGGCTGGGCGCCAGAAGGGGGGGTGGCGGTGGGTTTGGGGGTGTAGCCGAGACGGGCGGCTTCGGCGGCGCCGGAGGTGGTGCTGATGATTGCGTCGATGAGGGATTGGGTGGGGTTGGAGTCTGAGGTTGTGGTAGTTCTGGCGGTGGGGGTGGCGGTTGAGGGAGGGGCGGGGTTGCGCCAGTTGTTGGAGGATTGGTGGGCTGAGATGTGGCGAGGAGTTGTTGTTGTTGTTGGGTTGGATGAGGTGGGTGGAGGTGTAGACTGCGTGGCGAGAGCTTGGCGGGCCAGCGTATCAGGGGCCAGGTATCCCTTCAGAGGAGAATTGACGCTATTGCTCTGGCTGCGGAAATGGCCGGCGGAAGGTGGCTGGCAGGTAGTGATAGGACGCTGAGGTCCATCGTCTTCGACCTTGAAGGTCAGGCCAGTGTACGGGGCTGTGCCAACGTGCTGCATGCCGATAGTCTGGTCGAACTGCATGACGCGAGGGACACCCTGGAGGCGGACGTTGAAGGGTATCTCGTCTGCTGGGATGAGCGGGACCAGGACGCCGGTGTTGCGGGAGAGGAAGTAGAGCGGGCGCGGCTGGTTGGGCTGGGCGAGCATCTGCGGTGTAGAGCGGCCAGCGAAGTTGGGGACAGCTTGGTAGGGGTTGAAGGTAGCCATTGTTGCTGGAAGGGAGGACTCTGATGCCTGCCGAGGATATACTGGGCACGTTCAGCCCAAGAAGAGGGGAGTAGTGAGTAGATGGCGGCAAGAAGAAGAGGATATGATGAGTCCGTCCTCTGATATGCTCACGTTGGATGCTGGGTGAGACAAATAGCAAGCATCAGCGGGTTGCTGCTTGATCTAGCAGTCTGCGTGTCTCAGCTCCAACATCTGAACGTACAATGCCGTCCTGGCCCTGACAAACGTGGTGAATCTCCGCAACCTTTGTCTTGACTTTTGGCACAGCGACACACAAGGCCTCCCGAACGAATTTGCTGTATGCTTCAAGGCAAGGTGCAAGCATCAGAACGCACAGCGGCAACCCGCAGCAGAATCCTGACTCAGGAGCCCCCTCGTCTCCTCGCGTATGCAACCACCCGGCGGCTCACAGCTTCGATCGGATCCAAGACAGCACACCTGCCTCGGCCTCCCCATTCACCAGATCCCAAACCCTCAGCCCCTCAGCCCATCGATCATCCGTGCAAACATCAGTAACACCATTACCACCAAGCCTTCTCATCTCCCTAATGTCACTCGTCCCCCACTCCACCTCACCACCGGAGACAAAATCCGCAAAAGCTCTATTCCAAGGCCCCAACGCCGCCTTCTCTTCCTCCGTCAACCCATCGCCCTGCCCTTCACCCCAAAACCAGATCGCCATATCAGTCGAATGCGTCACTCCCCACTCCGGCGGCAACTGCACGCAGCTAGCCCTCCACTCAAACCGATAACGCAGAAGGTCTTGACCCGGTACCAGCCCGCCTTTAACAAGAGCATTACAGAACCCGCGCTCGAGATGATGAACCTGCATGCCAGCGTAAAGGCGGCCAAAGAGATCTTGCCAGCTCTCGACGCTGCGAGGGAGCTTGTGTTCGGGCCCGCATGTAAACTCCATGAGCTTGCGGACCGCGGGCTCAGAGTAATCCGCGCAGAGTCGGGTGTAGACTGCGTCGTACGTAGGAGCTGGTGTGCGCCAAGCTTGATAGAGGAAATGCTCATCTCTGCATTCTCCGTTCATCAATCTGATCCCGCGCTTTTTCATCCGCCGTCCGAAGTCGCCGCTGTTGATGTTGGCGGTGAGGTCTTCCGCGACAAAAGCGCCATCTGTCAAGGCTCTGAACTCGGACAGCTTGAGCCCGTTTTGCACTTTGATCAGAGCGTGCGCTGGAACCTCTCGTAGGCGCCTAAGCTTTTCATCGCTATTCAGTCCTAACGATATACCGAGCGCGGTCAATAGCTCATCAAACTGCATCTGATGCTCACCAAGCGCCTTCGGCTGGATACCAGGACTATTCGACCACATAATCGCCCGTTTAATAACAGCCCTCTCATCAGGAACGAAATACAGCTCGTGGGCCAGCTGCTGGAACGTACTGTGGGACCCCGCCGAGTACCCGCCCACAGTAATATTCCCGCCATTTCCGCCAAAGTGTCGAATATTCCGCGCCGTCCACTCAAGAGCCAGTCGTTGATCCCAGAAACCCATATTACCAGCATTTCCGCCCTCCTGCGCCGCTTCCGCCTGCAACTCTCGGCTTGCGAGAAAGCCAAGAGCATTGAGGCGGTAGGCTGGCATGACTACGATAGCTTGGAAAGCCGTCTCGCTCAGCAAAGGAGCGAGAACGGCCGGTTTCATGTTCGGGTCGCCCCACTGAAGGAAGCCGCCGTGGATGTAGAAGAAGACTGGCCAACCCTGCTCCGTCGGCGGATCACCGGTGGGGATGTAGATATTCAACTGCAGGCAGTCTTCGTCCCATAGCGACTCGTCAGGCGCGCGTCCGAAGCCTGGTTGGGGACAATAGGCCGCGGAGCCCGTGAAGCGGCCTGGGCTGGCTTTGGTGCCATAGCGGTAGTGATCTGGTAGGGGCCGGGCTCTCCGGAAGCGATATGGTCCGATGGGTGGGAGTGCGTATGGAAGGCCTCCGAAGTAATGCAGGACTGGTTCGCTTGGTAACGTGCTCTCTTCAGAAGAGAGGGTTAAGCCTTCGATGTGCCCAAGAGGTCCAGCTTTGTGATGATAAGAGTCTCGGGTGTAATTCGAGTATCCCATCTCGCTCGGCGTTTCACATAGGCCCAAGCAATGATGATGTTGACGACGTTGTTGGAGAGCCAATGGTTTCACGATAAACTGAGGTGAACTTCACTGAAGGTCTTCGTTGCTGAGTTGGTCTGTGCAGGAGCTTGGCCGACCTCGGGCTGAGGGCAGTACACGAGCGAGACCGGTCACTTGTTACTCAGGAATCGACAATATCGTCTGGAAGGACAACGGCAACAATACACAGCAAACAGGACACGATTGCGCCTCAATTCGCCCGCCCTCTGGTAACCAACCTCACGCACCAGGGAAGCCAGGACATAACACCATCACAGACTACGATTCATAGCAAGGATAAGCAAAAGGCAATCACAAGGTATCGACCGCTATATTCTCAATCACCCATAGCCTTCTCCATCCTCTCATCCATCGTAACCCGCCAATGGTCGCCAAAACGCTTCATAGCCCAAATCGACGCACACCCACTAACCAAAGCCACCAGCCCCACAATCGTAAACAACCACCCATTCCCCAGCGCCCCAATCAAAGGCGACGTGACAATAATGCCGATACACGAGAAGATATTCCTGACGAAGTTATTCAAAGCCACGCCATTGCTGGCCTTCCGCGGCATGAACTCGGTCAGCATCGTGGTGACCATGGCGAAGATGATCATGCTGCCGACGCCGAAGAAGAAGTTGGCGATCATGGGTCCGGCGATACTGACGCCGTAGTCGGCCGTCCAGCCGTACGTGATGATCGCCGCGGGCCAGACCAGGGCGCCGAGCCACGCGTTCTCCTTCATGCGGTCTTCGGGGTGGAAGATGAGTTTGCCGTCGTCGTCGTAGCGGCTGGCTTTGGTGGCTTCGCGGATCATGATGCGGTCGACCCATTTGCCGCCGAAGATGGAGCTGAGGAAGTAGCCGGCCGAGTTGGGGAGGTAGAGGAGGCCGATTATGATGCTGTTGTAGTTGTAAGGGGATCCGGAGAAGGTTTCTTGGACGGAAATGTTGAGGATGTAGAGGGAGGTGAAGGTGACGGTGGCGTAGTAGACGGAGATGGCGACGGCCGGGAATTGGAGGTAGAGGACGATGCGAAGGGGGTCGATGAAGGCGCGGCGGAACATGGCCCAGTATTTGCGAGTTTTGACCTGCACGGATTTGTTTGTTGTCGTTCGTGCTAAATCCGGTCGTGTGGTCTTCTCGGCTTCGCCGTTGACTTCTACGACCGCTTCTTCTTCCGCTCGAGCGGCAATGGGTCTCCGTCTTCGTAATGTCTCGGGAAGACAAAATAGGATCATAGTGCAAAGACAAGCTCCAAAGATAGCGAGGAACCACTGCGCGGAACGCCATCCTAACGACTGTGCTAGAGCACCACCAATGATAGGCGAGAGCAGCGGCCCACACAGCGGTCCAAGGTAAAAGATACTCATCGCGCGCCCACGCTCCTTGACCTCCCACACATCCGAAATCGTGCCCGCTCCGACCGCCTGAACCGACGCCGCCGCACCGCCAGACAAACAGCGCATGACAATAAACATTGCAATGTTGACGCTCACGGCGCACAAGACATTGAAGATGGCGAACAGCGCGAAAGAGACCAGGTAAATCGTCCGCCGACCCAGCGTTTCGGAGAAGCTGCTCCACCAGAGAGGGAATATCGACATCGCCAGCATATACAGCGCCACGCTCAGATTCACAACCGTAGCTCCCGTGTTAAACTCATCCTCGATGTCGCCCAGCGCGGGCAGCACAAGCGAGGACCCCATGGGCGCCGCGGCTCCTGCCATGGCAACGATAAAGGTGACAGTCCATTTCATGGAGTTGCTATAACTATACGGCTCCTCGACCTCGGCAATGACGGATAGTTTGGCGAAGAGTCCGCGTCGCGCTGAGCGCGGGACTTGCACTGCACGGCGCCTTGTAGAGCGGGTTGATGAGGCTGCGCGGCTGCGAGAGCGATGAGGTGTTGCGACTTGGTGGTCGTGGCCGGCGTCGGAGACGGTCCGTTGGGTGTCTTCTGAGGGCCGGCTGGCTCGGCTTTGTTGCGAGGGTCTGCGGCTGTAATGGAGCATGTCGAGGACGTCTCCGCTGTGCGCGCATGGCGCGGCGGAAGTGGCGGCGGCGTCGGTTTCTTTGGTTAGACCTGAGGACTGTCGCTCGTCCTGGCGGCTGCTGGAGGAGAAGGAGGAGCTATTGGCGGTTCCTGGCCCGGCCTTTTCCAGTTCGCGGTCCACCTCATCGCTGTCCTGGTCTTTTTCATGATCCTGTGCCATGCTTCGCTCTATCGCCCTCAAGACACCATCAAGAGTGTTCAATACTCGTGCAAGGGCCCACTTAACCCAAGATAATCGTAGACCAGATCCAGACTACCGCATCCTCGCCACCCGACAACAACCACAACAATTCCTGTGCCGTACGAGATACTACAAAGCAGGTACTCAAGACCACAGCAATGCCTCCGCAAACCACAGAGCGTATTCCAAAGGAAAGTAGAAGCCAGCAGCACCAAAAGCAAACGATAATAATCACTTACGGTACCGCCTCCTACAGACACGCTACGGCTCACGGCACCTCATACCTCCTCCACAGCAGCAAGCAAGCAGTAGTGTCGTAGGGCGATCGTATGCGTAGGTACAGTAGGTTAGGTAGTAGAGTAACTCGGCGACCATCAAGATGTTAGAGCGGGCCCGCAGTCGCAGGTGTCGACACCCGATATCGACTGCATGTCACCAGTCGCCTTGTCGCCGTCATTATCGTTGCCGAGTAGCCGGCCAGCTCCAACAACAATCATAATGGCCAGCGGTGGCATAGGATTTCCCGGATTCGCTGGGCCGAGGTCGGAGGCGTACAGCACCTAGGTGGGAAGGTGTAAATAATATTGCCGGGCCGCCAATGAGAGATGAGGCGGTGGGGCTACGTACCTTTGCTGCTGTAGTGGACTGCTCTGCTCTGTACTCATGGAAGTACTAGACATGCAGACAAGGAAGAGGGCAGACGCGCACATGAGCACATGAGCATGTAGGATGTACACGGTATTTCATACGTATTTCGTTTCACTACTCAATTCGTACTACCACAACCCCAGGATAAAACTCTATCAGAAGAAAAAGAAGAAGAAGAAGAAAGGTCCTCACCCTAAACACACAAACGCCGCGCTATGTTGCCCAGTCACTATTCTCCTTCCAGAGCCTGCCTGTCCACAACCTTCCGTGGTCCCATCCGGTTTCCACGCACGACCTGCACAGAGCCCATTAAGCATTAAACCCCACCCAGCCCGTCCGAATCGCTATGCCAGTCATACAAATCATCAGGACCCGTGAAGGAGGAGGCAAAAGGAAAAAGAAGAAGCAACCCCATCCCATATATAACCATCCACATCGTCGGAACTTTTGTTGCGCGTGTAACTTCATCTTTCATTCGTCTCATCCCCCTTGTCGAAGGACTCTAAGCCCGCTGCTTAGAGCAAGACCGCAAGCGCAAAAGACGCGATTGCAACCGTCAAGCCCGCGAGCTGCAGCGAAGACGTCGGGGCCGCGTTCTGCAGGCTCGGTTCCACGCCATTGGACTCCGACGTCGACGACGCACCGGCGCTGAGCGAAGTGCGGGTCGTGGCGCCCATCATCACAGTATTCGTCACCGTACCGCGGGTCATGGGTGCCGGGAACAGCGTCTCGAAGCTGGTCGCCGTGACCTGGCCCTGCGCGTTCTCGGTCTGGATGATGAGGAGGGAGGCGTGCGGGGCGAGGGAGACGATGAAGGTGTTGCCGGAAATTGTCACGGTCTCTTGTTCGCCGGGGGTGAGGGTTTGGCCGTCGATGAGGTAGGTCGCGCCGATATTGATGGGCGTGAAGGTTTCGCCGTCGATGGTTAGAATAGGGGCGGCCGTGGGCATGACGGCGTAGGCGCCGGATATGGATGAGGTGGTCGTTTGGCCATTGGCGATTTCGACGAGGGCGGTGCCCGCGGCGTCGAGAGAGAGGGTTTCCATTCCGTTGGCGCCAGAGATGGTGATGGTGCCGCCGCGGGTCAGGGTTTGGCCGTCAACGACGTAGGTGGCGCCGGAGCCCGAGTCGTAGGAGACGGCGGTGTACTGCTGGCCGTCGACGGTCAGGACGGGGGCCCCCGTCGACATTGCGGCGGCAGCGCCAACCATCGAGCTTACTGTGGTGCCGCTGACGACGGAGTAGAGCTCGGTTGCGGCCGAGTCTAGGGACAGCGTTTCGACGTCGCCATTGGCGTCGGTGATGGTGATGGCACCGCCTGGTGTTAACGTTTGGCCAGAGATGATGTAGCTAGTCCCGCCATTTGCAGCGTAGCCTTGTCCGTCAACAGTCAGGATTGGCGGTGCAGTGATGGTGGCCATCCCAGCGTTGTTCCCAGCAAGATCGACAGTCTGTGTGGCTCCATTGGCGATCGAAACAAGCTCGCTGGCTCCGGAGTCGAGGGACAACGTCTCAACATCTCCATTGGCGTTTGTGAAGGTGATTGCTCCACCAGGCGTGAGTGTTTCTCCAGAGATCACGTACGTCGGTCCTTGACCATTACCCTGGACGGTCTGACCATCGACCGTCAAGACCGGCGCCGCGGTGATGGTAGCATCGTTGCTGGCAGGCGCAGTCCGTGAACCCCCGCTACTGAGCGTAGTCGTTTGACCGTTGACGACGATTTCGGAAGCATCGGAGGCCAGTGAAATAGTCGAGCCCGACACCATAATGACACCGCCAGGCGTCAGCATTGAGCCATCAATGTCGTACGTCGACCC
Source organism: Salinomyces thailandicus (assembly GCA_005059885.1). Lineage (NCBI taxonomy): Eukaryota > Fungi > Ascomycota > Dothideomycetes > Mycosphaerellales > Teratosphaeriaceae > Salinomyces > Salinomyces thailandicus. The sequence goes on from NAJL01000010.1 coordinate 323,434, forward strand.
AGCGTTCGCTGCATAGACCATGCCGTCCATGGTGATAGCTGGCGCCGGAGTCACCATAGGTGCTCTCAAGCCTTCTGTCTGTCCATTGACAACGACCTGCGATGCATCGCCTGCCAGGCTCACAGTGGTGCCGCTGAAAGTCACGGCGCCGCCTGGAGTCAGCGTAGCCCCAGGCGCTAGGCTGAATTGTGTCGCTGCGTTCGCCGTGAAGGTCTGGGAGCCCAAGGTGATCAACGGAATGTTGGCTTCGGCACCGGGTGCCTGTTGGCTTCCGCCGTAGGCGTTACCTGAGCTGTCCATGGTCGCCATTTGAAGGCTTTCGGTCTGTCCGTTAACAACCGCCGTGCTGCCATCCGCGGCAAGGCTCAAGGTAGTCCCATCCACGGTGATTGCTGAGCCACCTGCTGCTAGCTGTTGGCCACCGACTGTGAAGACTTGCTCCGAAGAAGCCGTGATAGGGACGCCATTCACGTTGACTACGGTAGAGGCTGGCAGGCCGCCTGACATGGAGACAGTGGTGCCGTCCACCACTATGGCTCTGTTCGCGATCGAGATGGTGCGTCCGTTCTCGACTATGGCCGGACCTCCTGGGAAAGCAGTCTGTCCTCCGACCACAAACGCAGCGGTCGGGGCAGCCGTGATAGTAGAGTCTCCCACAGTCAAGATCGGCGCAACGATCGGAACTTGGCCGTTCGAAGAGGACCCAGAGCCAGATCCACTGTTGCTGGAGCCGACTCCTGAGCCTGAGCCACCATTTGAGCCTGAGCCGCCATTTGAGCCTGAGCCACCATTTGAGCCTGAGCCACCATTTGAACCAGAGCCCCCGCTTTGCCCCTGGCCATTGGAACCGCTGCCGCTGCCTGAGTTGCTGCCGCTCCCGCTGCCAGAGGAGCCGCTTGAGCCCGATCCAGAGCCTGACCCTGCATCTGAGCCAGACTGACCCTGGCCACTTGAGCCGCTACCACCTGAGCTTCCACCACTGCTCGAGCCACCGTCTGAACCAGAGCCTCCGCTTTGCCCGTTCCCACTCGAGCCGCTACCGCTGCCGCTGCCAGAGTTGCTGCTGCTGCCAGACGACCCACTCGAGCCCGATCCTGGGCCCGAACTACCATCGGAACCAGAGCCTCCGCTTTGCCCGTTCCCACTCGCGCCGCTACCGCTGCCGCTGCCAGAGTTGCTGTTGCTGACAGACGACCCACTGGAGCCCGAACCAGAGCCCGAACCACCATTGGAGCCAGAAGACGACCCAGAGGAGCCCTGACCATTGTTACTACCGCCCTCCTGGCTGCCAGAACCCCCAAGCCCCGCAATTATAGCGGACGCCATAGATTGGCTTCCTGAGTCGTCCAAAGCATCACTAAGCACCTGCAGAGCATTTGTCGGCTCCGCAGCGCTTCCTCCTCCGCCTCCATTCGCAGCTGGCGCACCCGTTTGCTGAGCAGGGCTCAGCGCTGTCGCGGTGACAGTGCCGCCTTGATAGCCAGCAGTTACCACAGTCTGTGTCGGATTGACCTGGATGTTCAAGGTGACTCTGGTGCTCCCTTGATCGGCAACGAAGGGCAGCACGGTGGCATCCGCGCCGTTGTCCCCGTTGCTACCAGAGCCCGATCCGGCATTTCCGCTGTCTCCGCCGCCGTTGTTGTTCGTGCCTGTGTCAGAGCCAGAAGAGCCCGATCCGGCATTTCCGCTATTTCCTCCGTTGTCGTTGTTCGAGCCTGTGTCAGAGCCAGAAGAGCCCGATCCGTCGTTTCCACTGTTTCCGCTGCCATTATCGTTTGTGCCGGAGTCAGAGCCAGAGCCAGAAGAGCCGGATCCATCCGTAGGCGTCGCAGCTGGCTGGTTGTTGGCCATACCGTTGTTCGTGTTAACAGGCGTGGCCTTCTTGGTCGTCGCAGGAGCCGGAACATCGAGATTCTGGGCGGTCGACTCAATGAGACCACCGCCGCTTCCCGCCGTGACCTGGCCGTCATCGACGCTAGTTTCCGCAGGTACGAGCGGGACGAAAGATGGCAGCGTGGGCGAAGGGAGGTCGAGTGTAGGGGCTGTGGTCTGGAGAGTCAGCCCCGCGGCCGTCGCCAAAGGTTGCTGAGCCGCAATGACGCGCCTCTGCACGATCACAACGGTGGGTTCAGCGACCCAGGAGCCTGCGACGGCCGAGCTGACGTTGACGACGCCAAGGAAGGCCGGGTTCACATCGCCGACGACGCCTTCTCCTACAGAAATCTGACCATTGACATCAGGCCCGGCATACTCGAAAGCGAAAGGTGAGGTCATGTTGTACTGCGCAGTGGTCTCTGCGCAGCCGGTACTGCCGTTCTCGTATGCCGTTGGATACTTGCTCATGACCTCGTACTTGCTGAAGAACACGAACGGTGTGCCTGCGGCAAAGACGCCAGCCGAGCCTGGTACAGTGATGGCGGCCGGTGTAGGCGTGACAAGGATATTCGGGATCGTACCTGTCCCACTCGTCTCGTTTGGATTCAGTGAAGCGTAAGCTGTTTCGGTGACAATCGTGGTAGATGCTGCTACCGGCGCAGGTGTCGAGGAACAGGTCGGAGCAGAATAGGTCCAGCTGGTCCAGCTGCCAGTGGTTTCATTGCGCCCTCCTCCCACGGAATTATAGTACGATCCCGTCGTCAGGGTCGAAGTGCAGTCTGGTAGGGCTAGAGCAGAGCCAAGGTCGAACGTCGTCGTCGCTGGGACTAACGTCCAACCGGTCGACGACCGATTGGCATTGGTCAAGATCGAGTAGGTCGACGCCGTGTATGTGTACGTCTCATAATACCACCAATCCAACGACGCCTGCAGCACGTTGAGGGTCTGTCCGCTACATGTGGCGTTCGAGGTCTCGGTCGTCGTAGTGCTGGTCGTCATCGGCGGTCGGTAGTCGGTGCCACTTGGTGAGTAGGACTTAGCAGAGAAGGACACGCCAGCAACTAGCGTGCTTGACGAAGATGGAGCTGTCGCAGGTCCAACGGGGGGCGGTCCGTACGAGCTTGGCCCTGCTACTCCAGGCGAGTAAGAGAAGAAGGTCTCGGTGTAGCGGCTCGTCGTTTGTGTCGACATAGCGACGGGTGAGCCGGAGACACCAGGTGAGTAAGCGAAAGGTGTCTCGGTGTACTTGCTGGTCGAGCCATCGGTGGCAGCTGTCGGCGAGTTAGACACGCCAGCAGAGTAGCCGAAAGCAGTTTCTTTGTAGTTGCTCGTAGGGCGATCCGTGGGCGTCGTTGGAGAGGCAGGAGACTGTGCGGACGTCTCCACCTGGCCGTTCGAGGGCGATGAAGAAGCCGAGACGGTCTCGTATGCACTTGTCAGACCTACAACAATCACAGTCGATCCGGACTCATCGCTGTTCGGTGCCGCGTTAGATGGCGAAGTGGAAGCCGAGCCAGAGGGCGAGGCTGGACTTGAGCTAGATGTCGCGCTCGAAGACGAAGTCGCTGAGTACTCATCGCTTGATGAGCCTTCGGGAGATACCACGGGTTCGACTGTACTACTGCTTCCTGGCGTAGCAGATACCAAAGTCTCCTCAGTGTAAGTCACCAAATCGGTTTGGGTGGCCGAAGCGTATTCTGTCATAGTAACGGCAGCGTCTACCGCCGACGAGGAGGCAATCGACGCGTCAACCGGCGTTGAAGACGCTGTAGATCCCTCGACGGAGGAGTCGTCGCTTTGTGAGCTCTGCGGATACGCCATAGATTCGCCATTACTACTGCTTGCCAGCGTGGCAGACACTTCGGTCTCCTCGGTGGCAGTCACCAGATCGGTCTGGGTTGTCGAGGCGTACTCTGTCAATGTGACGGCGTCATCTTCTGGTGTAGAGAGAGATGTCGACGCGTCGACTGTCGTGTTCTGCCACGCTGTCTCAGAGCTGCTCACTCCATTGTCCTCAGCTTGTCGTCGATGCCGTGGTAGTCGCCAGCCGTGTCCCAACGCTGCCTCCGCCACCAGCCCCAAAACCACTGCATTACGGAAAAACATCGCGGGCTTTGTTCACTAAAATGAGTGTGGTAGTAGATTCATACAGGTCGTGGTCTCATGACATGGCGCTGATGTGTGTCTATCCTCGCTGCTAGTGATCGAGAGCAGATTCGATGACAAGATGCCGTGTAGTCGCCAAGCAGTGTAATAAAGGAAGGTTACAACTCCTCCGAATGTTGAAACTCACCCGCGTGGTGGAGGTGGTGACTGGAGTGCCCCCCGTGGAGTGGAGGCTGAGGTTTCAACGAATGACCCGCTGGCAGCGGCGTCAGCGAGCCTGCACTACTCACGATTCGATTCCACATTTCCCACCTGCGGCTCTGGGCCCCCTCCCCTTGCCATGTTCCGCGTGCTCTGGCGATACAAGCGGGAATTCCGAGGACTTCCAAAGTCTAAACTCAGCCTGCTCTAGGCGCCCGAGGAAGCCGGAGGCTTACTCGTGGCACTGTGGCGAGATCCCAAGACGGGAGGTTAAGACAAATGTAGCAGCTCTGGAGACCACAGCGTGCATGTGAAATATGTGCCTTGCGTCCTACCCAGTCAATCGGCATCATGGCATATAGAGCTGTAGCTACATGAGTACGAAGTAGGGGCATGTGCTGCATCGGGCAACGCAATTCCATAGAGGCGCATCAGCTGATGGCCTGCTTTGTCTACTACTTAGCCGCGTTCGCCGGTCATCGATGGTCGACAGAGGCTGGGCTCTTGTACATTGACATGCACAAGTCCTCACTCCTCAGCAAACCGACCATAGCGACCGTTGTTCTCAGGGGCTTGCTAATCAATGAGACGAAGCGGAACAAACGGGCCTGACGTGGCACAGGTCGTCGGTGGTGGATTGGATGGCTTGTCGATTCCCCAGGTAGGCCGGCTAAGACTCCTTGGCTGACGAGTGGGCTTCCTTAGTGCCAGAGCTAGATGGCAATACTCTAGCGTTTACAGACGGAATCCCTTAATTCTTGTCTCTTGGATGCTTGGCTTCCCACACAAATACGAGGCGCCAAGTACTGCTCGTCGCAGATCTCCCGCGCCGGTCGTTCTGTCTTGCTTTTGTAATCGCTCTACAGCTTCCACATACCATTTAATGGTGATCAGTACATAGTAGGAAGGTGCACTACCTTAATGTAGTACACGGTACACCCATTTGCTCTCGCGGAGCGGTGGCAGAGATGACCTCAGGCAGCTCCAGCAGTGTCGGAGTTTTACAATGAGCGTGCTCCCTTCTGTATGAACACATTATCCATTTGACGGCAGAGCTGCTCTGGTTTGGCCTACCGTCTGTGCCTGCGTTCACCACGTAGATAGAAAGGTACCTCAGCGTATGGTAATAAAGGTACCTAGGTAATAAAGGTACCTAGGTACTGACCTTATACAGTGCGAGGCGATACCTCGCCTCTGACACAGTGGTACTATCACTGCCTTGCCCGACCAACCACACCTCGTGCATGCCCGCAGCTGCTTTTGAAAGTCGACACTGATGATCGTGCGGAAGACGTGGCCGCCGCTCGCTAAGGGAACTTAGATCTGGTCATGGCCAGAGCTTATTTCTCCATTTCTGGCACGTCAGTCGTCCGTGGAGGTGGAGAATGTCATAGCTGCAGGCGCCACGAGATGCTCATAGCGCCTATGCTGGCTCAATCTCGCGGGAGGCCCTTGGCGGCGTCCAGGTCCTGTCTGGTCCTTTCGTGCGTGAAGTCTCGTCGATTTTGATGTCCCCATGTTGTTCGCAAATACCGGAAGCCAAGGAGATCCGGAGAATGTCACACGTCTGATGCAGGGACACTTGAGAGTCAAAGCGAAAGGTCGAATCGCCGTTCCGTAGGACAACCAGCCAGCCCTAGAGACACCACGAGACGCTTGCGAGTCGCGAAGATGGCGTCTTTCCTGGATCGAATGCGACGTCTACCCAGCGCCCTCCTTGCTCTGGTGGTATTGCATGCCCTTGGCGATGCTGCATCGTTGGAAACTCGACAGTCAGCCGACAACTCCACCGCGCCGGCGCCTATATCGTTCACGCCGGACGGAAACTGGGAAGGCATCGACGGGTCGTGGTCCACCTTCACGCTCAGGATAGGCACGCCGGAGCAGACCGTGCAGACGTTTATCTCATTCAACTCATACCAGACTTGGACCATCATCTCGCCGCAAGGATGTCAAGCAGCGGCAGATCCAGCCGCTTGCGCCGAGTCCAGAGGGGGGCTCTTCAACCAGAACGCCTCGTCGACGTTTCAAGATGTAGGCCTGTACGACACGTCGATCGAGGACAATCTTGGATACGGAGGCAGCGCGGTATTTGGGTACGATAGCGTCGGACTAGAGGGTCAAGATAAGAGTGGTCCTACGATCCAGAACACCACTGTAGGCGCACTGGCAATAGAGGACTTCTACCTGGGCGTCTTTGGTCTCAACCCTCAACCAACATACTTCATGAGTCTCGATGCGCCTTCGCCGAGCTACATGAACCAGCTGAAGGAGCAGCAGTACATTCCAAGTGTATCTGCAGCATACACTGCGGGAGCCAGATATAGGCGTTCCGGCGTGCTTGCGTCGCTCACGTTGGGCGGTTATGACTCTTCTAAGTTCATCGACAATGATGTACAATTCGGCTTTGCAGCTGACATCGATCGGAGCACCGTCGTCGCAATCCGGTCGATCACCACGCCTTCCGACGTCGACTCATCGCCGGTAGCTACCGAGCTCCTACCAGAACCTATCTACGCCTTCATCGACAGTACTGTGTCGGGGATTTGGCTGCCAGTCAACGCTTGTCGAGTCTTTGAGAGCGAATTTGGCCTAACCTACGACGACGATTCCGAGCTGTATCTGGTCAACTCCACGCTGCACGAATCTCTCACAGACCGCAACGCCAGTATCACCTTCACCCTCGGTCAGACTTTGTCAGGAAACGGCACAGTGCAAATCACCCTGCCATACGCCGCATTCGATCTCACCGCTTCGCCTCCATACGGCGACCTTACGGACTCATCGTACTACTTCCCGCTGCGCCGAGCCGCCAACGACACGCAATACACGCTTGGAAGGACCTTTCTGCAGGAGGCGTATTTCACAGTGGACTGGGAGCGACAGCAGTTCAACGTGAGCCAAGTCAACTGGGATCAAAGCGCCGAGCAGAACATTGTGGCCATTCCAGCATACACCCAAGCCGAAGCGACATACCCTGGCGTTAGCGATGACAGCTCTTCTAACGGCGAGCTCAGCGGAGGCGCCATTGCTGGTATCGTCATCGGTGTTGTTGCTGGTGTGGGCATCCTTGCTGGCCTACTATTCTGGTTCTGCTGGCGCCGCAGACGCGCCGCGAGGAGAGCAGCCGTCGAGGAAGAGAAGCTGGGCGGCGCCGAGACCCCCGAGCCCCCTGCCGGCCGCCAACCCAACGTCTTCCCCAAAGCCGAGCTCGAAGGTTCCTCCCCCGTCGCCCGCGAATCCGATCGCAAAGGTCTCCTCACCACCCTCGACGAGTCTACGGATGGCAGCACCCCACACACTCCCAGCGCACCCTCCCGCCTCTCCGGCTATTTCCGCCCAGGCAGCTCCGCGTACTCCCCTACAACCCCGTCGGCAGGCGAGGGCACCTATTCCAGCTCGCACAGCGGCAGCAACAGCAATGGGAACCGCCACTCGCTACTCTCGCCGCTGACCCCCGCAAGCGAGGCCGATAGCCGTGAACGCCAGGTCTTCGAAATGCCTGGCGATATGCCGACGATCAAGGAGAAGGACGGCAAGTCGCTGTCCGAGAAGGAAGTCCTGGCGCATCGCGAACGCGTGTACAATGGCGTGGAGTCGCCATCGGGTTCGATGGGTACTGTGGACGAGGGCGTTCGCGAGTCTCGTCGCATCAACCCCAATGAGGTGGTGCGGGCGGATGCTCCGCCGGTGGAGACGGTGGACGAGCAGCAGGGCGTGACCCTTCATCGTGCTTTCTCGTTCGAGGAGGAGCGGCCGAAGACCACGAGATCTTCGGATGAGCTGTATGAGTGATTCGTGGAGAGAGATGTTTTGACCCGGTAGCGAGGCGTAAGGCGTGTATTGGCTTGGTTTACGAAGACTGAGTTATCACTAGGGACTTGGATTCGGATTTTTTTGTACAAACACTCGTTGTATCAACAATCACACTCGTAAGCAGACGCTGGCTCATATTTTCCGATCCAATACTGCCTTCGGCCGCGCCCTCCCCTCCCGGTGGCCGTCCGCGTCGATGGAAGTGTCGTGCGGCGGGTGAAGTCTGACGGTAGGCGTTGCACGCCCAGTATTGCTGTTCTACACTGTTCACACCTGCGTCTAGCTCTTTTCATTGTTACCTGAGGTATTTCTACTCTATGGCTTCTTCGGACGCTTGTCCGAGTACCGCAGGTGTTCCACGACGAACTCATTCGCGCCCTTGTAGTCTCGAATCAGCGATGGCATTGAATCAAACATGATCGTCTGATTATACAATGTTGGTACCGCCGTTCAGGCAGCTTTGCTGGTTGTCGTGAGGCTGGCTGGCATACCTTAGTAGGTACAGTGGGACCTGTTAATGCAAAGTGACGTGCCAAGCTCACTGCAGCGCCGGCGTCGTTGTCCTCGCTATTGCTTCTGTCGCTCGCTTTCGCGCTCTTTGCTATTTCTCTAAAGCATGTGCCATTCCTGACATCTGACACTGCGGCCCTCCACAATCCTTATCGTCACTCGAACGAAGAAGTAATTGTAAAAGGAAAGAATAGGTCCCCCTCAGCGCCCAATCGCACGCTAAATTTAGCCGATCCCCCGCCGGCCACTCTCGCGAGCTTGAACCGCAGTAAACCTCTTTCTACGCCGAATAGCCTTCTTACCGCCGTGAGCAGCATTCAGCCTCCTTTTATTGTGAACCCCCCCGAACGTCTGCAATACGCCGATTCTTACTATTACTGCTACGGCCCTCTGCACCGTCCGGGCAAGTTCGAGGAGCTTTCGCCTTGCCGCCAGCGCGCATACCCGATTGCGTTCAGCTTTGAGTCAGGAGAAGGAGAGAAAAGGGATAGAAAGATGGCGAGCTATACCTTTCGATGTACGTATAGCGTGCGCAACACCACCTTGGGTCCACGGATTGGAGGCCGAACCAGGCACTTGCAGTGAAGAGCTTGCCGACTTGCCCTACAGCAGTGCAGGGGTGGAGCCTATAAGACAGTACATCCAGACCGGAGAACTGACGCGGTTGCTTTGCATAGATGACCATGTGGCAGAGGATGTCTATGTAACAGGTCGGTAGCCTCTTTGCCTTCCCCAATCATTCCGAAGTAGAGTGAAGGCACGCGCTGACTTGGTCTCTCGTATAGGAACCTTTGACAACTGGTCTAAGACACAGAAGCTGGAGAAGAGCGGGACTTCGCATATCAAGAAGGTTGACCTTCCGAAGGCTGACGATAAGATCTTTTACAAGGTGAGGCTTTGCTCTGCTTCACTCCCGCGAGGTTGGAAATCACGCGTGTGCTGACGCACGAGCCTGCAGTTCGTAGCCGACGGCGAGTGGAAACACGATCCGACTGCAAAGAGTGAGACGGACAGTGAAGGCAACGTCAACAACGTCCTAGAGCCTTCGGACCTCGAGGCGCCTTCGGCATCGGCAGCGACGATCAACTCGGCAGGACCAGGCGCAAGGTAAGCCGCATTCTCCTGCCATTCCCTGTCCCTCCCACACCTCCTCTGACATTCATATCTCTGCAGTACTGCCGCAATGGCGGGTGAGCAGCCCCTCGAGTCAACCAGACAATCAGCTCCGCCTGGCGCTTTCCCCGAAACTCCCGCGAACGAAATGCCAGCTGGGGCTGGGGCCGAGCAGATGTACGGCGTCAACCCGATCCCAGCATCATCCGGTGCCGGCAACCCTGTCAACATCGCTCCCGGCGAGAAGGTGCCCGAGCCGAGCACCATCAACCGCAACACAGTCAATTCGCAGGTCACAGACGACGAGGCTCTGAAAGCTAGCGCGAAAGATAGCGAGCAGACGTTCGGTGTCGCGCCTCTTCCCGCGACTGGCGGAACGGGCAACCCGATACATCTTGAGCCTGGTGAGAAGGTGCCGGAGTCGAGCGCAATCACGGGCAACTCCATCAACTCCAACGTCAAGCTCGATCAAGCCTCCTACGAGAGATCTGACGCCGGCGCACCCGTCCTTCCAGCCCCTCTAAGTCCCACCAGCGAGCGCGAGGCCAGCGGTGCTGCAGCTATCTTCGGTGGTCTTGGCCCGCAGACAAGCAACATGATCCCTGAGTCTTCCATGGGCATGGGCAAGGACGCGCCTGCGCCGATCGATAGCCAAGACTCCGGACCAGTCATCTCGAGCGTTGCGCCGAATAGCACCACAAATCAGCTCGCTGGTCTGCAGCCAGTACAGTCGAAGGAGCCGCCGAGCGTGGTGACCGACAGTCAAAAGGAGGCGCATGTGGATCCCGAAGCATCGAGCAGTCCGAGGGCGTTGCAGGAGAAGGATGAGATGGAGAGCGAGTTGCACTCTAAAGTGCCTGAAGTGCCCGCGATTGACGAGAAGAGTCAAAGTGAGGCTGGGGTGAGTGACAAGGGCATAGCGGGTATGGCTGCCGCAGGTGTCGCTGGCGCGGGAGCTGCGGCTGCAGGAACGGCATTCGCTATGCGGGACAAGGTCACTGAGTCCACAGGCAAGGATCCAGTTTCAGTCCTCCCCGAAAGCGTGCAGAAGAGCATCAACAGCATGAACAGCGACAAGACTGAGGAGAGCGAGCCCATTGCTGCGGGACATCAGAGACCTGCTGCCGTTCAGTCCACTATGAGCGATGCGAATCTCCCTCAGCAGGTCGCTGCCGGCGAGGGCATCAAGGTCCCCGCTGAGATCGCGAGGGACAGCACAAGTTACGTCCCGGAACAGGTTGTTGCAAGCCAGAAGGAAGCGCACGTCGATCCCGAGGCCAGCGAAAACACGCGCGCCGTTCAAGAGAAGCACGAGTTCGAGAACGAATTGATGTCCAAAGTGCCGGAGGCTAATTCTGCTGAAAACCAGCAGGTCGCTGCAGGGGAGGACGTCAAGGTCCCAACTGAGGTCGCGAACGAGACCACAAATTACGTCCCGGAACAGGTCGTCGCAAGCCAGAAGGAAGCGCACGTCGATCCCGAGGCCAGTGAGAACAAGCGCGCCGTACAAGAGAAGAACGAGTTCGAGAACGAGCTGATGTCCAAGGTCCCGGAATCTGACGCCACTGGGCAACCGGCGCCTACAGCCTCCACCGCCCTCGCTCCTACAGCGCCACTGGCATCGGCCGAGAAGTCCACAAGTGGGGCGCCGCAGCTAGGCGACCCGACGAGCGGCGTCGTGCCTCTCAGTCTCGGGGATAAGACTGGCAGTCCAGAGCTCAATGCGCCTGCTGACGCGCCCGCGACGACTCCAGCGGAGACCGTGAATCGGCTCGTGGGCCAGGCCAGGGCAGAGCAGAGTCGCGATGTGAGTCCTATGACTAAGACGGGTGGAGAGACTCAGCCGTCTGTGACTACAGGCGTGGAATCGAGCAAGACGCCGGTGGAAAGCAAGTCAGAGGGCGGCATGACGCAGGAGACGCCGGTTGTCACGACCGGTGTGGACAGCAGTGAGGCGCCTGCTAAGTCTGAGAGCACGGGTGCTGCTGCGGCTGTTGGAAGCCCTGTTGGTGAGTTCTTGCCTTTTCTTTTCCTCTTCCCTTTCCTCCCTTTTTCGCTGTATTGCGGCTTCCTGTGGCAGCTCGCGAAGCGACTGCTCGTGCGCCCTCGATGTCTCGCACATCCCTAGGCGACCATCTTGCCCATAACATCTGCCTACCACACTATTTCTTCGCACTCACAAGCAGCTGCTTCCGGTCGCGTACAACCGATACATCACTATTCGTCCAACACATATCCAGCGGCTCGTCCATCTCTCGCCGTTGTAGGGCCTCGCTAACCACTATGCGCTCCACAGGTACTCCGCGCACCGCCGCCACCAACTCCACGCCTCAGAAACGCGGCTCGTTCATGGACCGTATGCGCAGTCCAGCCGCCGACAGCCAGAAGTCCGGCAACACGACGGAACGTGCGGAGGGCAAGGAGAACACAGGCAAGAAGAAGGGCTTCTTCGGGCGCCTGAAGGAGAAGTTGAAGTAAAGTTGCTCGATGTCGAGACGAGGGGATGGCGAATGGGAGTGCTGGTGTGCTGATGTGGTAACGGTGGCCAGGCTCTAGCTGGGCGACCTCTGCTGCTGCATTTGCTACGAATTCTTCCACGAGATCTGCTCCAAAAAGTCGCAACGAGGAGTGGGAGCTCGAGAAGAAGAAGGACATGAAGCCGTCGAGCTGCGGAACTTTGATGGCGCTCCCAGCTGGGGCCCTGAGGACCACGAAGCTTTTGACGACGTCTTTCACTCCTCCCTCTCGGAAGAAGCATCAGTAGAAAACGAGCGCACCGGTCCTTTCCCATCTCGTCCCTCCTCCCTTGCTTACATCGATCCATCTACTTCTGACGAGCAGACCTCTGCTCTCACTGGGCTTGAAGACATCGACCGTCGCTTGGAGCTTACGTCGCTATCGCAGGCGCAGAGGAATATGCGGCATAATCGGGATGTGGTGAATCCTCTTGGGTCGGCGAATCAGGATGTGCTACGCAGGCAGCGGGAAGAAACGAGGTTGAAGCGGGAGCGGAGGCTCAAGCGGGAGCGGGGGAGGGGGGTGCTTCAGCAGATGGATAGGGCGGTGGGTGGGAATCTTCTGCAAGGACGGGGTGATTGAAGGAATGCGAGGGTGCCTTCTTCTCTGGTTCTTGGTAATGTACACTGTTCGTTTGTTCTTGATGCGATGAAAGGGGGCGGGTTGCGGTTGATACCACTCTTGCGCTGGACGGTTTGTTGTTCTTTCAGGTACGTAATGTGTAGTATTGGGCATAACTATGTTCATTTTTTCATCCAGCATTCGTTTTAGTGTCCAAGCGAGATGGACGTTCATGGGGCAGTCTCTGTCACGTGTTCATGGTGCCGCTCCATTGCATGAGTCGTCTTCATCCGGAAGGCACGCACACCCCACCATTCACCCACATGCGACATGACGCCAGCCTGAGCAGCTCTCTCCCTGATCAGGCAAGGTTCTCGAAAGCGGGCCGCTCCTGAGGGTCCGAGCTCCTCTTGACCCCGCAATCGCTTTACCTCTGGCATGAGTCGGACGGTGGAGGAAGCAAGAGTCCGCAGCAGGGCACGCAGGGCAGGGCACACGGCAAGCAGCGCAGCGCTGTTCGACGGTCGCAGAGCAGTGTTCCTTGCATTACTCGTACCACCCTTCCAACACTTCCCGTCCACCTGCCTTGCCTACCGTACATATCTACCTTACCTTACGGTTGTGCAGCCTTCGAGAACGCAACCCGCAGCATCTCCAAAAAGCTTAGCTCGCACCCCGAGCCGCCTGAGGCTACACGCTGAGCTCATTGCTCCACACACACCACGACCGCACATCTACCGTCCCGTGCCCCCCTCCCACGCCCCCCGCCCAGACCTCCTCTCCGCACCCGCGTCCGTCGACCGACTGGATGTCTCACCACCAACCGCTCCCCCCCGACTACCTCAACGAGCGCAACGCCCTCGACCGCGAAATCCTCAAGCACGCGCCCCACGACTACCTCCAGTTCTGCGCATCCTTCTTCCAGCGCCGCCTCGAGAGCCAGCGCGCCGAGTTCCTGCTCGGCCAGCGCCATTCCGCCGGTGCGGGCGTCTTTCCCGGTAGTAACCCCTTTGGTACCACCTCGACCTCAGGCACCAACGCCGGCGCGGACATGTCGGGTGCTGCAGGTGCGGGTGCGGGCACGGGTGCCGCGGGCCTGGGTCCGAGAGGAGGAGCTGGGGCAGGAGGTATGCATGCCGTAGCGGAGGAGGAGGAGCACGACTTTGCCAGCCTGACCGCTGCTTCCTTCCCTCCTCACTCGCGCGACCTCCCGCCGTCCGCTACCTCGGACACCATGATGCAGAACAACGGTGGCAGCGACACCAACAGCGCATTCGGAAACTTTCAAGGCTTCTCTTCCAACTCTGACTCCCGCTTCAGCCCGCCGCTTTCTGCTACGCAAGGCGCTCTGGAGCCGACTCAGTCCTTCCCTAACAACTACAACATGAACCGCCGTACCTCCGTCTCCGCTGAGTCCCTAGCACCAGCTTCGGCCGACGACAGCAACTGGAAAGCCCCACAGTATCCAAAGTCTGCTGAACAGACCGACCGCCTACGCGCCGCCGTTAGCCACAATTTCCTCTTCTCCCACCTTGACGACGAGCAATCCACCCAGGTCCTGAACGCTCTGCAAGAACGCAAGGTCCCTGCTAAGGATGTGCGCGTCATCGTCCAAGGCGACGCGGGCGACTACTTCTACATTGTCGAGAACGGCAATTTCGACATCTACGTCTCCTCTACCGGTCGCGCTGAGCCTGGCCCAAACGGGCTCGGCAGCAAAGTGGCCTCCTCGGGGCCAGGCACCTCATTCGGCGAGCTAGCCCTCATGTACAACGCCCCGCGCGCAGCCACCGTCGTCTCCACGCAGCCCTCTACCGTCTGGCAACTCGACCGCATCACCTTCCGCCGCATCCTCATGGACTCGGCCTTCCAGCGACGCCGCATGTACGAGGCTTTCCTGGAAGAAGTCCCTCTCCTCTCCTCCCTCACCCCCTACGAGCGCAGCAAGATCGCTGACGCCCTCGAGTCTCGCAAATACCCCGCCGGCTCCACCATCATCCGCCAGGGCGACGTCGGTGATAAATTCTACATCCTTGAATCCGGGGAGGCCGAGGCGCGGAAGCGTGGCGAGCCGCAGGCTTTGAGAGGATATGGTAAGGGTGACTACTTTGGGGAGTTGGCGTTGTTGGATGATAAGCCGCGCGCAGCGAGCGTGGAGAGCGTGACGGAGGTTAGGGTTGCGGCGCTGGGCAAGGACGGGTTCCAACGGTTATTGGGCCCGGTTGAGGGGATTATGAGGAGGGATGATCCGAGTCAGGCTGCGGGGATGACGGGATCGGGTGCAGATCCGCTGAGATAGTCTGGGGGAAAGAGAGGACACCTGGGAAAGGGAGAAGAGGCGCGTGGGACGGTAAGGGTGGGTGTTGGTGGTGAAGCAGGCTTGGTAGGGCAAGTTCCGCGAGAAGAATGCGAGTGTGCGGAGAGAGGGGTAAGGGTGTCTTCATTACTTCGGAGGGATTGGAAGTGGTTCGTGAAATGCGGTATGAAATGAGATTCTGTTGCAGCATTGGCTTTTCTACTGTCAGACGTGGGCAGACGGCTTTCCTTCTGATCGTCTTTCGACTGTGCTTGGATTCACCGTTCGTAAGGTACCTTACCTAAGAGGTGGACTTGATGAGTTGTTTTACCTGATGTGTTCGCATCCGGTTCCGTAATTCGTACACTAGCTACCGTGAGATACCATGTTGCCAGAATTCTTTCTCGGTCCACGTTAGCAACGAGATCAACTCAATCCCAACAGACCTTCGCTCTACTGCTTGTGTTGGCATGTGATAATGCTCTTAAATGTTCTGTGTTATGGGTAAGGATGTGGTGCTTTGACGGTCAATCCACTAGCGCAACAGTCATCGCAGCGAATCAGCAACCTCGACATAAGCTGCACTACAACACCACCGGTATTACTTTCTCGGACAGCGAAGGTGACGAGGCGAGCACATAGGTCAAACGAGGCAGAGACTTCACCGTCAGTATGGCCATCACCATCCTCCCGCCTGCACCGGTCGCTCCACCGCCCCGCGCAGCCTACGAAGACAGCGACGACGAAGACGGCATGGACATCGACGACCTGCCTTCCGGTCACTCTCAAGCGAAAAGCATCATCACGCCCGGCCAGACAGTCACAGACGACCCACAATGGATGCGCGGTCACGGAACTTTCGCGCAAGCAGACAGCACCTCCATCTGCTCGACCCTAGCCGGCACCCTCCAAAAGACGAACAAACTCCTCTCAATCGTCCCCTTGCGAGCAAGATACACCCCCGAAATCGGTGATCTAGTCATCGGAAGGATCGTCGAAGTACAAAGCCGGCGATGGAAAGTCGACGTCGCTGCGCCGCTCCTAGCCAACCTGATGCTAAGCTCCATCAACCTTCCCGGAGGCGCCCTCCGCAAACGCACCAGCGTCGACGAGCTCAATATCCGCGCCTTCTTCGGCGAAGGCGAGCTTCTCGTCGCTGAGGTCCAATCGCTGTTTCAAGACGGCAGCGCCAGCCTTCACACCCGCAGTCTCAAGTACGGCAAACTGCGTAACGGATACTTCATGTCCGTCTCCGGCATGGGAGGCGGCGCAGGGGTGGTAAGAGCCAAGCGGCAGATCTTCACTATGCAGACTGCGCGCGGTGGGGAGGTTGATGTGATTTTGGGCGTGAATGGGTATATTTGGATTAGTAGGCATGTGCAGCAGGAGAAGACGGATGACGTGGGGATTAATCGGCTGGAGGAGGCGGCGACGCAGAGTATGTATTCGAGTCGGAATGATGAGATTAGTGCGGATACGAGGAGGGAGATTGCGCGGGTGGGTGGGTGTGTGAGGGCGCTGATGGAGGGTGGGGTGAAGGTTGATGAGGAGACGGTCAGGCGAGCTTATGAGGTGGGGTTGGAGTTGGATGAGCAGGATGATGGTGTTGGTGAGTTTGTGGGTGGTGAGAGGGCTAGGGTTATTGTTGAGATGGTGCTGGCGAGTGGGTGAAGCTTGTGCTGGATATGGAACTCCGGGCGTGCCATATATCTGGATGTCGAGACGCTCAAGTGGACGTGGCTGCACAAGGCTCTCGGTGCGCTCAGACTTGCGACGAGACTTTTGCACGTCCTTGTCGCGGTCCAAAGGCATGATTGCCAACGTATGCGTCCGGACGAAGGGTGCATGAAAGAAAGCTCGTGTCCGCATTTGCTCGTCTCTTGGGGTACGCTGTTGCAGCTGCAGGCTGGGGACTATGCTGCATTGAGCAGAAAGTACATATCAGCGAGACGAGTCCGGCTTAAGGCCCACATTCCTCGCGTGTCCCGCCGTCTCGCGGCTCGCAGCGATCGTAACGACCGGATGGCGGACGGCAACGGCATCGAAATGGCAGCACGATTATCATCACGCCAACAAGCTTCTACGACGCCATAGCGCTCATCTAGTGCTTCAACGACTGCAGAAGTCAAGGCGTGAGACTTAACCAAGCGTAGCCAAATCGGCGTTACTACATGTAGCCTGGCGTTGCAGCACCTTGCTCGCATGAGCAGAGTCTCGTAACCCAGCACTGGGCCTACCTTGATCAACCATGATCAGTCACCGTGTGCTTAGCAGACCGTAGCATAACGCATAGCCTCGATCGAACACAGTACAATGGCCGGCCCTACTTCGCATATGCTCCTATAACAAAGAAAATGCATTCAGGAATTCTCAAGGCCCTCCGCTTTCAGCCGGTCTGAGACATTCCAGCTCACCCAAGCCGGCCATCGGTCACGTATGACAAAGGAGAGAGAATTGCGACAGCGCTGCTGTCCGTCTACACATGCATGGTCGTCTGTTCCCCTGTCGCTCAACTGCAAGTAATATTACCTTCCCTTTACAAGTTTGCTCTTTCTCGCTACGCAAGTGCTAGCAAGCACCGCGACAGTCTCACCTGTAATTCAGAAGGATATGGCGCAAACTTCCGAACACGAAACTCTCGAAGAGAAGAGGGTGACTGAAGCTGTTCCCAAGGTAGAGGAGGAGCGAGATAGCCAGGCATCGAAGATGGAATCTATTACGGCGGTAATGAGTGTGGAGAAGGGTCAAAGTACTACGGCCAGTCCCATACAACCAACGACAGCGGGACGTGAAGCTCAAGGAGCAGTAGCGACTGAGAACCAGTCCGCGGAGGCGGTAGACGATCGGGAGCAAGGCAATGCCGAGAAGCCGGAGAGGAAGCCCAAGACCAAACCTACCTCACAGACCGACACTGATACCGCCAGGCCTAAGACGAAGTCGACCAGGACGACCAGATCAACCACGGCCGCTGCTAAGCAAAATCTCCATCAGGGCGTCGAGACCGTCAGCAGGGACTTCAAACTCACGGCCGAAAATGGTCGTATGGCGCACGAGTACATCGGGCAGATCCGGCAGTTGACGACCGTCATCGACGACGATTCGGTCAGATTTGGTTTGAGGGGTGACGGGCCATGTGAGGACTCAACGGCACAGCTTGGGGCTTTTGCTGATGTGTCGAAGCACTTGGATGATGCTGTTGGGTGGTTGGTGACGATTCAGAAGGATGTGGGGGCTGTGAGGGAATTTGATTTGGAAGGGGAGGTGAGGGCTGAGGCTGACGGTAAGGCTGCTGAGGTGGCGAAAGGGCTTGAGGAGGGTAAGAGGGCACGGGAGGCCCAGGAAGCTCGGGAGGCCCAGGAAGCTCAGGAGGTCCAGGATGCTCAGGAGGCGAGGGAGGAGAAGGAGGCTCGTAGGGTTGATGAGGAGCTCGTTGCTCACGAGCAGAGGGTGATGGCTGAGGGCGAGCAGATTACAAGAGAGAAGCATGAAGCCAAAGAATTTCGCAAAGCGGAGAAGTCTCGTAGTGCCGAGAAGGAGCGACTTGCTCAGGAGGAGCGACTGGCTGAAGAGAAGCGACTGGCTGAAGAGGAGCGACTGGCTGAAGAAGAGCGACTGGCTGAAGAGGAGCGACTGGCTGAAGAGGAGCGACTGGCTGAAGAGGAGCGACTGGCTGAAGAGGAGCGGCTGGCTGAGGAAGAGCGGCTGGCTAGAGAGCAGCACGAAGCCGAAGAACTGCAGAAGGTTGAGGAGGCTCGTAGGGCCGACGAGGAGCGAATAGCGGAAGAGGAGCGCGTGGCCGAAGAGGAGCGTCTGGTTAGAGAGCAGCACAAAGCAGATGAGTTGCGCAAGGCTGAGGAGGCTCGTAGGGTCGAGGGTGAGCGGGCGGCTGAGGAGGAGCGGCTAGCTGAGGAGATGCGCGTGGCAGAAGAGAAGCGCGTGGCGGAAGAGAAATGCGCGGCGGAAGAAGAGCGCCTGGCTGGAGAACAACGCAAGGCCGATGAGTTGCAGAAAGCCGAGGAAGCTCGGGAGGTCGAAGATCATCGTCTGGCCGAAGAGCAGCCGGTGGCTAGAGAACAGCATGAAGCAGATGATAAGCGAAAAGCGGACGAAGAGCAACAGCGCAATCTCGCTCAGGACCAGACTGCTCATGGGACTCTTCAAGAGGAGAGTGATGGTCTGGTCCAAGATGAATTGGAGCGGCCCGGCGCTGAAGAAAATACGCAAGACTTGACAAGCGACGAGCAAGATCTCGAGCGGCGGCTGCATGAAGAGCTTCAACAGAGCAACGGCGACCAGCCCCAGGAGACTGTTTCTGCCCAGCGGACCGTGGAGGACGATCACATGTCCTCGAATCTGCTCAGGATTATCGAGAATCTCAAGGACTACGCAGAGGCAATCAACGAGTGTGATCCTTTCGCGCCATCCCGATCGCCAGAAACTGAGATTCCTGTCGAGAATGTCAGGCAGGAGCGGAGCGGTGATGAGCCTCGTGAGCCGCCGGGTGCGTTCTCACACATGACAAAAGCCACGCCGGAAGTCGAAGACAAAGCGACGGACGACCTTTTCGACGAGGAGGTCATAGGCGGTATAGACTACAACCAAGATGCTCCTACCACAGCCGCGGACGAGCCTCTACCACCACCTTCCGACATCTCCGACATCGATGGCTCAGCTGGCGGCTTCGAGTCGCATCCTAGCTCTCCGGCGGATGGTGATGAGCACACGCCTTCGACCACGCCACAACCACAGACGATGCCCGGGAGGCTGCCAGGCTTAAACTACCTACAAGACATCGCAACGCCCACGACACCCTCTGTGCCCGCTCCGACTCCTACTCCTGTCGAAGCGACGTCTCACGCCGCGGATCTCGATCTTGAAGAAGTCGCAGCGCATATTACTGCGGTCACAGACCTAACGCCAGAGGTCTCCACCGTTGAGGGTTCAGAGCACGGTACAGCTGCCGTGCAGGTTGGCAAACGTAAGTCTACTGGCGAGGGCGAGTATGAGCCACCTAGGAAGAGGAGTAGATAGTATGCGGTAGTTCTACCAATCTGATTCGAGCGCTCCTTCTTTCACATGCTTGCTACCTTGTGCGGGTCTCAGATTATGGACCCTCTCAGAGATTGAGGGGACCATGAGCTAGGTTCCAAACGGGGAAGACGACTCTTCTACTGACACGCCAGCTAGAATGCCATCGGCTGAAGCTGAGGTCTAGACTGGGATTGAAGCAGCAGTCGCTCAAGAGAGTCGACTTGGTAGTCATGGAAAACTTTGGCTCAAAGAGCATTGAGCTTGTCAAGCTGTTTTGATGATTAGGCAAGGCAAGCACCGGACGATGCTTGAAGGAGACGACGAGGACCATACACCAGTGTAGAATTGAATCGACATCAAGCGTCCCAACTACCTGTATGATGCTAGCATTCCTCCGGACTCTCCTTTTCCGTTCCCATGCTCCTGCATGTCTCTCTTTTACCACCGCCGTTTGCGGCCAGTGCCCAAGAGTCCTAACAAAGAACGTCCAAGACCAAAGCACTGCCGCAGAATCTCCCGCACAGCAACAATGTTGTCCACAGGACTCCCAATCTCACTCCATTCAATCCTTCATCCCGTTCCAATAACGTCTACTCTCCGCCGCATCCAGTAACCCCAATGGCACCCAAACCTAACCCCCGTAGACAGGGCAGAGGCATCGCCGCCCCCGTCCCCAAAACAAAAACCTCAAAAACAGGCTACGCCCTCCTCAAAGTCACCGAGCTCAGAAAAAGACTAGGCACCCGCGGCCTAAAGAAAGCAGGAAGGAAAGCAGAGCTGATCGAGCGTCTGCAAACTTACGACTCCGAGAACAACGTAGACGCCGAAAATGAAGCGGAAGAACCATCTACGAAACTCACCACCGCTGCGCCGAAGAAGCCGTCGCAAGGCAAGGGGACTAAGGGCGTGAGCGACAGACCCTCTTTCAAAGCCACAGCGCAAGACAAAGCTCGCGCGAAGAAGTATAGCAATCACCTCGGTGCCATCCTTTCGCAACTTCAGCATCAACTAGGCGGCGGCGCAGCGTGGAAGAGAACAGTTTTTGCGCGGAGCTATACGGATCTGAGTAAGGCTCTGACGCTGCTGATGGATATTGAGGAGGCTGAGTTGATTTCTGGATCGGCTGATGAGGAGGGGGGTGGTGGATCGCCGGTTTTGGACTCGTGGTGGGGAGATGTGGAGAGGGAGGACAGTGGGAGCGAGGAGGGCGAGGGTTCGGGTGGAGGGGTGGACTTGGTTTATGGGCCGCATGTTGGTCAGCCTCAGGGGTGGTATAATGAGGATACTTATTAGTGTGGTTGGCACGTCGTCGTTGTGACGGAAGCGTTTCTTTGTTGCGTGGTCGGACGCGTTGGAATGGGTTGCTGTTCTCTGGAGTCTGCTGCGAAGAAGTTGAGTAGAATCGGATTCATGTCGTCTTGCGTGCGCTGTGCTGGTGAGATGCCGAAAAGGCAGACGCCAACACGCGATCTGGAAAGAAATGTCGGGGTCTCTCGACCCGAGGGATCGGTCTACTTAAGATGCAAAACATCCGAACCCCTCCCATACACAACCTCCCACTCAATCCTCGAAGCCTTGTTCTCCGCACCAAACGCACGCACCAGCTCCTCGCTCTCTTTACCATCACCATTCACAACTTCTCTCGCCAGCGCTCGGCTCTTCCCAGTCGCACCCTGTCCCCATATAAGTCGCTCATCCGCGCTTAGGAAAGTCTCGATCTGTCTGAAGGTCAAACTGATGCGCTGGCCATCATACTCTTTCTCAGCTGCCGAAAACTCGACAGCAGGCCGCTTGTCGGCGTTGATGCCGTGGAGGTACTCCGCGTTGGTTTCGAGGGACATAGTGATCATGGAGTTGTGCGGCAAGGGTATGCGGTGGGTTGTTCGAGTTAGAGGCGAAGTAGCTGCGCCGTGCTTGCTGGGAGCT
Organism: Salinomyces thailandicus; assembly: GCA_005059885.1. NCBI lineage: Eukaryota > Fungi > Ascomycota > Dothideomycetes > Mycosphaerellales > Teratosphaeriaceae > Salinomyces > Salinomyces thailandicus. The sequence continues at coordinate 345,386 of NAJL01000010.1, forward strand.
GCGAGGTGCGAAGTAGCGCCACGTTTTGATCGTAGTCGCATAGTTCTTTGGGCCCCGAAAGATACGTTGACAATACTGCTGCCTTTGGCGATGTCGAGTGTTTTGTCGGAATGCTCGGAGATGAAGTCGGTGCCGCCGCGGTATAACTGGATAAGCACGTGGTTGAGGGCGTGGCCGGCAGCCTCTTCCGCAGCTTTTCGTACCGTGTCCACCGTTGGTGACCATGCAGATAGTGTTAAAGTACGATCTGATGGATGGCGATATACGGGTCTACTACCGTCTTCAGCAATACTTCCCTGGCAGCAAACAAGCCGTGGTACTACGCCAGTCTGATGGTGCATACGCTGCCAGTGCACTTCGGGTTTGAGTTTTTCGAAGACAGTCTCCGCAAGCTCAGCAGGAAGGAGATCGTATAGGATCCGCGATCCCGCACTCTCTTTCTCCTTGTTCATCCCAAAGAGCGGCGTGCTGCGCTGTGCTAATGCATCGTAACGGGCGACGCGGTCTCTTGCCTCGTGCATGGCTTTCTCGTACTCATCGACAGTCTGTTGATTCAGCCCACTGACGGCAGATAGTGCAGCGAGACCAGGATGACTACAGCGAGGTGGAAGCTTAGAGGCATCGCTTTCACGATCCGGAGAGACACGGTCGATGATTCGAAGCCACGGTTCCGTATGCGTATGCGCAGATGAACCACGCGAAACAGAGATCGCTGCGTCTGCGCTCGGATGAGATTGAATGCTCAAGCGGCTGTGGCTTGCGAGTCCAGCGACCTCGGACTCGGCACTGTCTCCGCCGTCTTCTCCTCCAGGTCGACGGCTTGGCTGGTGACTGTCGACCGTGCAGCTACTGCTGTTGATCTTCGCAGACTCAGAGATCGCAGGTTCTCGACATTGAGCGGGAGGCGTGCGCTCGGCGGCCAGTGCTGCTTCTCGATGTGAGCGTCGGGCTGGTGAAGTAAAGCGGAGGGCAAAACCTGTAGAGGCCTGGGCAAGTCTCGTACGTACATCGGGTATGAAGTCTTCCTCTTCCTCCTCCTCGCTGCTGTCGGCCTCGAGCTCATCAGTGGCCGCCGCTGACTCCTCGTCCTCGTCACTGCAGTGGTCTTCTCTTTTGTCGTCGTCGGGCGGACTTCTCAGCATGTCAATCGTCTTGCTGCTTGACATGACATCCGACTCCATGATGTCTACGAGCTTTCGTATGGCCTCGTCGTGTCTCTCTCGTCTCCGGTAGCCCAAGCAGTCCTCAATCAGGGTAATCTGTATGCCGTACCGGGCAGCATCCATCGCAGTCGCGAAGACGGAGAGGTTAGTATTGCACCCGCACACGAACAGCTCCGTGATCAACTTGGATCGCAAGGTCAGAAGCAGCGACGTAGAGCCGAACGCCGAATAGTAGGTCTTCGTGACCTGAATGTCGCTGTCTGCAATGAGGTTTTGAATGTCTTCAGGATACTCGGCACCCCAAGAAGCTTTGACACAACAGGGCTCCCGGTTGGAGGTGCGATTGAGGAAAAGCTCCGGGTCTTCTTCTTCTTCTTCAGCGTCCGCGGGCTTTGCTCTCTTCAAGGGGAGAGTAGCGTCCTCGCTCGCTTTCCTCTTCGAAACATGTTTTAAGCCCAGAGATCCATCCACAGTAGAACCAGCGATGACAGTATCGCCATCCCCATCATCCGGATTAGCAACGCGGTTCGCCTCAAACTCCGAGCGCACCCATATCACGCTGCCAAACTCGCGAAAAGCCGGTACCAGTTCCTTTAGGCGTTCCAAGTAGCCTGATCTCGGGCTGACCGGCAGCTTTCCGTCCGGCGAAAGGAAGTCGTTCTGCAGTCCCAGCAGAATCAAGCCCTTTTGCGTTTGGAGATTGGGAGTCTGTTGTGATAGCAGAGCCAAAAGCGAGGACATCGCGAAGGGATATACAGACGCCGCGGCATAAACTTTATCTGCGGGCCCTCCGTTAGCGCCGCTACCAGACGACACAATGCGAGCTGAGCCAGGCCATGTTCACTCACCTATGTCACAGGACGTCGTATGCAATAGCTGACGAACTCGAAAATGATGATGAGAGGAAGGGAGATCAGATGAGGGGTGCGAAACGGGCGTTTAGAGCCCATCACACGGACTGTGTGCAGGAGAAGTGTTCGGATCCGTCGCGCTGGGTCGAGCATTTCAAACTGCTCATGTGGACTACTGTGGAGGAGGGCTCGAATGCCGACCAACATGAATGACACCCACGACTTGCATGATCAAGAACAACAACGAGACCGACTGATGTTGTGTTGCTTTACCTCCCTCAGTACGGTATGGAATGCTCACAATGTACGATCTCTCAGAGTGCCGGTTTGAGGAGGAACATCCCACCGGCCCTCCCACCCAAGTGAGCTTCCCTGACAGTGATGAGGAGGGAAGAGGTTCTGCCGGCCGGCGCGGACTGCTCTCCGTACCCTTCCGCACTACGTACCCCGTACCCTACGACTCATGGGACATGGATGCAGACCGCAGTGCGCGTAACCATTCCACTAATGAGGGGAATGCAACTCTTTCTGTGATACGGACGAACGGCTTCACAGGGCTGTCGACTTGTCATCCACCGCGTCTTGAGCCAGCGGTGGAGTTGTAGTCTCACTGCGGCTGAGAACGTGCTTCGGTACCTAAGGTGGATCAAGATTTACGTTAAGACGCACCTCGTGGTGTAGTGGAATCTCTTTTATCTCTCGCTATACAAGCAGATAGGAGCGTCGACGGACGTAGCCCTCACAGCTTGTTCACTCCCCACAGCCTTGACTGGACTCAGGAACACCAACAACGACAATTTGAACTCATTAAGCGGTGTCCATGAACATGCTTCCAGAAACAACGAATCGGGAACTTCCTTTTCCGACCGCATCACACGCCCCGTTTCACGTCGCGCAGTGATTTGCTGACAATGCACACACATATTAAATCCGCACGCGGAGTAAATTGCTCTTGCATGCATCTGGCCAGCTCAATCACGCGGCCAGACGCGCAGCATGACGCGATGGAAGCAAACAGCTTGTACTTCAGCGGCAACTCCGGTAGTGAAGGTTACATCCAGTGAACGTGTATGATACGGGAGGGAACCCAGAAGTAAAGAATTCGAAGTGAAGATCTGCGCTCCTTCCTTTACCGGTAAGGTATCTATAAGCCCCAAGGTGATTGCTACTGCGATAGCAAATCCCACTTGATGATGACACCGCGCCTCCTCGGAGATGCTGCGATGTCCAGGCGGCTGACGGTGCGATAAGCGTCGTAACTGTTTCGATGCTTCGCCAAAGCAGGATAGTGATAAGACCCGTTGCGGTGGTTCAAATGATGCTGCTGGGTGGCACAGGGCAGAAGCGTGAGGCGAGCCGCTGACTGACAACACGTCGAGTGCGCAGCGACAGAACCAGTTCTTGCCTTCCCTCCGCAGTCTAGACTCCAAGAGTACCCTTGATGCGAGCAGGGCCTACTAGGCTTGCCGACAGCGTCCACGATGACGGCAGCCCCACCGAATGCCCCGGACTGAAACGGACGTTGGTGTCGCCCGAGTAATGCTGGCCCTTCTATCTAGGTTCGACAAAGTCGTGTGTCCAGCTCGTGCCACCGGGACTGAGTTGAGCCGCAGGAAGAGCACTCCTTCTCCTGTCTGCGAGATGTAACCCTCTTGCAGTAGGATATCAGCCTTGCAGGAGTAGCATGGTCAGTCCGCCTGGATGCTCGTCCAATGACAGTTCTCCAGATATTGATGATACCAACGCGAAGAACACTCGCCTCGACTCGCACCGACTCGTTGCATCTCATGTCTTGAGCTGTCTCAACCGCTCAGTGCTATTAGCAACAGCCTCCTGAAATCCAACCGCCTTGCCTACACTGATAGCCTCATTATACCGCTTTCGCGCTTCAATCTTGTTTCCCAACATCTCAGCAAACTCGCCGAGGTTATGCGTCGCGACTGCACAGCCCATATCACACTCCTCGTTACGCTCGGGCGGTCTGATGCCCGCGGCGACGTCCAGAGCCTTCTGCGCCCATGTTTGGGCGTTCGATATCATAGTCTCTCTTGTGGCCACCGGGCCAGTAGCTATTGCAGCGTCCGAAGATTTAATGTTCCGTGAACTGGCATAGGCCTGCGCAGCGCTCGCAGCGCGAGGGGACTGCTGTGCCAAGCTTGAGGCTAAATTGTTCATCAAAATAACACTATGGCAGTCATTCGTCGGCTGCAGGCTCAATGCCTGCAGGAACAGTGGCGTAGCCAAGTAATGCTGGTCTTTTGATTCATATGTCGTAGCCAGCGCTTCCAGTGCAGCGCCGATTTCTGAATTGCTCATCCAATTCCCTTCTTGCTCTTGCAGCTGCTCCTCACTCAGCGAGGAACTTTGGCGGATATTGACACGGCGCTGCGACTCCTTAAGCACCGTTTCCACAGCCCATACAAGTCGCTCCTCCGCCATCTCGCGGTCAAAGATGTCAGGTGTGCCGTACAGCTCTCCCAGCTTGACGGAGACCGCAACGCATTTGGCAAGCACTCGTGTACGCTTTTGCTTGTTGTGTCGACGATCGCCGTACAGTCTTATGAACTCGAGACCATCTCTCCTCAAAATCTCCAGAACTTGGATCGCCTTGGCGACTTGGTTGATGTCTTCCATCAGCTTTGCGACCTGGATCTTGACGCCCATGATCTCGTCGCTAAACGGGTCCATGCTAAGGTCCTCTGCGACTTGCAGAGCTTGACGGTAGTACTTGATTGCTTCCTGAGGCTGAAGGTCGGTGTTGGTGTAGTAAAGGGCTCGCCGTAGCTTCTTAGCGACTTCCTCTGGGTAGTTGTGGAAGGCTTTGAGGATGTAGGTTTGGTAGAGGTAGTTGGTGTAGCCTAGAGCGGCAATGCCGGCGAGAATGGCAACGGTGGCAAGACTGACTTGGAGTGGGTTACGGGAGAAGAGTTGGCGTGCGTTTCCGGTGAATGTTCCGGCGCTTCGGCGAGGTTGCTGGAAGAAGCATGGCTGGCGGAGGCAGTAGGATGGTGTTGGATGCGGTCGTCGAAGGCTGTGAAAGCATTGCGTTCGGGTCGGCTGGGTAGCTGCTTGCCGTACCGCACTCCGCAGAGGCACTGCGAGCAATGGTCTCGTTGCCATGTCCAGATGCGCAAGAATCAGGAATGAAGCGACCCAAGGTTGGTACCTTGTACGTCTGTCAGAGGGCGAAGTGTAGGTAGGCGGTTGATTTGATGCTCTTCAATCAAATTCTTTGGCCCAAGCTCCCTGAAGAAGCATCATGATGTAATCAATCAAGCCGTTTCGCGCCTCAAGTCGCGTCGTCTTCCCAGCAGGACATCGTCTTGCCTGCCGGCTTCTTGACATCAGGACATTGTTGTTACCGCAGCACGCAGCTCACCGAGCTGTCACTAGACCAAGATGTGCGGGCGCTACGTCCTCTCCCTGCGTCCTTCGCAGATCCGCCAACGCCTCGCGGATCAAGACATGCCTGCCGACGAAGCTCCAACCGACGACAGCGAGCAAGTTCGGCAGACGTATAACTTCGCACCCGGCTCACACGGGCTGATCTACCGCGCCAACACGTCCGATCGCGGCAACAGTAGCGAGCAGGACGGCGAAAACGGCGAGCCCAGCCCGAAGAAGGCGAAGCTCTCCCACAACAGCGATGAGGAGCCAGCAGTAGACGGAAGAGCGACTCACGAAACAAGATACAAACTTCAAGCCGCCAAATGGGGTCTCGTACCCTTCTGGACCAAACGGCCACCTGACTATGGCTCCCAAATGCGCACGATCAACTGCCGTGACGACTCACTGATCGAGAACCGCGGCATGTGGAACACCATGAAACAGCGCAAACGCTGTATTGTCGTTGCCGAAGGCTTCTACGAATGGCTGAAAAAGAATGGCGGAAAAGAGAAGATACCACATTTCGTTAAACGTAAAGACGGCGAATTAATGTGTTTCGCCGGGCTATGGGATATGGTGAAGTATGAGGGTTCTGAGGACAAGCTTTATACATACACTATTATTACCACCGACTCAAACAAACAGCTAAATTTCCTTCACGACCGAATGCCGGTCATTCTAGAGCCTGGTTCTGCCGCAATGCGGGCGTGGCTGGATCCGAGTAGGGTTGGATGGGACAAGGAACTACAAAGTATGCTGAAGCCATTTGAGGGCGAGCTAGACTGCTATCCCGTCGATCGAGCGGTAGGCAAAGTCGGCAACAACAGTCCACAGTTTGTAGTTCCGATTGATAGCAAAGAGAACAAAAAGAACATAGCGAACTTCTTCGGAAAGCAGAAAGAGCTTGCTTCGAGCCAAGAGGTGAAGAAGGAGGCGGCGGAGAAGCAGGATGAAGTTGAGACAAGTCAGAAGCTTATCAAGAAGGAGGACGATGAGCACAGGACAACAAGCAAGGTCGATGAACGCGAGACCAACGCACCACTTCCCAAGCCCAAACACGAATCTGACTCAGACCTGGAAGCGGCGATCAAGGCGTCCATGGATGATGTGCCCGATGCTTCACTGAAGAAAGCGGGAGATGAGAGCGTCGAGAGACGCATCAAGCGTGAGATCTCTGACCTTGATGATGCTTCGATGTTAAAAGCCGAGGGTACGCCGGCAAAGAAGCAGGCGCTTTCGCCTGTGAGAAGCTCGCAAGCAAAGAAGACCAGGAGTGCTACGACAAATGATACCGTGGCGAAGACGCCGACGAAAGAGGGCAACGCCAGGATTACGAATTTCTTTAAGAAGTGAGATGGCATCCTCTCTCTCCCTATCGAGACGTGGCAAGTATGGATAATGGATGCATGTGTTGTTTTGATGTTTGTCTGAGATACCCGCGCAGTACTGTATACCTCCTTTCTAGTTGACCCAGGTTCTTATATGCTTGCTTCCGATTCGCTCATTAGCTCGCATCACGAGCGATCTCGGTGCTACTGTTGTTCTCCTGGTGGCCGTTGTGACTTCTCATGGTCCTCTTTGCTGACTTGTAATTTGCGACTCACGCAAAGATGACCGTAGATCAAGAGCGCTCAAAAGTAACACGGTCGCCATTCTGTTGACAGCAACCAGCACAGCTTCACAGCGCGACAGACTCATCACCGATCGACTCCACACGCCTGTACAGCCGCGCTCCCAGCTTCACTTCCGTCATCGCCTCATACCGTACTGGTCATTCTCGCATAGACCTTCCATATGCTAAAGACCCAATCACTCCTCCTTATCCTCCTCCTGCCGCCGCCTCCCCTCAGGCTTCTTGCCCGTGATAATAGACTTGAACCCCTCGCCGATGGTGACCATGATAATAGCAATCATGTACTGTATGAGCTGAACGACCCATTTCGCCGGACCCCAGAGGTTACTATCCTGGACGTCGCCGGCGCCGCGCATGAACTGCTCGGTCTTGGATTGTTTCGAGGGTGTTTCGGACATGGTTGCGGGTGTGGATGTTGTCAATGCGTGGCTGCTTTGTCGACGCTTTAGTGTGGTCAAGGAGGGTCGTTTGGGGCGGCTCCGTCACTTGTGAGGTCTGTGTTGTCTTTGTTGTCCTTTGTAGCCAATCGAAGGGGTGGTCGTTGAGTGAAAGCGACAGGCTCCGATAGCATCGGTATGTGCTTTAGGCGCAGCGCACCTGCAGGTGCATTCAATGTGGGAGAGTTCAAGGTGACCTCATCGTGGCGCGAAGCTCCGGTCCCGGCGCTGTCAGGATCCGACGAGCCGACCATAACTTCACCTATGCCTCCAAGCCTCCCGGTGGTACGCCTCACAAAAGCTAAATAATGACTGCGTAAAAGCGATACTTTAATCAAGCGAGTTCAACTAACAAAGATACTACATTTGTCATTTTCACTAGGCAGCAGATTGCTTCGTCGCGTTCCGTCCGCCGTCTTGGCCCAGATGTAGAGCCGGAACGAGAATTAGGAAATACATCAGGAGATAACTTCGAGACGGACGCCGAGATTCGATTGCTGGATTGATAATACGCGGTCCTCGCTGCGTGAGAAAGATTACAGTTTTTCCACTAGAGCTCAGACATCGGCCTTGCCCGCCCTCATTCCGTATGCTCCCACTGCTGTGATGTCCTTTTTTGCAGGAAGTCGACCGGGTCCTAATGGTCTTCCATGTATCCCACGTCACCAACAGATTTGTCTGGCAAAGTAGAGACATAAAATTTCGATGTTTATGCCAGGACAGTGCTAATTACTTACAATATCCTGTCAATCTGAAAACATTATCCGGTAACTTGCGAGCAACTCAATTGGTGTGGCAATAGCTTCGTCCTGGTCTTGACGCAAATAGTCCCTCTGCCTTCGAGGCCGTCAGCTAGACAACGACACATCGACATTGCGCTACTACCTACGGGAACACCGCGAAGAGCGTCCCGAGAGCGTTTTCCTCATGTCTCCCACTGGCAACCATATGCAGGCCACTGGGCGCTTCTCTGGACTTTCATCTTCTTGTGGTACGCGAACTTGGCCATGTGCATCGAGTCACGCATACTGAACACCATAAGTCTCGGGTTCAAGAATACTCCGTCTTTCTCAAAGGCAGCTGGAAGATGTCGAATTTATCTTCTACTACGGGATTGTAAGCAGTGGAGGGGCCACTGCTACTTCTGGCTGCCAAATTGGACTGACAACAACCATATGAATTGCTCTAGCCGGAGGCATTGGAATTGCCTGAAAAGACAGCGAAAAGGACGCATTTCCAGCGCGCCTCCAGCGTGCCGAGGAGGTTGATCTCGTGACGGTTCTGCAATTGTTCGAGGCTCTGACAGAGCACTACCAGCGAGTCCGGGACGAGAGCCGTTCAAGCTATCAAGACAGGATATTGGAGACACTTTTCTAGTCCGACGACTAGAATGTCAGGGGCTTCTACTCGGGGGGTGAAGCGTCCACTGGCTAGGACGCGGAGCAGGGCGATCCGGGATAGCTATTGGAGCGTTATTGTTGCTCTTGTGTAGCTTGCGATGTAAGGAAAGCGCGGGTATAGTGGTGTCATGCATATCCATACGGTAGATGGTGAACGTCTTCGGCCATGGCAATGTATTCCGAGTGCTGAGAGATGGGATCGCACCGTTGTTGATATAAGCTGAGTTTTCATTAGTTCAAGCTCATCCCGCGTCGAGCCCTCAACCAGCCGCAAGCATGTCCAGCACGCCCATCGTCGTATGCGCTTGTCCAGCCAGATCTGCGGTGGTCCGAACCCTCCTTTGAATCCGCCCGACCAGCTTCAGCACTTCTCTACCCTCATCATCCTCCGTCTCCTGCCATTCCGCCAGCTTCACAGCGTACAGGTCCATCAGGTGTAAAAGCACGTCATACAATATCTGAATGTGCCTGGCGTTGTTGATATGCTTCAGGCTCCATTTAAGGATTGGGACAAGCTGCTCCGGTGCACGATTGGCGAGCGCAGTGCGTAAAGCACTACGATGACGGAGCGCGGTGAGCAAGGTGACCACTTCATCAGGATTTACGCCAAGATCATCCGTAGGGGCAAGGACCACGTCCAACGCTCGTTGGTATTCTCCCTGTCTGAGATTGCGCTGCCATGGCCGGAGCTTCTTCGTCTTCGTCCGGTCGTTGCCAGTGATGATGATATCTGCACCTTCGCCACGATAGTCCTTGCCTCGGTCGCGTGCCCGAATACCCTGGCGTAAGTCCTTCTTTTTCTGCTTGCGCTCGTATTCATCGGCCGTACCCTCGATCAAAGCTTGCATTCGCTTTTCCTTTTCTTTGGCTTTGGTCTTCTCAGTACCAGCGAGACGGGTACGGAGCGACAAGAGGCCTGTTTGCAGACCGACGGCTAGGTGTCGGTCCTCTTTAGCTCCTTCGGTGGCACCCGAAGAGACGATGGCCAATGATAAGATAGGAGAAGGGTATTTGAACCCTGCTACCACTTCCCAGCTCGTAGTGTTGTGGACTTTGACATGGCCGTCCAGTCCACCCGTTAGCAGGCGAGCTCCATTATGAGATATGGCGATCGAGGTGACGGTTTTCTGGTGTGAGCGAATGACATGTTCAGCTCTGCCGGTGACGAGATTTAGGATTGTGACTTCGTTGCCGGCCGCCACTGCCAGCGTGGCACTGCCGAGCGGCAAAACCTCCTCGACGACGTCTGGGAATTTGAACACCATCACCGCCCTCCCACTGCCAGCTTGCCGAGTATCCCATAGCCTGACTGTCTGGTCGTATGAACCTGTCACAATCATCCCATCCTGGCCAGGAAGCCAACATCCGCATCTCACGTAGTCTTCGTGACCCACACCCGTCCACTTCGGACTATCCTCCGTCAGATCCCACACCCGCACTGTGCGATCATCGCTAGCACTCATCAGTTCCGTCAGAATACTCGGATTCCATCGCACTACGTGCACAGGGAGCTGATGCGCTTCCTTGCCTCTCCACTGCCTGAGAATAGCTCTTGATCCGGTGTCAAAGGCTTGGACAGCGCCGCCGTCACCTCCTGCGAGCAGTATCCGCCCATCACGCCGCAGTACGCCAGAGCGCGCTGTGTCGTCCACGCCAAAGCGGCTGATCGTCTTGATCAATTTTCTTGTTTTGGTGCTGTAGATCTGAACTCGCCCACCACTTGTGACGGCAAAGGAGTCTGCTTGACTACCTGTCGGATTGTGGTCTGGCGTTGTTATCGAGGTGATACCCGCATTGTGTGGTGAAGGGAGAAGCAGTTGGTTCTTGAATGTGCGCCAATACGCCTGATCGGCTGTAAGTGGCGCGGGGCCCGGTGGTGCTCGCACTGGCGGTAAGGGCTGGACTTCGGCCGCCATATCGAGCTTTCTGCGATTACGCGAATCTCGAAGGTCGAGGAGGAAGAAGGTATGTTCAGTGAGGAGAGATGCCAAGATGCTTCTGATGATACAGCACCGACATTGAACTTTTTGGCGGATCTGCCCGCTAAACGGCGGGAGCAGCCCTAGCGGAAGCCTTAATTCGAGCGCTAAAGGCCCGTTCTTAGTCAGCATCCAATTGAGTGATCCGTTTGCCTCACGTAGTCAATGTCTTCAGTCTCTACACTGCATCAACCGACATAACCCCTGAGATCAGTCGTCAACATGCCACGAGCACTGGCAGGTGAGTCTGGCACTTGTGCCACAGCATATCGACTTAGCACCCTGACACCGACCCAGGCGTCCTGATCGAATGCGATCCTTCGATCAAAGCCATCATCGTGAAGATTGACCTGGAGCATCATAACGACATTGTCATCGTAGACATTGACGACGAGCACGTACTGATCAAGAATGACAAACACGAATTACTTAAGCAGCTTCTGAAAGACGTAAGGCTTTACACGCTCACTCCATTCACGCTTCAACTCACATCCGCACAGGCACTCAAAGACACAGTTAGAGAGGCAGAAGACAGTTCGGAAAGTGAATGAGTGGGCTCGACGGCTGTCTGGCGTTGCCACAGCGCAGCTCTGTGCCCGTATCTACCGGGGGAGTGCCAGGTTTCGCGCCAAATCCTACAGCATGGAAGCCCTCTACGCCACCGCCTCGCTTCCAGGCATGGCCTTCAACTGCTGTGCGCCGGACGTGCTTTGCACCCAACTCACGCGCTCTGGGGCATAGAGCTCAATCGCCGGTTTCGCCTCCTCCAAAGCCTTCACATCATCCATGACACCAACCTTCACCACTTTAGCTGGTCCGAACGACGCTCCATCACGCCTATTAGGCACGTCAGCAAGAGAAGACTTGGGAAAGCACATCTCTTTCCTGGGTAGACACACCAGAGAGTCGAGCCACAGTCGCCACAGAAGTGGGAGGTAATCGTGTTACCACTATCGGCCTTCTTCGCAATCGTCTTGGGCGTGCCCTTTGTGACCTCGAAGCCCTCGCCCGGAATGATGAGGTTGGTGCTATAGGTCGAGCCGGTAATTTTTCGGCAGTCCATGCAGTGGCACAACGCTTTGCCCTGCGGCTCACCGCTGTACTTGATGCGGACGTTGCCGCAGAAACAGCCTCCTTCTTTGGACATGATAGCTAGTGGCTTTCGGCTTGGATTCAAGGCTTGGGACTCGATGTGGAATACTCGCTCAATCTGGAAGGCACGGGAACAGTTGACGAGTGGACTACCTTGATGGACACGAAGTCGTTTATATACCCTGCCCTGTCTGCTGTGCCTTTTACACCGAGTGCCAGTCGACCGCAGCGCGTGCGGGGCAGGAACAGCTTACAGCCGACGTCACGAAGCCAATTTGGAATCTAGCTTGATTGCACGCGCGGGCGAGATGCATGCAGGGTCGATCACGGGCATCTATGTGCCGCAGGAGGAGGGACGGGAGGCCTTCATCTTCCGCTGGTGCGCTCAGGCGACAGGAGGAAGCTCTTAGTGGGGGTGTGCTGAGCTAGCCGAGTCACATCCACGCTGTACCAACATTGGCCGAGGAGAAGTTCGATGATCAAGTCTGTTCTATTTCAAACTTTCATAATGAGGAAGCGTGGTCGCTGTTTGCCCGCTTTGCGCTTTGCGCCGAGACGAGATCCGTAAATCCCAGTCCCGGGCTACAAAGTCTCGGAAAGGCAGGTGCGCAGTTCCAACATTTGCCGAAGCTTTCTGCACGACTGCAACCCGCTAACCAGTTACGAACCATGCTACTGTGGCACTGCAGCGCCATCTCCCCTCTGGTCACTGCCTGCCGACCACACACCCTGCTGCTCAACGGGGTCAACATGCCATCTGATCACCTGACCCCTACCAAACAACCCTCTGGCCATTCCCTTGACCACCTCGACCTTGTGTCCCAGCTTCTTCATTCCTTGAACTGTCTCGTCCGGCATGCCCTCCTCTAGGTACACAGTCATATCCATCACGTCACCCGCATCAGGCATCCCAGCGCCGATACAGACGCGTGGAGCGTCGAGCGCAGCTTGCGGGGTGTGATCGAAAATGAGCTGATTGAGGAGCACCTGAACGTGACCTTGTGGTTGCATGAAGCCGCCCATGACGCCGTACACGGAGTGCAGAGACTGATCCGAGGCGTTGGTGACGAGCGCGGGAATGATAGTGTGATAAGGTCGCTTGCTCGGCGCCAAAACGTTCGGATGGTTAGAAGGCTGGAGCGCGAAGTTGGCTGCTCTGTTCTGCAGGGTGAAACCGCAGCCCTTGGGGATGATGCAGGTTCCGAAGCCAGCGTAGTTGGAGTTGATGAAGCTGATGCCGTTGCCTTGGCTGTCAGTCACGGCGAAGTAGACGGTATCGCTGCTTCTGTGCGCCGGACTCGGCTCGCCGTGATTGAGTGGTGGGTTAGCCTTCTTTGGGTCGAAAAGTTTGGCCCTCTCGGCCAAGTACTTAGGGCTGATCAACTCTTTGACAGGCACCTTGCTCACGTTAGGGTCCGCGATGAACCAGTTGCCATCGGCAAAAGCTATTCTCAATGCCTCCACTACCATGTGCAGATATGCAGTGCTGTTATGGTCACCAGGTCCGAATGTGGGAATCGCGCCCTTTTTCTCTAATTCCTCAATGATTCCTAGCGCCATGAGCGCGACGATACCTTGGCCGTTCGGTGGGTGCTCCCAGACATCCACACCTTCTGCAGCACCGTCTGACATGTGCTTGCCATGCTTTGCAGCGGCATCCTGGGCCTTGAATCGCAAGCTGATAGGTTCGGTCTCCTCGGTCCCCACATCCATGTGGGATTTAAGATCATCGAGCGTAAGATGTCCGCCAAGTTCAGTGGTGACTTTGATGAGCTCCTCCGCGACGGAGCCTTGGTAGAATCCGGCCTTGCCGTTCTTTGCGACTAGACGAAAGGTGTTGGCAAGGGTTGGGTTCTTCATGATCTCGCCAGGCTTCGGCGCTCTGCAACCGTCTGCTGCTGATTTGTCTGACTTCAGCATCTCGGCGCCATTCGGTGATGCCTGCTTGATCGAGTCTTCGCTCTTGCTCCACTGCAGACTGTCAGCGTCTTTCAGGGTAATGTAGCACAGATCATCGAGTATGACCTACGTAGTATCCCATCAACTCGCTCACGGGGAAACCTTTCTCGCCTAGCTCGATCGCAGGGGCCAGTATGTCTGACATGCTGACCTTGCCACTACCGAACTTCTCTATCGTGTCCACCCAGCCAGCTGCTGCTCCAGGAACAGACACAGCGTGCACTGACTCCATTGGTATATTACCGACCTCGCCGTCCTTCAGCCCCAGACTCTTGCGAATGGTATCCAACGTACAGTTCTTCCCACTTCGTCCACTTCCGTTTAACGACCGTACTTTCTTCGTCTGAGCGTCATAGTGCAGGCAGAACATGTCGCCTCCAATGCCAGTGCTGCCCGGCTCGGTCAAATTGAGACCTGCTGCGACGGCAACAGCGGCGTCCGCGCAATTGCCGCCCTTGCGAAGGACTTCGAGACCGCATTGTGCTGCTAGAGGCTGTGTGCAAGAAACGATCCCCTTGGTGCTGTGGACGGTAGAGCGACGGGAGGCGAAGGAGGCGAACTCGGGGTCCTTAGCGGGATAGATGGCGCTGGTGTTGAGAGGCATGCTGAAGATCGTTCTACAATGTTGGCGAGTGACTGTGACTGTTCTGAGTGCTCGAGCCTTGGAAGTGAGTAGATGTTGTCCGCCGAGCTTTCGGACCTTGTCTTTGCGTTCACGGTGTAACAAGAAGATCAATGAGGATCGTAGACGCAAGGAAGCGGTATGGCAAGTTTTGAGGATAGGAAAATCGTACAATCACGACGGAGATGTAGTACTTGCCAGCTTGCAAAAGCATCTATGGTTTCTCTTACCATCGTTTGACCTAATACCTTTCCCAGGCTTGTGATGCGGATGGTGCGGCGCGCTCTAAGAGGGTGGGCTTTGTTCAGAAGAGGCAGGTGGGAGGTGCAGCTCGGATGATGACAAGCGGCATATCTGTCAATCTTACGTAGCACCCAGTAATCAATCAAAGTGTATATCAGTTGTCGCTAGAATGGGCAACTCATTGACGAGTCATGCCTGAATTGATCAAATTTTGTGAGTCACCTACTACCTAGGTACCTCAGTACCTCAGGCACTCATCGATAAAGTGGTGCTGTTTAGCCATCCCCTCGCCCACCGCCGACCTCGGGCAAGACCACGGCTTCTTGTTCATCGTTCGCATGGCGCCGCGGCGGCCGACTACGCCGCCGGCGAGGCATGAATGTCACTTATCCGCTGTCCGGCCAGTGCCACATGCGGAAGCCAACATCACCACGCTGGCGACCCTGGATCCTTTCAGGAAGGCACGGCATGCATTAGTCGACTCCCAATGCAAGCATGACAATCCTTATGACCTGTCAGGCTACCGCCGACGTCGTTGCTACAAACTCTCGGCCATCAACTTTCTGTTGGCCGTGCCCTAGCAATCATATAAGTCAAAAGCTCGGCAAGGAATCGTCGCAATGGTGGACATTTTGTTCTCGATCGACACGTCATGTCTTCATACATCTATCCAATCTTCGATCAGCATAGCTGCCTGAATCTCCTGAACTTGCGAAGAAAGCCTGCCTCAATCGACGTGGTAATCCTTGAACTGCCTGGTTCGCACGCCACGGGAGAACATAATATCCAATTCCTCATACGTCCTTCCTCTCGTCTCCGGTATCCTGAAGTACGACCACGCCAAGCCAAGCGCTGACAGTCCGCCAAAGAAAAATCCAATCTTGCCCCTTAGATCCGCCTGATCCGGGTTGATCAGGTACGGAATCGCCACGGTCATCACGATCCCGAGCAAAGCTTGAACAGCCGTGGCAAAGGCTATTGTCTTGCTTCTGACTTTGGTAGCTGACACTTCGCACAGGATGACGAAACAGACGGGGCCGACGGAGAAGTCGTAGCAAAAGTTCCAGACCAGCATGAGCGAAGACTGGGCCCAAATCACGCCAGGCTTGCTTTTGTAGCCAGGCACGCAGTCGAGAATGCCGATGATCAGCAGCAGAACCATAAGCAAAGTTAGTCCTGTATTGTATATCTTGCGCCTGCCGAATCGTACAAGCAGCACCCACGAAAGTAAGGTTCCGACGAAGCCCAGGGCCAAAAAGCCAATACTCATGTGGAAAGCTTTATTGACTGGCAAGCCAGCCTGCTCGAAGAAGTAGGTGGCGTAGCCCACGAGATAGGTGCCGGAGATGACCTGAATGCAGTACACGCCGACGGCAATTTCTGTTCGACGAATGTTGACCTTCTTGAAGCAATCCCAATACGTGGTGCCAGCTTCGAGCTCTTGTTCCAGGCGGTCTGTTTCGACGATCATGGCGAGGGTCGGTTTGATATCTACTTTTTCTGACGCGAGTCGGCGGAGAGAGGCCTCTGCATCAATCAGCCTACCCTTGCGTGCAAGCCACCAAGGAGACTCAGGTCTACGCAGAAGGTCAGAGATGTCTCACGTGCTATACAACTCTTGCCTGTCTGGCATTACTTACGCGAACGGCCAGCCGATGAGGATGACAAGCGGCCAGATCCATTGCGCGGCAAATGGCGCGCTGTACGCCCAGTGACTATCCAACTTCGACGTTCCGGCAATAACTCCGTTCGCAATGAGCTGCCCTATGACAAAACAGAGATTGACATAACTCGTCAGAACACCTCGCAGCGCCACAGGACACACTTCGGAGGCGTACGTAGGCGCGATCGTCGCATACGTCCCTAGCACCAGACCGCCAAGCAGCTCGCCGACCAGCAGCACTGGTAGTGACCGTGCGAAAAACTGTATAAAGATGAACCCGGCGGTGAGGATGACGCAGACTCCGAAGGTCTTTTTGCGGCCATACCATTCCATAGGGTATGCGGCGAAGAGGGCTCCTACGACTTGACCTATAGGGTTTCCCATGGAAAGGCCGGTTTGCCAAGGCGCAGAGACTATGTATGAGCCGTCGTAGAGGTAGCCAAAGTCGCGCTGGAAGGCGGGAGTGGCGTAGAGGTTGCCCAGGAGTTGAGGGTCGAAAGCGGTCATGATGATACTATTGCCATGATGAGGATGTGACTTGCTTAATGGCCATTCGCACAGATGACTCACCCCAGCGAGAAGAAAATACTCCACCCAGCAGCTGCCGGATAGAGCTTCAACGCTTCAAGGAAGCTCAGGTTGTGTTCGTTGTCGACTGCTTGGCGGGCATCTTCGCCAGCGATAGCCCCGATGACCACGTCGCTTTTGAGCATATCGTGGCTGTTATCAGTGGATTCACGCTCCATGCTTGCGATGGAGGCAGCGCTGTCACCGCCTCCGGCCTGATGTATATGGGTTACAAACGATAGGTATGATATAGGATATCTAGGGATGTACGGTGTCGTGACTTACGTCGTCTTCTGCAAAGGTCCCGTAGATGGATCCTCGTGAAGGGGCCATCTAGCTTATATGTCGGCAGGAGCGCCCCTGTAGCCGGCCATTCAGGTTGCGTCGGTTGACACTACCTCACGTCGTCCTGCCCATGCTCTCCCTGCCGGCTGTAGATAAGAAGGAACCTCGAACCAGGTGTCGGCCGATTTGACTTCGATGCCCCGCTTTTGGAAGACGCGATCTTCACTCCATGCGTCCAGCTTGACTCTGCTGGTCTTCTTGGTAACACAACCGTCTATATCAGTACCTAGAGACAATGACACTTTTTCTCTGGATGATAACCCGGATCATCTGCAAACATTGGTCGCTACAGTTGTGCGAAGAGAGAAAGCTTGCAGTGAGAAGGTACCCTGGGATCAACAACAATCCAGCGTTACGGGTTAAAGTCAGACGGTCAGCGCATATCGACACAAGGAAACTACTCATGCTATACTCCTGTGACGTGTTATCGACAGGTCTTTGTCGCGGACGGCTCTCGACACCATAATATTGTGTCTGGAACTGCAAGGTAGTATCTCGGTTAGCACAGCGAGCATTCAAGTTGGCTCATTCGAGTGTTGTCACAGTGCTTGTGACCGGCCTCTACCTCCCATGTCGAGTCAAGAGCACACATTGGTTGCTGATTGATTGCTTCAACCCGTATAGAGATATATCGCAGTTTCGTCTTCACTACCATGATGGTTGTCGTTGCCGAGACAACAGCGTCTCCTGGATGTTGCCATCCAGAGGCTCTAGTGAATGCCTATGTTCAGGTGAACATGTTGCACGTGCAAGTTCAAACGTGCAACTTGAAGTCTTCCGGTGGGAGTAGGAGTGGCAGGCCTGGCGTTCTGTTCATGACTAAGCGAGATCGGCCTGAAATAGATGCTGCGGCAGTGCAGTGCAAGCGAACCAAACGGAAGGACCAGGTCGACATGATTGAGGCAACCAACACGACGGCGAGCTCGAGTCTGCATCATCGCGCGTCCTGTATTGCAGCTGTATTGGCTCAGAACGGTGGGTGACGGCTCTTTCTTCGTCTGTAGTACCTTTGGCGCACGATGCGTATCCAAGCAAGCTCTCTTGACGTGCAGCAGCCACGTACAATCTGCTGATCTACATCAACACCTCATCCTCCACGGCCTCTCGAGCATCTGGCAAACTCCATTGCTCGCGCGCGAGATCCAAACATGTACAAGACCACTCACATGACCAATGTCACCCCTCTCCCACCTTCCATAGCTAGGGAGGTCGCGGTGAGGTTCCTACACGACCACGTCGAGATGATCGAGCTGAATCCACTCGTCCTTCGGCACCAGCTGACGACACCACCGCCAAACGCGACCGAGGAAGAGCAGGCCGACTGGACCTGGTACGAGATCACGGACGAGATATCATATCTGCCGGGTGGTTACGCAAAGAGCGAAGTCACGTACAAGGGAGGCTTTTACGATCTTGACGATGGGTTACAAACCCACGTCTTTGCCCCGGCTGGCGTGGACATAAAGGGATTGTGGAGGGTCGGCGGCAACATGCCTGGAGAATCGCCAGAGTCCTCGGAGCCAGGCGTTGAGACACCGAAGGACGGCCTTTACCTGAGAGAAGACGTTGAGCTGAAATGCAATATATTCCTGACTAGCTTTGTGAAGCGCAACCTCAAGAAATCGCATACAAAGCTAGTCGACGACCTGGTGGCAAAGGCAAACGACCCAGAGTACCTGAAAGGCAAAGAGGCTTCGATTTCCTCTACACCATCTGGCACTTCCTTGCAAAAGGAGGCAGCGTCAGGCTTTGCTGAGGGTCCATCCTCCCCCCAGTCTCCCACGACTGCCATAAAGCGCGTTTCGGCGCAGTCGGACGAAGCATGCGCCTGCCAGGGCAGCAGTCATCATGTCATGTGTTCTAACTACAGATACACTCCAGCGTTTTCCGGACAATGGTCGAGAGACACAGCGCTCAATCGCAGCAGGGACGACCCAATAGGACTCGGTACGAATTCCGACTACGCTTCCGCTGATCGAATCCCCGGGATGACCCACAACCGTACTCCATCAATGCAGCAGCGTCAAGAGCTGGACAAGGATAAGCCTCTGCCTGCAGAACCGCCAGAAAATGACGGGCAGCCGAGATACTCGTCACCGCATGCATTCGGCAAGCCCACAGAGCTACCGTAGATGCACGGCGAGCAGCACAGCGTTGCTAATGCTGCGGTCAATAAGCCGGATGGCTCAGAGGCTACTCATTGAAAGCGATTGCGAGAATCATCAAAAAGGAGCAAAGGGGCGAGCGCTGAGACCGTGAAACTGGGTCGCTGCATTCCTGACCCCAGCCAGGAATGTAACCTCCGACAAAGCCATTCACATGCAATACCAAGACCGATTTGGGCTGGCTAGCCACGGCTCATGGCGAACGTTGCTGGTCTACGTCGTGGAATGCCTGAGTAAAGTGGTAGGCTGGGAAACGCATTACAATAGCTCTGTCTCGGTCGTACAACTTCTTCCTGTCATGTACAGCTATCCATCACTCGACTGAGCAACATTGTACTGCTCTTCTGTCTTCACTGAGCATTGGACAGTCCGACGCCCCAGCCAGCAGTCGCACGACACCACAACACGATATCCCGTCCACCGCGAAGCTACGACCCTAGCACCTTCACTGCGCCACAGCTCACTCGTACGAGATGACGATGGTTAGCCGAGCAGTTGACTATCCTATCCGGCGTGCGAACAAAGAGCCAGAGTGGTCGAGCATCTGCAACAATGTCTTTGATCAATACCTCGATACCGATGACCCTTTCGGCTTTGAGGCGGATGGGCGTGAAAGAAGCAGCTCCAATGACTCTGGCAACCTTTTCGACTTTTCCACCGGATCGGAACAAAGCCATCAGACCTCTGCCACCTCGCCTATACCTTTTTGGGAAGAGACTGCAGTGCAGCATTCAAAGACTACCGTTAAGGCCGAGCAACCCAGAGCCAAAGAGCCGCTCGATTTTTGGACTAAGAAGCTGAAGGCATTGGAACGTAATGCTGCCGAGTCCGAGCGAACGCAGCGAGACTTGAGAACAGCAAAATCCCATCCAGACTTCCTTAGTCTTGGTGGCGGTCCCTCGCCACCAGCGCTACCAGCTTCGCCAACCAACCAATCATTGTCCGTGCAGCGCCAGCGCTCCCGCGTCGTCGCCGCAAACGGACGAAAAGCGTCTCAAGCTCGCTCAGTCTCACGTGGACGGCCGTCGGGCGTGACGAAGTGTACTACGGCAGGGACGACGAGCACGGTCAACCCCTATGCCACGGTACGGAAGTCCAGCGCCAGCCCGTCCAAGATGATGACCCCATCTCGCTACCGCGCAGGATTCAAGGACATCTGGGCGGAGCGGACTCAGATCAGTCCCAAGAAGTATGAGCTTAGCGTGCCGTCTCAATCGGCCTTACCTGCCTCCCCGCCGCCTTCGGCCGGGTCTCGGCGGAGGCAACAAGACGATCTCGCTGCTTTCGGATCGCCCCCGGCTTTCGTTCCTATGATGCCGCCTATGATTGACGATCAGCTGTCGCCGTTAACAAGGACGTTCCAACAGGCACACATACACACGCCGATTGCATCGCCCGCGGTCAAAGCCAACGCCGCTGCGCACGCGAGCAACTCCTATTTCGAGGATGCTCCGCCGTTTCCTACACACCCATACGTTGCGCAAACGGTAGCGTTAAACGACACGGCACCGCTCTTTCCCGAACGTACGTCGTCTATCGCTGCGAACGGGATCCAGTCTTTCGACTTTGGCTTCTCAAGCTCACCTGACTGGGATGAATGGAGCGCGGGGCCCTTTGCCGAGCCTGCGCATCCGAACTACACCACCACCAATCACTTGTCCAATCGGGACCCTTTTTCCGACCTCGACGCGGACATACTACCTTCAACCGAGACTAATCACTTCTCCCTTGCTGGATTAGGCATCAGCTGCGATCCAACCTTGGTCTCCTCGACCAACTTCAGCCCATGCCACAACAGCATGACCTTACCAACCACCCTCTACGATCCCGAGCCCTCAACAATCGGCCCGTATTGCATTCCCGGACAAGGCTACCTAACAATGCCAACCACCCCTCATCGCCGCTCCGAAGACCGTAGGCTATCGGACTCCCCTGAGCCCCCCCAAACAGACATCCGCTCTCGCCGTTCAGCCTCACGATCACGACGCTCAGCGTCCAGACATCGGCGGACGAAGTCTACCAATTCGACGCCGCGGCAGCCACAGGGGACGGACAAAGGAGGGTTTGTCAATTATACGCCGCATGATAGCAATAGGATTTTGAGCGGGGTGGCACCTTCGGGCAGTTCGAAGACGAAGGCGAGAAGGGAGAAGGAGGCGGCTGATAAGCGGCGACGCTTGAGTCAGGCTGCCATGAGGGCTGTGGTGGAGGTTGGGGGTGATGTTGAAGCTTTGGAGAAGGCGGGTCTGCTGGCATAGCGTTGCAGTTTGGAGGTCTTCATATGTATTGCAAGGTGAATATACCGTAATCTACTCCTTCAGAAGAGATCTCATCAAACGTACAAGATTTCTATTGCATGAGAGCACAGGTCTCAGCGGGATTCGATTCTATCAGTCTAGCTTTAGCGACTCGGTTTCCCGCGCCTTATCAGTACGGACACCGTACATGCCGGACCTGTCCGGTCTTGTTATACAAACAGACTACTAGCACACGAATCACTCCAAAGCTCATTGCTCTCCATAAGGAGTCAAGCCGCCTCTCCAGGGTCTCTGCAGCTTTGCCGACCTCTCCGCGTCAAATCTCCACGCACCGCAAGTATCTCGCGGATCAAAACTCTCACCCACAACAGCCAAAAGTTTCTCCGCGACGGGGTTACTCTTCTCCTTCTGGAAGAACAGGGCCTCCCATGCCTCTTCACCAGTATCAGATCGCTTCCTGAGCTCGCGCTGGGCGTCCTCTAGCTTCGATTTGTTGTCTGCTACGCCTTGCATGTTGCCAGCGTGGGTGCTCTCGATAACGCCCTGCCAAGCTTTGCGAGACTCCCAAGGATCCTGCTGGTGTAGCGGCGCTGTGCGGAAGTCGGTGGAAGGCGCCGCGGCGACGTCGTAGTCGTCCATCTGCTTTCCACTTCCGTCCTTGACGGCGAAGCTCTCAGACCAGCTGCCTTCGGCGGTATATAGCGCATTCTTACGCTTCGCATCGTCAGAGCCGTAGACACTCGCCACTACATGGTTCTTGCTACCCCCAAACCCAAGCGTGCCTTTGCCCGTGAAGTCGACCTCGGCCACGTACCCGGACGAGCTAACAATATGGTACTTCCCATCAAGCTCCGGATAAGGGCCCCCAGTCAAAATCCCCTTGACCCTCACATTCGGCAGAGGAATCAAGTAATCCTCGTCAAACTCATCAATATGCATCACCGCATGGCCAATCTGCTGAATGTTCACACTGCCGCTAAACGTAATCTCCTGCCTCGTGTACCC
Organism: Salinomyces thailandicus; assembly: GCA_005059885.1. Classification (NCBI taxonomy): domain Eukaryota; kingdom Fungi; phylum Ascomycota; class Dothideomycetes; order Mycosphaerellales; family Teratosphaeriaceae; genus Salinomyces; species Salinomyces thailandicus. Next base: position 368,155 of record NAJL01000010.1, read on the forward strand.
CTCTGCGCGGATGCCATGCTTCTCGTTCCAGAGATAGCAGGCCGTAACAGGCGGATGATGGCTAACCTGCTCGCTAACGAGCTTGCACTCCTCGCCTTCTGGACCGCACTCGCCGAGGAAGAGCTCCCCTAAAAAGGCGTTAAGCGGCTTCTTCACGCCTTCGCTGGGTTCGCGCCCGGCGTACTGCTGGCCTCGTAGGCTCGATAGGAACCATTTGAGCACGGCGAGAATCCTGCGCTCCGGTGTCTGTTCGTGGGCCGGCGCGCAGAAGAGATCCGGATGCTCGATCCAGTAGCGTGGGAACTCGGTTGTGGATTTGTCTGCTAAGACGAAAGGTGGCGCGGTGATCGAGAGGGTTGTCAGTTCTTTTGAGCTCGATGGACGGGGGGGAAGACGTTGGTCGGTGGACTTGCATTACTTAGGTCGCCTTTGATTGTTGCTATTGACTGTTGAGGAAATGTCAGGCTCGATTCAAATCAACAATTTCTGCGGTAAGGGATACGGCAAGGAACTGCTTCAGACTGCTCTGTTGAGAGCTGGTGTCGGCCATTGTTGTGGGAGGGGCGTCGAGCAATCTGGCCTGGCACTGCAGTCTGGAGTGAGTTGGTACTTTATGGGCTCGAGCTATTGCATTCGATCGCAGTCAACAACGGCACGGCGAAAAATGTACGTAAACGGAGCAGTATGTCTTGTTCACTTGCACGATGAGATGTCTCCAGCTTGGCCAATTGGCCAACTACGTCATATGACCCTATCATTCACATGCAGTTGTTGTGGATTCTAGGGTGAATTTCTGTCATAGCATACCTACTCGCGCTACCTCAGGTACATACCATAGATATAAGCTTACGTCTATCAGATGCAGGTGAATGGAAGCAACGAGCATTATAGAATGGCTACAGTCGAAGTTCGCTACGCAAGTCTTTCCGCTTCCTCAGATCCCATCAACTAATAGCCCTCATCTCGCATCAGCGCCGGATATGGCAGCTTGCTTTGTACACCAGTAGATTCTATTCAGATTCATACACGTAACCACAGACGCCACGCTCTGACCCCCATCCCACTGGAGCGGGAAAGACGCGCCACGCAATGTTCAGCCTCGGGCGCCCTCATCACTGAAGACCACCGCCTCCTAATCTCTTGCGTCGCTGAACACCGCATGCTGCCAAGATCGCGCATTATCGTCATCATCATTTGTGGGTGAGCGTCCAGGAGGCTTCACTCCGGCTTCGGCCCCGACAAGTCTCCGAACATGCTCGTCACTCCAGATTCGATTGGAGTGCACCATATCTTGAATGTAGTCCGGAAGATCAAGACAGTCGTCTCCCCAGTGCATGGATGACCCGCAGTTGTAGCATCCTTTGATCATGGCGGCAAGCGAGTTCTTCGCCACTTTACCATTTGGCTCCAATGAGCGCCACAGGCCAGCACACTCCTCCTCGATGTGGTCGGTCCGGCCGCAGACATCGCAAGGATCGTGGCGCCCGCCGCTGGGCTCCGAACGGTTCTTGCATTTCTGGGCAACATGGCCACGCTTGCGGCAACGTCCGCATTTGATGAAGGTAGGGCAAGCATGGGAAAAGTGGTCATCGACGGCTCCGCAGTGCGAACAGGTGTTCTGGGGACAGTCTTCGTCCAAGTGTCCTTCCTTGCCGCAGCTAGGACAGCGCACGTATGCTGCTGGGTCTGTGATGTGGAAGTAGCGGCGCTGCAGTTGCTGCTCGTCCTTGGAAATTTGGGAGAGGAGGATGGGAGAATTCGGCTGAGAGCTTTCTCCGTGATCGATTAGTCGCGGGCCAATGTAGTCGCTGCTAGTGGTTTGACTCCCTGTTAGCGAACTTGAGAGCTCGCCGCTTTCTTTGCTGTCACTCCGCCCGCTCTCCTCACTGTCACCACCCTCGCTACGGGTGCCTTCATGCTCGCTGTCCTTGTCGGATGAATGCTCATTAGGGAAACGAATATACTCATCATTATCGCTATCGCCGTCTGACTGCACTTGTTGGTGCGTCTGGGCCGTGTCGGTCTTCAAGTCTTGCCAACTTCCAGCGGCTCGCTTTCTCTTGCGGCCTACCGCGGTGGCACGGCTTTCCTCTGGCGGTGAACCAGCCATGTGTTAGTCGGTGGTTCTATACCTTTTGCCTCGTTGGCTGAAGGAGGCGCCTGCAGGTTGTCCCTAGGTAAGGTACCTGCCTATCGTGACATAGCGAAGCGCCTTCCACTTTCGCATCGCCTTGGCATCGTTCAGAGAGGACCGATGTTCGTCTGGTGATGTGCACGTGCCAGTGACGTTACAGCGGGCCAGGCCAGACCCTATTTGGGGAACAGGCGACGCGAGTCGATGGTTCGAGCTTCGGGATATGCTTCGAGACTTTCCACAGCAGGGCACAGGACAGGCTCCTTTGTCCATCTGCAGCTTTCGGAAGCAACGAACATTGCGCTGCGGCACCGGTACACACGCCAGAGACAGTGCAGCTTCCATTCATCGGGCGTGTTTGCGGTAGTGGTGGTCGTTGTGGACGTGGCAGGCTAAACAAGCGCGCCGGTGACTGAGACCAGACGCAAACCGGGAAGCCAGCTTGCTCCCCGTACTCCCACATCGCCTTCCAGGTGCTTGCTCGCCTGAGCACAAGAGGGGCAGCACGAGCCCGCGCACATTACTACCTCCCTCTCCGCCAATCTGGCGCTCAGCGACATCAACCCCTTCAGACTGCTGCGGCGGGCTCTGCCATCCTCCATCTACCCTTCCCCGAAACCATCCGCCGCCACCACCACGACGGCTTCCGCAACTCCGGCCAGAACGTCTGAACGCTCCACGGCCGCCATCACGGCTTCATCATCTCCAAACAATACCGCCAAGCTGTCTTCTACAGCCGTCCTTCAGAACCGCGCCGGGCTCACTTTCGCCGAGCCCGTGAATAGCCCGGCGCGGCCACGACAAGGACTCCAACCTATGGATGGACGGGAAATCTCGCCTCCGCTGTGTGTACAAAGCGCGGAGAAGAAGATGAGCCTCGACAAGGACAAGCGGCGAAGACGGAGGAGTAGTAGTTTGATGTTTCAGGAGCCGCCAGAGAGCTTGGAGCAGCAGAGCGATCAAGCAACAATGCCGAATCTGAATGCGCAGTGGGTGAATGCTAAGGGTAAGAGTTCTCCATTAGAGCAGGAGTCGCACACGGGAGCTGCATATAAGTAAGAGCATGCGCTAACACGATCGTGATATGATAGGCGCCTGGATGATTCACATAATCCTTATCCTCCTACTCAAGATCGTCTACGACATCCTGCCCTCCATCTCTCAAGAGACCTCCTGGACCCTCGTCAACGTCACCTACATGTTCGGCTCCTACCTCATGTTCCACTACGTGCGCGGCGTCCCCTTCGAGTTCAACGCAGGCGCCTATGACAACCTCAACATGTGGGAGCAGATCGACAACGGCGACCAGTACACACCAGCGAAAAAGTTCTTGCTAGCAGTGCCAGTATGCTTGTTCCTGGTCAGCACACATTACACGCATTACGACTTAATGTATTTCATGGTTAATTTTCTGGCCACGTTGGCGGTTGTTGTGCCCAAGTTGCCGGCGGTAAGCCCAGCCCATCCCTGATTATCAGCGAGGAGGAAAGGTTGCTAACGAATGTCTCAGCTTCATCGCATGAGATTTGCACTGTTCAACACTGAACCTGAAGAAGGGGAAGAGCATCGACGATGAGTCGGTCGACGGAAGTTCGGCGTTATGGGTCTGTCTAACAAAGTCTCCCGGCTTCGTCCACTCGAACGAGCTCAGTAGTGGTCTAGCTAGCTCCTCAAAGCCTATTGACTATCTATGCCTCAATTCCACAGAGCCTGTGGCGGTCTACCTGTGGCGATGGTTCCTCAAGCGGACTCGTCACCTTCATGTTTTTCTGCTTCGAAGGTGAAATTGGTACACAATGTAGTGCGAGTCGATCGTGTGTAGCAGGCATCTTCACTACACGTATCTCCTGCTAGGTATGTATCTCGATCGCATCCGCCGGCACAACCGCCCCCTTCGAGCAGCTCGAGAGCTAAAAAATGTTCCACCGACTCGCTGATGTCGCTTCTGACGCTCCGTCGTGCTGAATGCGCCTATTCTATCTGAGTCACTGCTTTCGGCGATACTTGAGCCTTGAGGTGTGTCAGGTTGACCAGCAGCTCCTTCCTATTCTGGAGTTGCAGCCTCAGGCATCAGAGATGGAGCTCGCCGACTGGTCGCCGCCACGGTTCTCCCGGTGCGCCATCGCCTGGGACTCGGTCCATAGTCAGGTAGGTAGGTATATACAATGCTGCTCACCGAGTTTACTTTAGCGCCTGTCCGATTGCAAGCAGGCGCTTGGCGTGTCTCCTCGTTTACTCGCAAGCCACTTCGGATTGCCACCAGAACCATGAGTGGCAATGCAACGTCAAAGCGGCAGAAACACCGCTTCGCGCCCATCCCCAGCAACTCAAGTAGCTCTCAACAAAACAACTCAATGAAGCTGAAAGGGATCATCTTCGACATGGACGGCACGCTGTGTAAGACATCTACCTTTCACCTAATTGTTTCGCCCGGAGGCTAATGTTCGAGCCAAGAAGGCGAGCCTCAGAATTACATGTTCGGCGAGATGCGTGATGCCGTCGGCATACCAAAAGGCTCTGACATCTTGGATTACATCCATGGACTACCGGCCGAGAAGCAGGAAACGGCCTTCACCAAAGTCCAGGAGATCGAGCGCCGAGCAATGTCGAAGCAGATCCCGCAGGCAGGACTGGTAAGCTTGATGGAGTTTCTAGACGAGCATAGGATTCCCAAGGGGATCTGTACGAGGAATTTCGAGTAGGCAATTCCCCTCTGCTGTTGCACGAGAGAAGAAAGAATGGAAAGCTGATAAGGATGGTAGCGCGCCTGTTACCCACCTTCTATCCACCCATCTACCATCCCACATCAACCCCTTTTCCCCAATCATCACGCGGGACTTCCGACCTCCTAAGCCCTCGCCAGCGGGTCTATTACATATTGGGCATGCTTGGGGCGTTACGGAATCTGCTGCTGTGCCTAGTAGTCCGCCTGAGGGGCGGCTGCTGCCGTTGATCATGGTGGGTGATAGTATCGATGATATGATTGCGGGACATGATGCTGGCGCGCTGACTGTGCTGTTGAGGAGCGAGGGGAAGGAGGAGCTGGAACGGGATGAGAGGACTCATGTTGTGGTTAGTAGGCTTGATGAGCTGGTTGATCTGCTCCGGGAAGGACTTAGTGCGGCGAGATGATCACTCGCTGCTGGAGGAGTTGAGATGAGAGCAATTTGGATGTAGAATTTCGGCAAGCCTGTGCTTTCGCCGCAAGTGTAAATATCTTGTGTAGAGGTCTAGATTTTGTCTTGCTTACGAATGGCCTGTTTAACCAATAAACAGCGGCCGCGCTATCACCTGATACCAGCCGTCGGTTCTGGCTTATCAAGTCTTGAACGTTCGATGGCTGCGACTGTCTGGGTGCTGATGAACGGTCTTGACGAAAGGGGATCGTCATCTGGTAAATGTCTGTTCCCCTGACTGAATTCGTTCGTACAAAGTGAGACGCAGCGAAACCAGGCGAGACGAGGAGGCCGAAAGAACACTTGCCTGCCTCATCCGCCCACCTCCTATACAGCCAGTCTTCGTTGGCGCTTGTCACGAGGAAAGGGAGGCGTTCATGAGAAGTCACGCCTGCACGGCCGTTCCTCCGGGGTTGCTTTGCTCACGTCAGCAGTATTGGTACTCGTCCTGCCATCTGTCTAATTACCTTGAGTAGATACTGCGCCTAGATATCAAAGTAGGTGGGTACATGTACGTATGCAGTCTTAGTGCAGTCACCATAGTGGTATTTACTTGAAGTAGGGATCCATGAGACGGTAAGGCATGCGTGAAGTTCGCGTGAGGGTCGGGGAACAGGGTCGATGGTCATTTCGAATGCTATCTCAGCCTTACGTGCCCTGGTCAACAGGCACGCGAGGATGCCATGCAGTTGCTTGATAAGGCACGTCAACGGGAATGTTCTTCTCCTCCCCTCGTAATTGGCTGTAGATCGACATGAGGTCTTGGTCGGTGCCTCAGCCGCTCGGCGAGATTCGGAAGAATGTTCGCCGATATTGGTGGGCCGGCCCTCTTCAAACGCCGATCGCTGCTTGCTTTGGACGCTTGACCGCAGACATGATCTTGGCTACGATGCCTCCCCACGACACCACGCACCTACGCACCACCAGGCATGGACCCACGGTGGTTGAGCTGCATCATCTATACACCCAAGACACGTGCATACGCTGGTCTGTTGACGACGTGAGATAAGCGTTCGCGTCCGGGTCGAGCGCCGGTTGCATCACTGCGCTGCCACCTCGTGGATTGCTGTTGTGAGTAGATGGACCGGAGCCAAGCATTGCCCAACCTGCGGACAGTCCCATTGGCTTAGCACCGCAGCCCGACAGTCCCACTTCCACCGCGATCTCTTCCACAGACCACGACGCGAGCCACGAGACCCTCCGGCAGTCTCCACGACGCCATTGTGCCAGCGCCTTTGGCGGTGGGACAACCGGGGAGGCCAGGCAAGGGCAGTGAGATCAACCACTGACCCTCGCGTGCTCGACCGCATCGTTCTTGTCCGAGACCGGCTTGCGTGAACCAACCGCCTCACTATTCCGACTCACGACACGTCTGGTCAGCGGTCTTCCAAGACTGCCATCAAGCTTGCTAATCACATTAGCACCATCACCCGCACCTATCGCCTTTGAGGTCCGGAGCGTTTCACAATGACCAAACATGGCGAATGGCCACACTCTGTCCTTGCGGGTCGCGGGTACCTGCAGCGCCACACGTTCTACACTAGGTACTAAGCGGGCCCCTCTGTTGTTGTCAACTTGTCACGCAACAATGCTTCGACTGCAACCTGTGGCCGACGCCTCGCCCGCTCGCCATACCGCCGGTACATGAAGGCATCTGTTTGGTGCCTCCAGATCGCCCGCTATCTCTAGCACAGACGTGCCGGTAATATACCTCATGTGCCCTAGATGTACCGAGCCGGCATGTTGTCGATCTGAGAAAGAATGAACATGTCTGATTGATGATGGGGCCTCTCGGGTCTACTGGTCTTGCAGCAGTCCCCTACCTTGCTCGTGGCGCCTAGACAGTCGTACCTTCATCGGACACTGCTGGATGGCGTCAACCTGTCTGGTCATGGTTGCCAACAAGATAAGACTCACTGATGCGCTGGGGTCGTTTGCCAAGTGTAGACAAATTCCCATATGGCGCACCCTACCTCAACGGGCACACTAGCCTCACCCGGCGGATGTCCCGCCAGGAACGGTGCTCTAGACATGTTCAGGCATCGATGAAGGGGATCCTGGATCCACGGTGAGTCGTGACCAAAACCATCGCGGTCTTGAGATTTGCGCACGACTCGCGAGCTGTCATTCGACGACTAAGAGCAGTTTGACAACAGAATCAAACGACTTGCTGTGGGTACAGAACCCCCGGGTAGGTTGGACTTCAACCGGTACCGGTACCGGTACTACCCTATCTGTCTCCCCCATGATTGTTCTCGACGGACATTGCTCATTATATGAGGCGACCCGCTCCCTTTTCCTTCCTCGTCGTCATCGATTGTCTTGCTCGTTAGGTCGCTCGCAAGAGTTCTGGACCTTCTCAGCACGTAAACCATTGCCCGTATGCAGCATCGGGTCATTATGTGCTGAGAGTGTCTTCCCCTACACCAAAAGCTCCCTTACATCAAAAGCGACAAGTCAAGTCAGCATATTTCCCTTTATCCAACAATGGACGATATATGCACCTTGGCTAGTCGTCTGTTAAGTCGGACCGAGCTTGCAGACATCGATACTTGCATTCAAGGTGCAGCCCTTAAACAGTCAGGCGATAAATCGGCGATACTTGCTTCCATCGATGGACTGAGCCTTTCGAAGAACACATACGCTCCATTTCTAGCGCTTACGAAAGTGCTCAGTACGATCCCAGGACCATGGCCAGTCTTTCTGCTTCAGCAGTCATGCGTCAAAGCATGGAAAGCACTACCGGAGGAAGCAAAGGCCGGATCCGCAGCCTCCGAGGTTCAGCAAGTGGTGCACCGTTGTCTGGAGCTGTGCAAACAATCCTACACATCACTGCTCGATCTCCTAGATTCGCGATCGAACAATGCTGCAATCATCGACCCCGAAACCGGACGCTGGCTACCGCACGACAAACTTGTCGCCGGTATCCGGCGGTTCGCCCTGCCCTTTCAGAACCCTGCTGGGAAGAGGAAACCCGTGGTTGCTGTCTCCCTTCCCAATGGACCATTACTGGCTATCACGGTGCTGGCCGTGACAACATACTACACAACCGCCCCCGTCGCTCACGGTAGCGGCGTGGGTGCGGAGCAGACCAAATCGGACGTCCTGCAATCGAAATCCGATATGATCCTTGCGCATGCCGCCGATGTAGACAGACTAGGCTTACGCGACAGTTGGCTTCGAGAGGCTGGCATCGCCGTCCTGCTTGTCGAGCTTTCGGCGGATATGGAGTTGATCGTTACCGACCTAAATGGTAGGGTCACCGCGTTGACCACGCCGGATCCTGTACCCAATGACGCGGACGATACGGGCATCCTACTTTTCACGAGCGGTACTTCGGGCACGAAGAAGTTGGTACCTGTCCCTGTGCATTCTATGGTCTGCGGTATCGCGATGGTCATCGATTCCTGGGGCCTGTCGCCGTCGATGCGGTGTCTCAATCAGATGCCCCTGAACCAGTAAGAACCTCTGCCCTTTTCGGGACCGCTCCTTATCGCTGACACCCGCCCAGTATAGGCGGACTAATCCGCAACTTGTTTGCGCCTGCAATGTCAGGAGGCTCGGTCATCTGCTGCAGCGCCTTCGATGCGAATCTGTTCTGGGATTGCGTCGAAGACTATGCGCCGACTTGGTACTATGCGAGTCCTAGTATGCACCAGGGCATTTTGGAAGCAGGTGCGGAGCGGCCAGAGAGTGTGGCGAAGAACCACATTAGACTGATTTGCAATGCTGCCGGCGGGCTGCTTCCTGGGCTCGCAATTCGACTTCAGGATTGCTTCTCCGGCCCTTCAGGCGCATGCACGGTACTTCCCAGCTATGGGATGACGGAGTGTATGCCAATTTCGACGCCTCCATTGGACTACCGACTCGACAAGACTGGTACATCAGGCGTCTCGGTCGGACCTGAGCTCGCTATCATGGATGGCCTGAACGGCCGAATGGCTGAAGGTCAGGTTGGACGTATCAGTGTGCGAGGAGCTCCTGTCTTTGGAGGATACCTCAAGGCTGACGACACCATCGATACGTCTTGCTTCACCACAGACGGCTGGTTTGATACTGGCGATATGGGCTATCTTGATGCTGATGGTTACCTCTACATCACTGGCCGAAGCAAAGAGGTCATCAACCGCGGTGGCGAGCTCATTAGTCCCTTCGAGGTGGAGGAAGCAGTGGTCGCCGCTGCCTCAAACCCAGATTCTCCCACTTACGGAAAGCTCAACAGAGCACTGGCTTTCTCTGTCACGCACGAAGTCCTGCAGGAGGTGGTCGGCATTGTTGTTGTCACTCCCCAAGGCGCTCAGCGTACATGTCTGCGGGACATTCAGAATTCCGTCAAGTCCGCCCTCAGTCAGGTCAAAATTCCAGTCGTTGTTGTCTTCATGGATGGCGGACTTCCGACCAACAACAACAAAGTCCTGCGAATCAGGCTTGCGGACCGACTGAGACTACCTGAGGTCTCTGACAGCACGCTCAGTGGACAGCGTCACTACGACGCGGTATGTCCGCCGAATAACACGCCGCTGCAGATGCCGATTGACTGCAGTGTGCTGCAGGTGTCGCATCATTCGCTACCGCAGGCTTGCGAAGAACTCATTCCGCAGTCTATGGACTTTCATGTTCGGCTGGACGCCTCAGAGTTCTACTGGGAGTTGCTTGTGACGCCCAAGCCAGGGCACGCAGTGCCCACAGCAAGTGAAGTGAACACAATTGGTTTTCGACTAGCACAGGTGTTGCCAGCCTACAGCACGCCATCGAAGGTCCAAGTACTTCAGGACCCACTCCCCCGGATGCCTGACGGCAGGGTAGAGGAGTCTGCGCTCGACGCTATGCTAAACCCAAAAACGATGAACGCTTCATCAAGCGACATGACAGACACCGAGACGACAGTAGCGAACATCTTCGCACAGATCCTTTCGGTATCTAGTCACGAAGTCTCTCCAACGTCCGACTTCTTCGAGATCGGCGGGTCGAGTATGTCGGCTGGTCAGCTGCTCTCGAAGTTGAGAAAGGAGTTTCAGATCAGACTCCCGATCGATGCGCTCTTCAAGAACCGTCAAGTCTCAGCACTGGCCGCAATGATCGACGAAAAGACTGCTGGCGCTCGACTCGCGGCGCCAGATACCGCCGCTAACGCCGGTAGACAGGGACCACCACCACTCTTGCCTGGCTGCGAGGAGACCTGCTCCTCTACCCAGCCGCTGCTGATGTTCTTGCAATTGCTGCCAATTGGTCTCCTGTACCCCATGAAGCGGGCACTTACCTGGACCATCTTCATGTACTTCATGAGCCTGACTCAAACTTGGTACACCAATAAGAGTATCCCAGGCCGGCTGATGGACCTCTGCATCTCCATGTTCGTCGGAGCAACGGTTACCAAGTTCGTCGCGCCTTTTGCCGCCATTGTGTTCAAATGGCTGGTCATGGGCAGGTATCGAGAAGGCTTGTTCCCTATGTGGGGCCGCTATCATACCCGATGGTGGATATGCCAGAAGGTCATTGGGGTCGCTGGTATGGGCAACCTAGGTTTCTTCAACTGGTCGAGAGTCTTGTACTACCGCCTCCTTGGTGCCAAAATCGGCCGCAATGTCACGATTCCGAAAGGCGTTTCTATCGGCGAATACGACCTCATCAGCATTGGCAACAATGCGGTGCTCGAGCGCTGTACCATCCGCCCGTTTGGAGCAGAGCGCAACACTTCGATGTACCTGGGCCGTATCAACATAGGCTCCAACACAGTCATTGGCGCATCATCGATCGTGGCGCCAGGCACGGTAGTGCCTGACAACGCCTGCATTGGACCGAATTCGTCAAGCTGGGAGATAGCCGACGCGGAAGAAGCGAACAGAGACCTGGTATCAAGCAGTATCCCCGGACCTCACTGGGCGCTGACCGTCTTCCTCGGCCTGCCCATCCAGATTGTGACCAAATTCGTCGGCCTTGTGCCATGGCTTGGCTGCCTCGTAGCTCTTGTCAACCACGAGCCAGCCAAAGGTGTTTCGGACATGCTGCGCGAGGTCGTCATCTGGTTTGCTAGTCCGAACCGAGTTGGCTTCCACTATGCCGCTCTCTCTGCCAATGCGGCCTTGGGCCCGGTGTTCTTCTTTTTTGCCGTCTGGATTGTGAAGAAGACTTTCGACCTCTTCTGCGGGCCCGTCAAACCTACTCGAGCAGACAACCGCTCGAACCTTACCAAATTCCGCATGCAGCTCATTAACGCGCTGATGCCAGCACCCACCTTTCACGACTTCACTCAGCTGTTCGGCACGCACTACGAGATGACATCGAAGCTCGCACGGTTGATGGGCGCCAAGGTGGGCAAAAGGGTCTACTGGCCTGGTACTGGGCCGTCGATCCAGGACTTCTCGCTGCTAGACGTCGGCGATGATGTCGTCTTCGGCTCTCGCTCCCACCTCGTCACCTCTGACGGCACGGGTTCGGATTATGTGCGCATAGAGAAGAATGCCATGGTGGCAGATCGTGTGGTGCTGCTGCCTGGCGTCGAGCTGGGGGATAAGACAATCATGGGCAGTGGCGCGCTGACCCGACGCAATGTCCGCTACGCCCCAGGCACGACTTGGGTGGGCGCCAAGCATGGCGAGGCAGTCTGCCTGTATGCTCCAGAGGTCTCCAATGAAGCTGACTCATCTTTGGACAGCGGCAAGTCGACGGTGGCTGGTGCTGGTCCGGGGAGACGGGCAAGCCAGTACTATAGTGATCGGGTCGAGCAAGCGCCTCGTAACCCTTTCGACTTCTCTGCCGACAATTCGACCGCCAATACGCTCGTTCACAACTTTGGCTCGGAGGCGTCCAGCATTGCCCTCGGCGAAAAGTCTAGCTTTGGGTTTGGCGAGAAAGGCAGTAGTTACCCTACCGCCTCCGAGGTCAACTCTCCCCGAAGATCCCATGAAGATCCTGAGAAGTCTGGCGTCCAATGCACCAGCACCTCTAGGTCCGACCTCGACGACGGCGAATCGTCCTCTCCCTTCGGCCGCGCCTTCTATCAAGGCCAGGCCAACTACCGCGTCTGGTCCCAGTCCACCATCACCTTATACTCGACCCTCACTGTCGTCGTAACAGCAATCTACTGGAACGTCGGCTCCATCTCCGCCGTCCAAGTTGTCGGTCACGCTTTCAATCATAATACGCTCCTCTCCCACCACTTCCTTGCGCAGACCGCTTTCCGACCCGTAGCCTTGTACGCCTACTTCACCGCCCTAATCACGGCCATCATGGCTGCCCAAGCCGTGCTCGTCCTGTTGTTCCTCATCGCTGCCAAATGGCTCCTCATGGGTCGCCGCATGCCAGGGAACTACGACTGGGATCGTTCAGGATACAACCAGCACTGGCAATTGTTCTTGAAGCTAGAGGCATTGCGGCGCCACTGCTACGGCGGGCAAGGAATCCTAGGCTTGTTGACAGGCACGCACTGGATCGTGCTGTACTTTCGCGCACTGGGCCTGAAGTGCGGCAAAGACTGCGCGCTGTTTGCCGGTGGCCCACCAAGTCTGATGTTCACGGAGCCAGACCTGCTGACTTTGGGCGATCGGGTGACCGTTGACGACGCAAGTCTTGTGGCGCATATCAATACGCGAGGGAAATTCGATCTGAACCCGTTATCCGTGGGTGATAGGAGTGTGCTACGCACCGGCTCACGGCTTCTATCCGGCGCGAGAATGGAGGCAGATACGTGTTTGCTGGAGCATACGCTGATTATGGCGGGCGATGTGGTGGAGGAAGGAGGGACAAGCCAAGGCTGGCCAGCGGAGGAGTTCACAGGCAACAGGATGCCAACGCTTCGAGAGGCAAGGACGTGGGTGCTTGACAAGATGGCGTGATAAACCCGTGATTAGATTTCTGGAAGGGAGCAGGTCGGATCGTGATATAGCTAGACTGAAATCCTCTCGTTATAAGGGGAAGGCGTTCGGGGGTTATAGATAACGACACGAGGCAAATAGACTAGATCTTCTCATTGATTGATCTCATTACTACATTAGCTATCGACACACTACCACTTGCTCCACGAGACCGCAGTTGTTTCTGTCCATGAAGCTTACACTCAGAAACATTGCGTTTGATACAGTACCTCCCGCCGGCAAAGCTTCTCTGTGCAGAGTGTGGCGCGGACGACACCACTAGACAGACTTCGAGCAGTGCGGTAGAATGCAGCACCTTTGCCTTTCTCGCCACGCAGAAGTCGCGTTAAACCCCATTTCGGCATCGATGAGATAGACTCGCGAATATCGCAAAACTCCCAACAACCCGTACCTCAGTCTCTCCAGGCCTTCGCACCTACAGCTTACTAGTGCGATACATCCTCACGCCCGCCGCCAAAACAGCCAAGGCGATCCACCTCGCGGCGGCAGAAGTCTTGCTCTTCCCGCCCAAGCCAATAAGCCACCAAATCAAACCACCCGTTGGCCTGCCCTGCCGATCAAAGTCGGGCTTCAATTCCGACATATTCCGGAACTTCTTCAGCTTTTCCTTGGTATACGGCGGGTACCTCACGCTCAGCATGCCCTCGATCCATCCCGGCGTCGTAGTGATGGAGCGGCGGTGCGAAAAGGTGTCGAAGGAAGCCTTGCCGCGGTAGGAGCCCTGGCCTGAACCGCCGACGCCGCCGAAGGAGAGGGTAGGGATGGAGGCGTGGAAGAAGCCGTCGTTGACGCTGGCGCCGCCGGAACGGGTCTGGCCGAGGATCTTGTCTGTTTCGGCTTTGCTGCCGAAGGGGTAGAGGCCGAGTGGGGTGGCGTCGACGGCATTGGCGGTGTGGATGGCTTCGTCTACACCGTCCACGGGGAGGATGGGGATCAGGGGGCCGAAGGATTCGTCGGCTAGTAGCGGGTCGTCTTTGTCGTCGACTTGCACGACGGTGGGCTCGAAGAAGAGGGTTTCGCTATCGGTCTTGCCGCCGAAGAGCACCTTACCGGAGGTAGAATCTAGCATGTCCTTGAGGCGCTGCCATTGCCGCTCGTTGACGATCTTGCCGTAGTCGTCGTTGCCCTGGGCGCCGCGAGGTTGGAACTCGGCGAAAGCGGCCTCGAGCTGCTTGAGGAAGGCGGGTAGGATGGCCCGGTCAACGATGATGTAGTTCTGACTGACGCACACTTGTCCGACATTCACCAGCTTCGCCCACAGTAGACGACGGGCAGCGAGACGCGGGTCAGCATTCCTGGTCACAATAGCTGGGTTCTTGCCGCCGAGCTCGAGAGTGACGGGCGTGAGGGTCTCGGCAGCCTTCTTGGCGATGATGGTGCCTACGCGGCCATTGCCCGTGTAAAAGATCTTATCCCACTTGCGCTCGAGCAGCGCGGTCGTCTCAGGGATACCGCCTTGGACGACCTGGTAGGCGTCTGGGTCAAGGGACTGTTGGATGATATGCTGCATGATCCGCGCCGCGTTCGGGGCATTCTCACTCGGTTTGATGACAGCGGTACATCCGGCGGCAAGGGCACCGACGAGGGGTCCCAGAGTGAGCTGCATAGGAAAGTTGTACGCGCCAATGATCAAGACAGCACCGAGCGGATCTTTCCGGATCGTGGGACGCATGAACGAGTTCGTGAGGTCCATGTCCTCAGCCTTCTCGTCCTTGGCAAACCGCTCGAGATTCTTGCACATGAACAGAATGTCGTTGAGCACCCAGCCAACTTCCGTCAGGTACGTCTCGTACGCGCTCTTGCCCAGATCGAGCTTGCATGCCTCGGTCAGCGCCGGCTCTTCATCCTTGAGCGCCCAGTAGAGCTGGCGCAGCTGCTTGAGGCGGTAGGGCAGCGGACGGGTGGTGTGGGTGTGGAACTTGCGCACGACGCGCTCGTGCAGCTCGGGGATCTTGTCCATGGGGGTATCGGTGAAGGGGGGGAGGTCCGCCATCTTGAGGTAGATCATCTTGGGCGAGTGCAGTGGGTGTTGCAATGGGTGTTGCGGAGGGCGAGATATATCACGTGTGGCAATCGAGCGAAAGGGTGTAAAGGAGGAAGCAGGTGTTTGTCGCGCTATATACAAGAGACAAGCAGCATCAATGACGCCGCGGGGAGCTGTGAAGACTTGAAGACTTATAGACTTCAGGTAGGCCTGGTGTCGATGGTGAGGTCTAGCCGGAGCGAAGCGAGGCGGAGGTGGCTTGGTGGAGTTGAAGCATCGAGGCATGTGAGAATCGCCGAGGTCGAGAGCTGAGATGGCCAGAGCTCCAGCTTCGCGCCTGAGGCCAAACTTTCAATCGCCGTCCACGAGATGGCCTGAATGGGTGCAGCAGGTGGTAAGAGATGAAGGTAGAAGACATACACTCGTGTCACATAACAGTAAGGTAAGTGAATAAAGATGCCTTTATCTCATGACCCGATTCTCAACATCGACTACTACATCCATCGCTCGCTTGCTCATCCAACATTGACGAAATACGTGGGTACTCTCCTGAAATCCTTCAGGCGGTCTCCGCTACCAGCGCGTACACGCCTAGATTCCCAATCAACCCCAGCGACTCTCTCCTCTCAATGCCTCATAGCATCCAATCCGCCCTGCAAGTCTCTCTCCAGATCCTGTCCCCCGGCCGCCATCATCTCTTCAGGCCTGGGGTCCTCATACTGCCTCGGATAGCTCTCACCCGGTATCGGCACCTGCTGCTGCTGGGCCTGCTGCGCGGCGCTATACTGCGTATGCTGCGGCGCTCTGACTGCGTTGCGGAAGTTGCGCACCTCTTGTAGAATCATCTGACGCATCTCGCCAACGTCCTCGACGACTTCGAAGCCAAAGTCAAAGGTGGTGGGGCAGACCGGTTCGTCGGACGCGTCGTGCCAGATGCTGAGGTAGCGGTGCTCAAGCGCCTCTTCTACCCCTATTCGCTGGCTGGGGTCAAAGGCGAGCATACGGTCCAGGAGGTCCAGCGCGTCTGGGTTCGCGCGCGGGAAGAGCTGTTGAAAGGGTATCTTGGACATGTAGGGTAGGTTCCTGACGTACTCCTGAGCGCGCGGGCTACCGATGCGGGCGAGGGTGGATTCAGAGGGGGTGCCCAGGTAGTGGAGTATTTGGTTCAGCTGGTCGACGTAGTCACGGCCTTTGAAGAAGGGTTTGCTGCCCAGCAGCTCCGCAAGGATGCAGCCTACGGACCAGACATCAACTGCGCAGAAAGCGGTCAGCATTTGCACCGAGGGTCGTTGACCTTCGGAAGTGGATTGGACCTACTAGCTTTCGTATACGACTGGAAGCTCAACATGATCTCCGGCGCCCGGTACCACCTAGTAGCCACATACTCTGTCATGTATCCAGCATTCTCCTGCGGATCCACACTGAATCCTCTCGCCAGTCCGAAATCGCAGATCTTTAGCTCGCAGTCGGCATTTACCAGCAAGTTGCCCGGTTTGAGATCTCGGTGCAGGACGTTGGCGGAATGAATGTATTTCAGTCCGCACAATATCTGGTAGACAAAGGACTGGAAGTGGGCGTCGGTCAAGGGTTGGCCGGAGCGGATGATGGCTGCTAGGTCGCATTCCATGAGTTCTAGCAGACGTGGTCAGCTTGGACAGATCTTCTACGATAAGCTATCGTCTAGCCCTTTGTGCGAGCATACCCTGATACAGATACGTCTCATTGAAGTTCTCCGGCCTGGGAATATCCATATCATACAGACATGTGATGTTCCTGTGTCCTCGAAAGTGCTGCAGCAGCTTGATCTCTCTGTGTGCGCGCTTCGCCAGAATCTTCTTACTGAAGACATTCGTGACCTTCTTTATCCCGACGCCTTCGCCCGTCTGGTTGTTGGTAGCGGCGCAGACGATGCCATAGGCGCCCTGGCCGAGCTCCTTGGTGACGGTGTACCGCTCGTCGACGATGAAGTCTTGATTGAAGACTTTGAAGACCTTGCGGCCGCTAAGGTCGGCCATGCTCGCTGTTATCGTTGTGTATCCGTGTGTGCAGGCCTTGAGGCGCGCGTTTTGGTCGTCCTATGTTCTGGCTTTGTTTCGCTGGGTCTCGGGAGACGTTCCTGGTGGTGTGGCCCGGCCGTGATACTCTCGAGTCCCTGCAGCACGAGCACCAGCTCGCTGCTCGCTTGATCGGCGAAATGTGGACGTCGAAACGGCCTCCCCACTACTTCTGCACAGAACTGCCGATAACGGCGCGAGAGGGTACGATGCGGTGCAATGCGATGCGATGCGGGTCGACTGCGAGCGAGTGGACGGGTATCTGGGAATGGAAACAAAGGCAAGTCGACGACTGGAACAGGAGGAAACAGATGGGCCTCGCGAGGGCTCTCAACGATCCCACACGAACAAGGGAGCACCTCGTATTTATCTAGCCTTCTTTTTTGAGGCACTGCCACCTCTAATATCCCGTCGATGATAACCTAATGTATCCAGCTGCGTCGTTACGTCGGTGAGGGGCACCGCAGCTGGCTGCTCAACTGCTGCGCCAGGGCACAAAGGGTCTCGCGGGAAGGATCCGCTCTCATGCATGCCTGCAAGGCTGAGCTTTCGGCCCCACGTTTGTTATAGCGGAATGGCCGATGAAACCTCAATCGTATGAGACCTTGGGCGCGACAGCGGTGAGGATATTGCTGATGTAAGATAAGCGTCACTAGAGTGCAATGCTCACGTCTCTTCCGATTGCCAGGCAACATCAGATCCGTCTCACTACTAGGCTTGTTCCCTGATTGCAAGCGCTTAGTGTATCTACATACCTTGGGTATGCACGGGATGGATTCAAGGACTGGCCGTGGGAGGTCTCACACACAAGCACGTGAAGAACACTAAAAGAAGCATTGTACGAAATGGCTTGCGTGCTAAGGTACCCTTCTTTTGAACTCTAAGACGAGGAGCATCTCAAGTATCCGCGTGGGAGGAGGCTCGTTGTCCTTTGAACTCTCATACCTTGCGCAAAAGGTGATCGTCAACGCAAAGGAAAAAGTGGGCTGACTATACGCCTTTATTCTATTTCATTCTCGAAGCAGACTCAGTGTCAACGTCCTCACGGATGTGTTTTGGTCGGTGTGTTCGTCATGCTGTGCAAAGATGACCGAGCAGATAGCAAGTCCGAAGGCTGATGAGTGATCAGTTCCGCCAAGTGGTAAAGTCCTCGTTCTTTACCGATACATATTCGGCAAGTCGAAATCGCAGGTGGACGTGGAAAGGGCTTTGACTTCGCCAGGCGTCGCATTAAAGGCTTCCAGTAAGCACGTGCATTATTTCTGGGCCATGGAGGCGACTCGATTTTGTCGACCATCGCAGCGGGTTTGGCGCAAACACAAGACGATCATAGGCGAAGCTGTAGCTTCAAACCTTTCTGCTATCAGCATTGACGAGAAGACGACGCCCTTGCAGAGCTGATGCGCTTGTACTAGCATGGTAGAGGACTTCGGTACAGGCGGTAGAGTAATGATAAATGCTCAGCATACTTACTGTAGGTTCCTAACGCGCTCTGGAAGTCGACTACGTAGTACGTACGACGCGCTGCAGCCTACGCGCGAGACGTCGCATATAGCTGTCAGGAGTCATACCACAGATGATGACATCTACGGATCCGAGATTACCAGCGAAATATGCCGCTCTTTAAGACGATGTGTGGAGGCGGCAGACGGAAGCTGCTCCGGGCGGTTGTACCGCTCCTAGAGCAGCGAAAAATCCAGCGTGGTAGAGTGGTAGAGTGGTGGGGTGTGAAATGCCGATGGAGTTGAGATGCCATGAAGTAATCCCGTCTCTTTCACGCGGAATCACACGATAGCTTGAATTGCGAGAGCGATACAGTACGTTGGCGGGGTTTTGGGACGACAAGTGACACGTTCCCCACGGCTACGACCTAATTGGGAGTCAGCCACCAAGTCGCCCGGGGCACCCTTCCGATACATGCCCTGTACAGGGACAAGGCCCGTCGAGTTCGAGCGAACAAGGAAGCGGGAGGGGAGCTTGAGAATCACGCCCCACGGGGCCAGGCTGTAAGACCGCAAGACCGGTCAACAGAAGATCGTCAACTTCCTCACCCTCTCGATGTGATTGCTCGTGGGCAACCGTGTTGATGCCTGATACACCGAGCGTGCAGCCAAGCAAGATCGTGAACGATTCTGCAGCTGCTGGGTACATCTCAGTGGTTCGCGTACACGTACGCATACGTATGCAGGCGCGTGAGGCGATATGCAGGAAAGAGGAGCTCACGGTGAAAATCCTCGCGGATGAGGCTGGGAGGATGGCTGGAGGCGTCGTTTGCGCGCGCTCTGTTGAAGGACTGTCGGTGTACCCGGGCGTCAATTGTGATGAACCCATCAAATCATCTTTCTTCCAGGCGTTTGTAGGCGGTCGTGAGGTAATCAATTTGATTGACGAGGGTCAGTGCACGAGGTGCCCGTGTTGCCCATGGCGATTGCCGTGTTGAATTGGGTTTGGGCGGCGCAGGTGACTGCCGAGTCGATTCTGGGTTACAACAGAATAGTAACGTCCACTTATCGCTGCCAAATGTTGAAGCGTCGTGACCTGCGCACAGTCACCTCATCCTGGACTTTGCGCATTTCGTGATTCTTGTCCTCGTAAAGGGCAGCGAACACGTCCAGTCAATACTAATCTGAGATTGCTGGTGGAAGCCCAAGAGATTCAGTAAGGTAAGATAAGGTATTGATTATCTTAGCGCGGGCGGGACGGGGATCAGCTAGGCCAAGGTTCCGCGTCGCTCTGCTGGCACGCTGACACTGGGTGGACAACCGACAACCTGCTCCGAACTTCCTCTCTCTGCTCACCTCAAACTGACGACAACAACTCGCTTGCAGACACGACATTGCTCGCCCGGCTGCAGCTTGCGCGACGTCTCGTTACAGAATCCCGGCGCACGCCTCGTCGCATCACTACAAAGCACGCAGACACCCAACAAACGCCCGTTGGCTCCGCCTCGATTGCGGCGCCGGTACCGGGTTACACCGCATAGGTCTGGCTGCGAGCAAGCGCAACTTGTAATCTTCTTTTTCGCCACGAACTCGCCAGTGACTGCCGTCGTGCTGCGCGTTTGCCAAAGCTGCGACTGCGTTCGGGCCCACATCTCACTCGCTATGCATCCATCGAACGGCGGATACTCTGGCTAGGCTTGGCTTGGGAAGATGGGCGTGGAAAGTCGACGACCGCCCCTACCAGCACCCACAGAGTCGATGGACGAGACGTCTGGCGCTGACACCGAGGTCGCTACCAACGTCACTCGCGCTACCGATAAGACGAGCTACGAGGTCCCCGAGGACGGCAGCCCGATCACCATATCGACCCAGAAGATTACTTCGGGCAAGGAAGGCGGTCGGCTGAGTCATCGAAGGCAGAAGAGTCAGACGTCGTTGTTGATCGAGTACTTCGAAGCCGCGAAGGCGGGCGATAAGTCGAGGAGCCGACCAAGTGTGCGGGTCAAGGTCACCCCGAGCGCCAAGAAGAAGCATAGGAGCGGACACGATGCTGTACAGATAACAGGCATTGGCAAAGATCGGAAGCCGTCATACACTCGGCGGATTTCGCTCGGCAGCAGTCAGAAAGCAGAGACGGGTGCCCTGGCACCGCCGGAAGGCACGGAGCTCAGTCAGGTTAGCCACTCATCGGAGAGCAACGTCTCTGGCAATCCGCCCGTCGAGATTGAAGTCATGAATGGCAGCGACATGTCCTACGGCAAGTCCTCACGTGGCTTAGGGTACGCACAAAACGAGTCGAACGTGTCATCGATGCCACCCGACAGTATGCTGGAAGGCAGCAACCTCACCGAAAGCGAGCTGAGCCGCGATCCCAGCTACAACGAATCTACCATCACCGACAAGGAGCATCTGACGGCACCGATCAAATCGCAGGATCGCAGTGCAAGTAGAGACCGCATCACACAAAGGGTCATGGAGAAACTCAACGCCACCAATAAGCCAAGCAAACCCGGCCATGGTCGCAGCTTGAGCGACTATGATGCTGAAGGGCACTCAAAGGATCGTCGACGCTCTTCGAAATCACAGCATGCGGAAGAGGAGACGGTCAGTGGTGCAGAGTCAAGTTTACTCTCTTCCAACATCACAACAAGCGCGAGATCTTACCGCTCCGGCACATCTCAGGGTTCGCGGATGACCAACAACCCAAAGTTGTTGGAGATGGTGGAAGATACGATCAAGCGCATGATCCTGCCGGAGATCAATGCAATCAAGGAGGACCGGAAGACAGACCGCAACTATCGTTCCCTTGAGCCCAGACATGCTTCGCTTGGCAGAGACGCTAAGGATAGCACCTCGGATCTGCAGCGCCGTGTGAGCAAGTCCTCGAGCACGCCAAACATCTCTAGCAAGCCGAAGGTGGTGCTGAACAGGGACGGAGATGATCCAGGAACTGTACTGTCGCGCGGCGACTCGGAGCGTTATAAGTCGCGCAAATCGAGCCGAGAGAGTCACCCTGACCACCGCCCATCCAGCCGACGATCGTCTGGCAGGCACTCAAGACAAAGTGAAGAGTACGATGAGATCGCGGAAGAGAAACGTCGCAATAAGTCGAGGAGTAGCCACGCTATCCGTGACACGGCAGCTGCTGGCATGGCTGGAGGCATTTTGACTGCTGCTGCTCTCAAGCATCACGACTCGCAGAGCACCGTGCACGAGCGCCGCAAAAAGCGCACGAAGTCTCACGGCAGCCGTAGCAGATCTGCCAGCATGGCGGAGACGAATGAGGAGTCGCAGTACTCTAGGAAGGGGGACATCCCTCCGATGCCTATGGCAAGCGCCATCAACGAGTCTGAGCTCACGCGCAACAGCATCCTCTCATCGACGACTGAACGACCTGACTCTCGCGCGTCTGCTGACATTCGTACACCGGTGCGAGAAGTATCGCGCGGCTCTTTGGGTGGTCCAAACTCTCCATCTTCATCGAAAACACCAACGCGTACACCAAATTCCCCATCTCGAAGTGGGTTGGGCATGAGCCATGCCAATCAGGGTATCAGCGACAGTCCAATCTCGAGGAATGCCCGTGTGGCTGCGCTGACTGCAGCTGGCCTTGGCGGTACAGCGTCTGCTAAGGGCAGCGATGGTCGCAGCGAGCATTCAGACTCCGAGAGCTACCGCGAAGAAAACTCCAAACGCAGCATGGCGAGCCCGAGCCCGGTGCAGAGTGTTTCGAGTCTGAAGAAGCAGTTCGAAGACAACGACCCGTTGGTGCCGCAGGGTCTTCGTCCTCAGAGTGCAACGTCCCGATCGTCTGCTAGTCATCTGCGCTCTGAGCGCGCCTCACAGTCTACGCTAGGTTCAGCTCGCTCATCGCCCACTACGCAGAAACATGCCTCGCGGCAACCGTCAGGCAATTTCAGCGGCGAGGACTTTGTTACGCCCCTGGAACGACCAAACGCTGGATTCACGCGAGAAAGCACGCCTGGCACGCCTGGCTCGCCGCATGGTGAGAGTGTGGATGATTGGTATGAGCGTCAACATAAGCTGAATGACCAATACCGGAACTCTGTCGCCACGACGACTACCAACCGTGACTCGTATCAAAGCAATCCGTACCCTGAAGATGATAGGCGTTTCACGCAATACACAGACGACAGTTATGGCACGAATGGCCAGAGTGACCTCGACGGAGAGCAGAGCGTTAAAGGGTTGGCCGTCAATCCAGTCTACCACACCTCATTCGGCGTCGAATCTAACGTCGCCTCGCTTGTGGACCCATCGACGCTGAGCAGCAACAGGTATTCCTCAGACTTCACGCAAAGCACAGAACCGAAGCGTGGCAACTTTGCCGATCGCATGTCGGTGCATCTCCGAGACAAGGGTACGGAGAACAGTGCGCCTATGTACGAGGGATCTACGCTCAGCGAGACAGTGCCGAGTCAAGATCGGTGGGCAGCTATCAAGGGTCACGCTCGCGATCTTTCTGCCGGCAACAGCGGAAGCGACGCATCACCGCGCCAGAGCCCCACGAAGAGTTTAGAGGGAAAGCATTCGAGCGAAGGAAAGCCGGTCATGGGTGCTAGTGGTCTGCCCGTTCATGATGATCCTTTACCGGAGATCGGGCATTTCGATGATACTAGGTCTGAGATCTCTACCAATCCTTCAATGATCAAGGGGCCGCTTGGAGGCGACGCCACAGGCAAAGACACATGGCCTTACACACCGGATCCAGAGCGGCAGGAGAATGAAGCCCGTGCAAGCGATAGCAGATCCTTGAGGAGCGCACTCAGTAGGTCAGAGCGTCTCATGGGTGCTGCGCCTGCTGGCGCCGCAGCTTCGGCTACCCGACGCTCTGACAAACAGCCCAGTGTGGAAGATGAGCATCAAGATGAAAGGAGTCTGACGCCGGATACGAGGCGTCGAGGCAAGGGCGATGAGAGAGAGGCCACGTCGACCAGTCCAGCTGCCTTTCGTGACGAAGGGTACGTGACTGACGCTCATGCACGTTCTGCTGGAGCTCTCACGCCTCGTGCTCGGGGACATGGTTATAGTAAGGAGGATATGGACGAGTACAATCGGGCAATGGACGCACAAAGCTTAGGGAGTCTGCGTGAACAGGACCCGTTCGCCAAGAGCACAAAGCATACCCGCAACCTCAGCGGGAATTCCCACGGCATGGCATCTCCCGTCTACGACAGAGCAACAGGCAAGGGCATTGAAGGGATCCAGTCGCACGATATCGTTGCTCTGATGGACCATCTTACAGTCAGAGATGCTCAGCGAAACGCTCGTGACACCGAGATCCTGGTCACCCTAGTCCGAAGCGCTGCCGAGATGAAGAATTCTTTCGACGATATGAAACGCTTCATTGCCGACCAAGACAAGCTCATAATGCAGAACACTGATCGCGACGCCGATCAGACTGTTCAGAAGGTGCTCGGCGGCCCTCGCCCTCAGCCTTCCAGCTCACCACGCACCACAAAGCGTGATTCTCAAGAGGACGTCCAAGCCAAGCGGAAGGGGGTATTGCGTCGGGCGTTGAAGGGCCTGACAGGTGGAAAGAAAGCTGATGATTTGGCCAAGGTCGAGGACATGCTCATGCAAATCCTAGATAACGTTGAGGACCTCAAGCAAGGCGGCGTTCCAGTCCGCCAGCCCATGGGTTCTTATGTCCAAGACGACCTGGACTCCTATGAGAAGCTACGTGCTGCGCCAGACTCCGGTTACGAGCCCTCTGGGAGAGCGAATACCGCAAGCACGCCAAACCATTCAGCCGGCCAACTATCAACGACGCCGAGAAACGACAAGCAGTTCCACTCCGGCTACGACGGTCGTCGTGGGTCAGTCAACCGCGTCAGCACCGTACTTGAAGGCGACGAGGACGAAGACCTCACGCCCGAAGAGGATCAGTTGCTCTCGCATCCATTTGAGGACAGCAGTCGAATGCTCACGCCCACCCAAGAATACTACAGGCAACGCGGCCTGTCGCCCAATCAGAGTCACACTCCTCCACACCATGCTTCGACGTTCAATGATGCCTTGACTAACGATCTGACGCCGAGGTCCGCAGAAAAGCAACGCAAGCACACTAGTGGAAGCTCTTCGCAATTCGGCATGCCGAAGACGTCGCGCTGGTCCAAGACGACGACTTCGTCTGCGGCTCCGGATCTGAGGACGATCGATAGTCCCATAGCAACGCGTAATTTGCGACCACTTTCTGAAGCTTCTCGATCCGGCTCGTCGATCGTCAGGTACGATGATGAACAATACGATCTCAGCGATGAGGATCGCTTGCACTCGACGGAGAGTCTTGCAAGGGAACAAGCGCGGCCTATGTCGCCAGGGGAGACTCAGAGCATGCGCAGCCAAGGGAGTAGGACTACTCGCACACCCTCCCCGCTTATCCCGTCGGAAGCCTCCATGAGAGGACAAGACGAGTACGAGCGCGAAGCGTCCCCAGTCCAGCAAGATCTGGATCGCGAGCTCGAAGACCCGAAATACCAGGCTCATCGCAACTCGTTACTGTTGCAACATCCTCAACCGCGCCAAGGTACCACAGGTCGGCATCAGAGCGCACTAGAAACTAAGGCGCAAACACAGAACTACCGCGATGATATCTCCGGTACTAGCAGCGACCTTTCGCAGCGTACGACGAGCGACTTCGATCCAGCCATGTGGGGATCCACCGGTACTGCCGCGCTGGCTCGCAACCGTATGGGCCAGCCAGATGCTTTCAGCCCGGTCGGCGCTGGTAAGGGTGGTAAGGGTAGCAAGGACGATGGTCCTCTGGTCCCTCAAAAACCAGCACCGAGGGTGTATGAGCCGGAGCCGGATCTTGAGCCCCAGTACAGCAATAGCGGCTTTGGCAGGGGCGGCTACTACTTTAGCCCTTACGGTTCTGGCCATTTGCTGGAGCCTATTGAAGAAGTACGATACAGTTTGGAAACCGACAGTGGACATGTAAGTCAAGAGTTCAGAAGTCGTGCACAATACATTCGTAGAGACTGACAGATCTTCTAGATCTCTCCGGATCCTCAGGTCTCATCAGCCAGAGCCGTCGACATGCGCTCCAAGAGCCGCAAGATTACTGGGCCTCGTCCGATGGGCGGCCGCATTCCGGGCTCGCACGCAAAGGTCGTCGACAACGCTGGGACCATCCGGAGGAAGCCCGTGGCTAGATCTCAAGGTAAGCACGACATTAAAGTACGAATTGGGAGGTTTCGAACCAATGAGAACTAACATGCACATAGCTTCCGAAGACAGCCTTCGAAGCGACGAGTATTGAATGCCGTCAGGCTGAACATTGACAGAACTCTGACAAGAAATTTGACATGAGGCTAATGGTATGAAAGAGGGATCGAGGGCGTTTGGGTAGACGCGATGGATGATGGAGATCCATGACCAGCGACATGAGTACAATTCCGACAGTGTGTGTGATTATACCCCCCAGCCTGGCTGAGCAGGCTTGCTCCTTATGTGTCTTTCGTTAGCTAGGCTTCGTACATGATGTATAGAAGGCGCCCACTACATTGCTTGGTCGTTGCTTCGAGAGTGCTTGTATGTTTCAATTGATGCGAAATCAGATCCGCTATTGTCACTTGTGTTTCTCTACCAACCTGGAAATTTGGTACGAATGGGTTAAGCGGTTGCAGTCGATATAGGTCCATGTCGTTTGGCAATGGCTCTTGACGAATGGTAACTTGATCGTGCTTGCACTCATCAAGGCACGCAAGCACGCAGTACGAGGCACGTGTCGGTCATTCAGGTGTGTAATCACGTGATAGCCTCACCCCCCACTCTGCTCGGTGGCGAGTGGCGACGGAATTGGGCCCGGGAATTAACAGCTGGAGGCTGGAGTGTGGGAGGACATCGAGATCGGACCTCCCACGCTGCCGCCACGGCCCCCACTCGGCGCATAATATGTTGTTTGAAGCTCTCGCATGCCGAGGACTGAGTATCCAGACAGCAGCGCAGCGAGTAATCTAGGTAGATTTGGCGCTGTTAAACGCTTCGGTGCATACATGATATTCAGCAAGCGGAGAGGAAGCCGCTCCGGTAGGTCAGGTATCTGAGCCTGAGGTAGTTCCAAGTACGATCCTCCACGCTGGAGCAGTGTCCGCATCCCCGACACCGGCAGGTGTCCTAGTTGCTGCCTACCTCACCTTAACGTCGACGGCCTTTAAAGGGCGGCTATGCGGTTGAGTCGCGTTGCAGAGGTCTGCACTTTCAATCGCAGCAGATTGACAATCTGAACACTACTTTGGCCGCTTGCGAATCGAGATCACCGCGATCATCGACGATGCCCCTGGTAGCGCCTTCTGCCAGAGCTTGTGCGAAAACTCACATTGGCCCAATAATGAACATCATTGAGTGGCGAACGGCAAACCTCATCCAGGTTCTACCTCCTCAGAGGCTGACCTTTGGGCCTTTGTGTGCACGCCGCCCACCACTACTACTTAACACGACATGCGGCTGAACGCACAGAAGTCAGCACTCCGCCCCCAGGTCGAGTAAACGCTTTTATGTCAGCGTCAGGAAGGCCGCCGCCTTTGTTACCAGCGCACCCACCTCCACAAACCGCGTCTCACAGCGGCAGTAACGGTCAGCCCTCGGGCTCACCTCTCGATTCCCGACCACATCCACGACAGAAGCGGACTTTAATCGAGAGCGCCTGCTCTGCCTGCCGACGGAGAAAGTCAAGAGTAAGTCGATGAAGGTTACGGTAGTCACCCGTCTTTCTCACTGCTGACGGGAAGCCCAGTGCGACGGTGCCAGACCTGCTTGTACGCGCTGTCAAACGCTGCGAACAGATTGCGAGTATGAGGCACAGGAAGGCGAAAGTCGGTGGTCAGCTCTGCGAAGACGAAACCAGATCCTAGAGACCGAGCGCATCGAAATGCGAGAGCTGCTGGCTTTCGTGCAGTCACGCCCCGAACCCGAAGCGCAGGAGGTCTTCAATCTAATACGTGGATCTGCTACCGACGACGTCTTCGACATCCTTCGCCAAATAAGAGAGCAAGGCGTTCCACCTCCACTCACGAGCGTGTCGAGCAACGAGAATCGCCTGCCGCCAATCAACCAGCTGTTTGAGGTTTCACGCGCAGCGCAGCCGCCTAGCAACAGCCCTTTTCAACCCCCGACCTTGCCATTCACGTACTCGAACGGCAGCTCACAGAGCTACGGCTCACGGAGCAGAGGCTCGGGTTCATCCACAGAGCCGCTGTCTGTCCCCACTGCACCAGCATACGACTAGGTGTCTCTTCATCTTGAAGGGTGATGGACGACATCCGATCGGAACCCTCCTCGCTATGGGCACGCTTACGAAAAACGAATTGACTTCAACACTGTCCGCATGATACCCGCAATCTGCTGTCGGGCAGCAGCGATATTTCTCTTTCCGTTCAAGGCAATGCACACGTGGCCTGCTACTGTTTTCAAGGCCGCAAAGAGTGCATATCAGGGTGCTGCGGATTTCTCTTTCGGCTAGATGAAGCGTTGTGTAAGGATTTGCAAGTACTAGAGTACCTTCAATTCCAAGATGATGTTTCATTTGAATATTCCAGGTTGTTATGTTGTTCCTTGAGTGACTTGTTTGATGGTGTATGTGTAAGCTTGTTTGGGACGTGGACAGAAGATCGTCTGTCTGGATTGCATTTGCCTGTCAGCGGGGTTCTTCTGATCGCTCGCGATCTTGGATGTTATGATGAACACGTGAGTTGTCGAGTAAGATGTCTCGCGCGCGTAGTTGTAATTGCTTCAAGGGCCATAGCGTTCAATGATCACAAGTAGACGAGAGATGCGATACCTGTCCAAACCATACGGCGCTTGAACAACGCTCGCACGGCGCTCGTTGGGTTCGTTGTGGTTCGCTGTGTCTCGTACCATACATTCGGTTGTGTTATTTTGCGTGGTTGTATATCACGAGGCCTGGACCGTCCACTCGGGCATTCTCCGAGCTCGGCGTCGACGCAGGTCCGAGCGCGGCAATGTTGCTGGAGAAAACTTCCCAGCTCCGGGGCCCATATTGCTCACACAAACCATTGCATTACCAGCCCTCACACCCCTCGCCTCCATACACAAACCGCAGCAATGGCTTCGCAACGATCTAGCAGAGCTCTGCGTCTGGCATTGAGACAGGCGACCGCCCCTCGCGTGCAGCAGCGTACCTTCGTCTCGGCGGTGAACGCGGCGAGCCGACCTAGCCTCCAGCCTGCGCAGAAGGCTGTCGCATCCTCCTTTGTGCAGCAGACGCGAGGCGCGAAGACGGTTGACTTTGCCGGCGACAAGGAGAAGGTCTATGGTAGGCGCAGTGATAGCTTCATGGGCCCATGGAGAGCGTGGCTGACTCGATGGTATAGAGCGCGATGACTGGCCTCGTGAGAAGCTTTTGGTATGCATGCCGATATGAAGCGGCCTCAGAGAGGTTGCACGAGCTTACATGAGACCAGGACTACTTCAAGAACGACACTCTGGCCTTGATCGGTTACGGTTCGCAAGGCCACGGGCAGGGTCTGAACCTCCGTGACAACGGCCTGAACGTGATCATTGGGGTGCGGAAGGACGGCACCAGCTGGAAAGAGGCTGTACAGGATGGCTGGGTGCCTGGCAAGAACCTGTTCGAGGTCGACGAAGCCATTAAGAAGGGTTCTATCATCATGAACCTTCTGAGCGATGCCGCGCAGAGCGAGACGTGGCCTCACATCAAGCCCATGCTCACCAAGGGCAAGGTGAGTTTCGGAATTATGGACAGCGTGAGTCATGTGGGATGGTGTTGCTAAGACTGTTTCAGACCCTCTACTTCTCCCACGGCTTCTCCCCCGTCTTCAAGGACATCACTAAGGTCGAGGTGCCGACGGACATTGATGTCATTCTCGTCGCGCCAAAGGGCTCTGGCCGCACCGTCCGCACGCTCTTCCGCGAGGGCCGTGGTATCAACAGCTCCTTCGCTGTCTACCAGGATGTCACCGGTAAGGCCGAGGAGCGCGCCGTCGCCATGGGTGTCGCAGTCGGCTCTGGCTACCTCTACAAGACCACATTCGAGAAGGAAGTCAACTCTGACCTGTACGGCGAGCGTGGATGCTTGATGGGAGGTATTCACGGAATGTTCCTCGCCCAGTACGAGGTTCTGCGCGAGAACGGCCACTCTCCGTCCGAGGCCTTCAACGAGACCGTTGAGGAGGCCACGCAGTCGCTCTACCCGCTCATTGGCCAGAACGGCATGGACTACATGTACGCCGCCTGCTCCACCACCGCACGCCGTGGTGCGATCGACTGGAGCAAGCGCTTCAAGGAGACGCTGAAGCCGGTCTTCGAAGACTTGTACGCGAGCGTGAAGAGCGGCAAGGAGACGCAGCGCACCATGGAGTACGCCAGCCGACCGGACTACAGGCAGGCCTTCGAGAAGGAGATGGAGGAGATCAGGAACATGGAGATCTGGCGCGCTGGCAAGGCTGTGCGCAGCCTGAGGCCGGAGAACCAGTAAGAGCGTCGAGGTTGGGACGGCAAGTCGCTGTCAATCAACGCGACTGCTCTGTGCTATTCTCGCGCGGCGTTTGGAGAGGGGATCGGCGCGTCAGCTTGTCATCTCCAGTAGGTTGTATAATATGGCTTTCAAGCTATTGCCAACAGTCCATCGGGAGCCGTGAGGTGACTGAGTTGAAAAGCTTTCAACATTGCCGCCCTCTCAATCTTCTTGTAGAGAAGACAGATTAGAAGCTCAGGTGCTAAAGCTTGCATCGTCGGTCTTGCAGCTCAAGGGGGTTTCCAATGAAGCTGGATTGTGCTATTCCGGGTCTCCCTCCCTCGTGTGACAAAGCCACAATCAAACATTGGACAGAAAGCCACCTACGATGGCTGCTGTGTAAAGACTTTGATGGGAAAGCCCTTCCACTTTTGCTTCTATCTCATTTTGCTTCTATCTCACGTTGAAGCTATCATCAAATGTTGGACTTTATCCCGGCTGCTCCGCAAATATCCCAGAGAGAGCTGACAACTGCTAGAGATTTCTACCACGCAACTGTGTCAGTGCTGCCATGCCCATCGACCAGACCTATCAATAAAGGGCGAGTAGACGCCAATCTTTAATCGTGCCGACTTGAGCCTGCCACATGCCGGCGTGCCTGCCCGCCAACCCAGCCTGGCTAAAATCATAGAAGGAATAATAAAGGTTGCTCCGGGACTTCGGAGGCTTTGCCCCGGTGCGGTCCGTTGCCCTATACCGGAGACGCTAGTCTGTGATTATCCTCGCGGAGCACGCTGCACTCCTCCCAATCTGTTTCATCTATACAGTGGAATAGATGGAGGGCAATACGGCAGAAACGTCGCTTGTGGCGAGGCGATTGCTCGAAACGAGCTGGCTCGCGCATGGGGTTCGCGTCCCTCGACATCGGCATTATCGCCCTTTCTTTCCACCACTCACCGATCCTGCGATCTTCTTAGGCCCGTCCGTCTTATTTCGACTGCCCTCTCAGCGACTGTTCGATCAGCGAGACGGTGTCGGACAGCAATATGGGCCATGCCGCCGCGTCCGGAGGTCTGTTCTTCTTCTGCTACATCCCAAGTGGGCACCGCACCGCCAGACAGCGACGCGCTGGGGTCAATCACGGAAGATTGCGGTCGCTGGGCATGTCAGGTAGGTCTCTGCTGGTGGGTATATAGATATGCCCAGCCAGCCAAGCTTCTTCCTCCTCCATCTCCCAAGTCTTTCCAAAGAGCTTGACTTCCATCAGATCAGATTAGCTGTGCTATCTGCTTTCTAGTCCTTCGTTCATTGGCTCACTCTTTGCTGCTAAGCGGCCATTGTGTCTACCTTGTGTCTATCCATCCCTACTTTGCCTCAGGCTACTCTACCACGTCCCAACATGCATCACACAACTCTTGCATCCCTCTTTCTCGGCGCTGGCGTCGGTCTCGTTGCAGCCCATCCTGCGCCATGGGGCAAGATGTTCGCTGAACCTCCTTTCCCTCATCCTGAGCCGAAGCCTTTCCCTGGCAAGCCGACTAGCACTGGTGCAAGCTCTGGTTTCTCTACTGCCCCTGCGTCGACTGGAGGCTTCAGCAGCTACAGTGTGCCGGAAGGTAGCGGGGTTTCCCCGCCCACGGTCAAGGGCTATGTAGCCGCTTCTGGGTCGGGCGTGGCGGCACCAACTGGCACCGGCTCGTACTCCTACAGTTCCAGCGCAATCGTAAGCGTGGCAGCATCATCTGCTGTGGTCTCCACGACCGCTGTTTCTGCTGCCAGCAACAGCACCTCGAGCTCCGGCGCAGCGGGCGGCGAGGTCAGCAACGCAACCGCCTCTGACAGCTGCACGTTCACCGATGTCGACTCGGCCGTCTCTGGCAAGGCTGACTGCACGGACATCATCCTCAGCGGCATCGAGGTGCCCGCCGGTACTACCCTTGACATGACGGACTTGACTGATGGAACGACTGTGACCTTCGAGGGTACCACTACCTTTGGTTACGAAGAATGGGATGGTCCACTTATCTCTTTCTCCGGGACGGACATCACTATCCAGGGCGCTGATGGCCACCTGATCAACATGGGTGGTGAGCAATGGTGGGATGGCGAGGGTTCCAACGGTGGTGTGACCAAGCCGAAGGGCTTCTATGCCCATGACTTGACAGACTCTGTCATCACAGGCCTGAGCATCAAGAACACCCCGATCCAGTGCTTCTCCGTTAATGGGGCTTCCAACTTGCAGATCGTCGACGTAACCATCGATGACTCGGAGGTGAGTGCTCCTATTGATTTTTCGGTGGGCAAGGCTGATCACTATGCAGGGTGACGGAGACGACGGTGGTCACAACACCGATGCTTTCGACGTGGGCTCCTCCACTGGCGTGTACATCTCCGGCGCAAACGTGCAGAACCAGGACGACTGCTTGGCCGTTAACTCCGGCACCGACATCTCCTTTACCGGTGCAACGTGCTCAGGCGGCCACGGTATCTCCATCGGCTCGGTCGGTGGCCGTGACGACAACACCGTCGAGAACGTGTACATCGCCGACTCCACGGTCTCCAACTCCGACAACGGTAAGTCCCACTGATCTTGCGACCTGGCGGCTACATTGCCACGTAGAGCTGAACTAATGAACACTTGGTAGGTGTCCGCATTAAGACAGTCAGCGAAGCTACCGGTTCTGTCAAGAATGTTACCTACACTGGCATTACTCTGTCGGGCATTAACGACTACGGCATTGTCATTGAGCAGGACTACGAGAACGGTGACCCGACTGGCACCCCCACCGACGGTGTCCCGATCACCGAGCTGACTCTCAGCGACATCACCGGCTCCGTCGGCGACGATGCTGCGCCTTGTAAGTCCACCCCAGCACACGAGTATCAACCGAAAGTGTCCAGCTGACAGTTGAAATCAGACTACATCCTTTGTGCTTCTTGCTCTGACTGGACTGTCAGCGGTGTGGACATCACGGGCGGCTCTGCGTCTTCGGACTGCGAGGGCGAGCCCGACGGCGTCAGTCTTTGCTAGACAGGTCGGCGGGTGGTAGCGATACTTCGCGCCGCGAGAGATAAAGTGTCTGCACAAGAGTATTCCTTTTCGCGATTGGCAACGCAAGAGTGGCTTGTAGATTTAGCTTTGGGAATGCACATACATGCCTGGGTAATGGCTGGTTGCGCAACATCACGTACGTTTTATAACTTATCCAGGCGACATCATTTTCTGGCCATTTTCGTGGCATGCTCTGCTATACAGGTTATGTGCTGTCTGCATGTGTCATGGTGAATCTAGGTCATGACTAAGCGGTAAAGTGGGTGGTAGCACATGCGCAGTCTACCTCGGCCTTGATTGATGTCGCTGACAGCAGCAAAGGAAGACAATGTAACAGACGCTGCTTTCTCTGACGACTGCCAATTATCCCGAACCCCCCAAACAGTAATAGATTTAGCATAACAAGCCCTGATGTCGCCTTCAGACTACAACTACGACCACTTCAACGTCACCTTCCCAGCTCAATATGTCGTCCAAGTCGAGATCGACCGGCCCAAGAAACTCAACGCCTTCTTCGAACCCATGTGGCTGAATCTCGGCCACATCTTCCGCCGCCTCTCCCACGACCCGGACGTCCGCGCCATCATCCTCACCGGCGCCGGCGACCGCGCCTTCACCTCCGGACTAGACGTCCAAGCCGCGTCCGAAGGTGGCGCCCTAAGCAATCAATCCACAGACGGAGCAAGACAAGGCACGTTCCTGCGCCGGCACATCCAGGAATTCCAGGATGAAATCTCAACAATCGAGAAATGCGAGAAGCCCGTCATCGCGGCCTTACACGGCATCAGCTACGGCCTCGCCATCGACATGACGACATGCTGCGACATCCGGCTCTGCGCAGCCGACACGAGGTTTGCTGTTCGGGAAGTCGAGATTGGATTGGCGGCGGACATTGGGACGCTGAGCCGTTTGCCGCATGCTAATGTGCCCATGTCGTGGATCAAAGACGTGTGTCTGACAGCGCGGGAGTTTACGGCGGAGGAGGCGCTGCGGGTGGGATTCGTGAGTGGGGTTTGTGGGTCGAAGGCGGAGACGTTGGAGAGGGCGCTGGAATTGGCGAGGACGTTGGCGAGTAAGTCGCCGGTGGCGGTGCAGGGGACGAAGGAGGTGTTGAATTTCTCGAGGGATCATACGGTCGCTGATGGTATGTTATGCTTTGGCTTTCGCGGAATTGCGGTTTAATGTGGTTTTCACTGACTTCAATCTCAGGTCTTAATTACATCAAAGTGTGGAATGCCGGCATGCTGCAGACGCAGGATGTCAAAGATGCAACGCTGGCAGGACTTCAGAAGCGGAAGACAACCTTTTCAAAGTTATAGTACTTCGTAGTGGGTGTTTACAACAGCATGAGGCTTTGAATCTTCCATTTTAGGAAGGCACGCAGAGATTAAAGATGCTTGTCTCGGCTGTTCTCAGCCTCAACACACTCTTTGACCCAGAACGAGCCGGTACGACTTCCGTTATTGCTGCGCGTAGCCTGGCGCATGACCCCGTACAATACTTCTAGAAATCTAGCTCGCCATCTCTATTGCTCGCAAGGTCTGCTGGACGGTAGTACTGGCAGAAAGTCTTGACCGATGGAGTTCCCCGCAGCCTACGTGTCTGAGCGGACAGACTTTTGCGACGGAGGCACTGTAGAGACAAAGGCAGCGGCGAAGCCAAACGTGATATAGGTCGAGAACAACGCGCAGCGGTACCCCCATATGGGACTCCCACTTGCGTTAAAACGGCAGGCACGTAAATTGCAAGACATCCAAAGTAAGACCTCGCCGGAGCTGTGGCTTTGACGAGCAATGGGGCTGTCAAGTCCGGTCAGTGATCGCATGGTTAAGACCCCCTCATCGAACTGTTCGCTGCTATGAGGCAAGGCACAGCGCTCCAGAGGGCATGAAAGGGATGAAGCGCATCACTGGACAGACACCGCTAGTTTACGCTCGTTGTTCAGAGTATCAGAAAAAGGACGCCGGAAGACCCAGCTCGTAGCAGCTCAAGCACGCTGCCATCCGCCGTCAACCACCTCACTATGTTCACGCTTCCTTGTTTCCCCGCATTCCAAGAGTAACTGAAAAGCCATCATGTCGCATCTTATAACCACCGTCGGTAGCTCTAACGGTCCCAGTCGCCCGCTCTTGATTGTATGTGGTTGCTCATCATATCCAGACCGCAAAGCATACCAGAGTGACGCTCATCGCATCGCGGAAGGCCTCTAGGGCTTGGCCACTCCAACGACCATCTCCTGCTCGACCGACTCGACCTTCTCAGTCTTGCTGAAGAGGTCGATGCCCTCGACTTTACCGCAGAGCTGCGATTGAGTCAGTGCCTGTCGCAAGCGTTCCTGAGGGATGTGATCTAGTCTTACCGTCTCGACCACCATGCCAGTGATCTGGTAGGGATCGGCATTGGAGGCGGGCCTTCTGTCCTCGAAATAGCCCTTGCCGTCCTCAGCACACTGCCGGTTGACACGCACAGAGGCTCCGCGGTTCGCGATACCCCAGCTGAACTTGTCATAGCTCGCCGTCTCATGCGCGCCGGTCATACGGGCCTCGTTGCCCTCACCGTACACCTTCATGTGCTCGGCGTGGCGCTTCGAGAGCTTCTCCATGGCCCCCTCAATGGCCTTCATACCGCCATCCGCACGCATTTCCGCGGTGGAGACGTTGGTGTGCAGACCTGCGCCATTCCAGTCACCTGGAATGGGCTTGGGTGCAAAAGTGACCTTGGCGCCGAACTCTTCGGCCACACGGTGGAGCAAGAAGCGGGACATCCACAGCTGGTCGCCCACTGTGAGAGAAGTCAGCATACGCACCACGGTCCTCCTCTCGTTGCCCACTACTTACACTCGATTCCGGTGCAGGGGCCGACCTGGTATTCCCACTGGCCCGGCATGACCTCAGCGTTGGTGCCAGAGATCATGATGCCAGAGTACATGCACGCCTTGTAGTGTGACTCCACGATATCCCTGCCGAACACCTTGCCGGTGCCGTTACCGCAGTAGTATGGTCCTTGCGGCGCAGGGAAGCCGTTCTTCGGCCAGCCGTACGGCCAGCCCATGGCATCGAGGAGGGTGTACTCTTGCTCCAGACCAAACCAGAACTCGTGCTTCGCGTTCTTCTCCATCAACACTGCGGCATCGTGACGGAAGTTGTAGGCGTTTGGCTTGCCGTCCGACATCCAGGTCTCGCACATGACGAGGACGTTCTCGCCGAGGCGGAACGGGTCAGGGTACACAGCGACGGGGCGGAGGTAGACATCGGAATTGTCGCCCGGGGCTTGGCCGGTAGAAGAGCCATCGAAGTTCCATTCTGGAAGTTCTTTGATGGATTGCGGCTTTTTGGGGAGGGTCTACTCGGCTTGTTGTCAGCTCTGGATCACGATGCTCAGACTGAAGCAACACGCGTATACACCGCTGCCGGCAAAGCTTCGTGTGCTCAGGTACCGCTCGAAAGTCACTCATCCCGCGCGTGCGCCATCTGCTTGACTAATCGGGTCCCGACTGGCGCCGAGACCACGGCGAAGCCAAGCCACGCCGCACGTATTCTGATTACCTCTTACTCCCGCCCAGTGTTTCCATAGTTTGCCTCTGGCTCGAAGAAAATGTTGAGGCGATGCTCTGAGCATGACTCACCTTGCACTTGGAGCGAGTGCCACCGGAGGCATCAATCCAGACGTACTCGGCGATTACGGCACCCTTCTGGTCTAGCTGGAGGTACTTCTGGAGCTGCGCAGCGTCAGTATGGTTGGTTTCTCGCGCAAAGCGAGGTATACTGACGTTGGCGGTATTCGACATGTACTTGTCGGGGGAAGCCTGTCCTTTCCATCAGTCATGCTCGAGGTTTGTAGAGCTCACTCCGGCAAACAGACCATGGTGACTAGGTTTGCTTCCACGTGGTGGGATTGCTTCCGTGTCTTGAGCTGGAGGCAGGCTGTAGCGCAGTCCGGTCGAGATGCTGTGGTCGAGGCTGGTAGCCAGGTGTGTACAGTACAGTGAGAGGAAGAGGGTGAGGTGCAGTGAGGCCGCTCGGTCAATAATGGTGGGCACTCGCGTGGCCTTAAACAATCTCGCTCGCCGGCGCCGGCAGAATAGGACGCTTGGACCAGGCCTGTGGCTGCGGCGTTTCTGCTGCTGGGAAACAAACGCTCAAGCCTCACACGGTCAACCTCTCACCTCACGTTCGAGACGGATGACCCGACACTACACGTTCGTGCCGCGCGGATGCAAGCCAACCATAAGCAAAAACACATTGACGAGATTGGTTCCCGCCTGCTCAATCTAGACCATGCGCGATGATCTGGGAACCTTCGCTCTGGTGACCTGGTACCATGTAGACTTTGCTTCTTCTGCTGTTATCTGACCAGATAGAACTCCGCATGCTCATCATCGAACGCTGTGCTCCTCTTCGTTCTCAAGACGGCTGAAAGGCCGTACGACGTCTCACAGAGCCCGCTTGTTGCCTGCATGACTTGCCACAGCCTTGTGTCCAAAGAACACGTTCTGGGACCTTCTACACGATGAAGGTCGAGCTGATCGGCTATGCGTACTTCGACTCACACCAGCGACACGAGGCCTATTTCACGCCAGCCGATCGTCAACACGCCACGCCTCACCACTATCAATCGCGACAGGCGTCCGCATGAGCCTGCCTGTCTGCCAGGCACAGGTCGTCCAACACAAGATATTGCGCCCAGCCGTGGGGGAGTCGCCCGATCAGCGCTTGACAGCCAGGTCGCGCGAGTAGTGTAGGCGCGTATCCGCCCTTCATCAGCCCAACGCACCAGGATTCTTCGCCATCCGCGCACTGTGTTTGTACAGTCATGCCTGCTCCCATGTGTCAATACCCTACCATCGTGGACGCCGCCATGTCGGGAGCCATCATGTACGCCACGAGCAACAACGCAGGAGTACCCCGCGACGACCTACAGGTACCTTACTACGCCCTGCGCGCTCACCGCCCGGGACCCTGAGCGCCCAGCTGATAAGAGCGCGCAGACGACCAATCATAACGATGGAAATGGATCTCTGTCAGGACGTCACAGCAAACGGCATGATCAATGTGGCTGGTGGGGTGACAGGCTGCGGCTCGCCGCGGCTCTCGCCTTGTCCGTCGTCTCGCTTGACTGCCGAGGCGCCGGTGATGCGGAAGAATTTCCACGCGACAAGCGATATCGGCGGCCCTTTGAACTACCATTGCTGCCTGAGGTCGAGGATATGAGTCAAGGCATCAGCCTGCCATGGAAGACAACAATAATGTAATTCAGTGAGAACTTTTGAGTGCCACGAGGACACCGCAGCACAAGATGATCACGTGTCACCGCAGTAGTGATCCAATACCAGCGACGAGAAACCTTGCGTAATGGACCACGCAGCGTACGACCCACCGCATCAGGTGTTCACCAGCAAAGTGTCCGCTGTCGATGGCAGCAACGGCCATGGTCAAACTGGCAACGGCAATGACTTTTGCGTCTTCACGACCGTCCGATGGGACCCCATGCTCATGAGGTCTCCTGAAAACGCAGCGGCTTCCTGTAATCAGTCTTGTTCCGTATACATGCTCGAACACCACTGGACAAGACTTCAAGTGGCAAAATGGAGTACTTCGTTCACTCGAAGTAGTCCTGCGCAGCTGCTATGGCAGCTCAATACGGCGGTGCAGCAGTGGGTCGCGAAGAATCCAGACCAGCATGTCGAGGCCCTGCGGCTCAAACACAGGGTGTACGCAGACTCCCGCACCGCGACCGAGATCACGCCTGTTCCTAGAGTACCCCTGAGCCAGCTGTTCCCATCAAGCTTCGGTGAGCCAGATGATGCTGTTCGAAAGGACGACTGGGAGGTCGTCCTTGACAGCATGCCGACTGAGGTCAGCGAGACAACGATGTACAAAACCAGCAAGCGGTATTGCTACGACCGCGCCAGAGAAGCCGCAGGAATTCAGTCCTACATGGAGCGTAAGGAAGTGCTTCTGTGGAACGACCAACGTGAGGTGATGGACGGCTCCATTACGTCCGTGTACGTTTGGAGAAACGGTCGTTGGGTCACCCCAGAGTCGATGAGTGGCGGACAGCAGGGGACAACGAGGCGTTGGGCTTCGCAGCAGGGGTTGTGTGTGGAGGCAAGTGTCAAGGTCAAAGAGCTGAAGCATGGCGAGCTCATGTGGCTCAGCAATGCATCAAAGGGGTATTTCAGAGGCAGATTTGTGGCACCTGCCGCGAATGGTGATGGAGTGACCGAAGATCACCGGTCGCAGAAGTGAACGAAGCTCCTTGGAGTCGAAGAGCTGCGATGTCGAGGATTCAGTTGACGCGAAAACGATTGCTTGCTTCCAAGGCATCTTCCATTGACTTTTGCCCTGGTGATTGTAATAAATTACAAGGCGACTGCAGCACAGCCTGGGCCGTCGACTTGCGGCAAATGGTCCGCTGCTGACAGCCTTGCAGCCCTTTCTAGAGGCATCAACAGAGTCAAGGGGTCGATCCGGGACAGCGGCGCAGCCGAGCGCCATTGCTTGCAAAAGGTCGAGGATCTTCGCCTTGGCAGAACCTCAGCTGCATATGACTGCACCCATGGGACCCTGTTCCAGACCTCAGCCTTGCTGGGACAAGACCTGATGGCTGCTACAGTCTTGGCATGTGGGACGGAACGGATTTATTGGGCAGGGAAACCCTCTTTTACTCGGGAGAGGACCTCTTTCGTACTCTGTGGCTATCACAGGTCTCGAAATAAGATCATGACTCTCTGTTCGGGGATTCGCCGGCTGTTGTAATGTTAGGACGTGTAGAGAAGCTTTCTGCCATCTCTGAACCTGGACCGAGCTAAATATTGGACGATACGGCCGCTACAACCCAAGAACTGTAACAGGGAAAGACGAAACTTGTACAATAGGTGGTTGAGCTTAGTGGGTAGAGATTCTATGCTACAAGAACAAGTGATGTACACCCAACGGGCCGGTATTCGCTTCGCATTAGTAGATCAAGATCAATCGGGTGATCGGTGCAACTACGCTCCCATTACTATCGCCTCGCTCACAGCTTTGCGCTCAGGACACTCTTCATCCTCTTCTCCACGGCATCGAGATACGCGCCCGTCGTGACAAAGTCCTTCGGCTTCCCACAGCTGATGGCCAAGTCCTTGGTCATGATACCCTGCTGATCCACAACGTGCACGCAAGCCTCCTCCAGGCTTTCCGCGAACTTGACCAGCTCGGGCGTGCCGTCGAGCTCACCACGCTTAGCGAGACCTCGTGTCCAGGCGAAGATGGATGCGATTGGGTTTGTGGAGGTGGGGTTGCCCTTTTGGTGCTCGCGGAAGTGTCGCGTCACGGTGCCGTGGGCGGCTTCGGCTTCAAAAGTCTTGCCGTCCGGCGTGATGAGGACGGAGGTCATGAGGCCGAGAGAGCCGAAGCCTTGCGCGACGATGTCGGACTGGACGTCGCCGTCGTAGTCTGCACGGTGAGGAAGGAGTCAGCACTGGTAGGATTCAGTCAAGACGGAAAGAACATACTCTTCATAGCAATAACCATGCCGCCTTCGCTCTTGATCATCTGAGCAACCATGTCGTCGATAAGCCTGTGCTCATACCAGATCCCCTTGGCCTCAAACTCCTTCCGATATTGCTTCTCATAGATCTCCTGGAAAATATCCTTGAACCGACCATCGTACTTCTTCAGAATCGTGTTCTTGGTCGACATGTACATGGGCATGTTCAAGCTGAGCGCATGCTTCATCGACGCGTGCGCGAAGCCGCTAATGCTCTCCGCGGTGTTGTACTGCGTCTGCGCTACACCGCCCTGGTGCTGCTCGGTGAACTCGAAGACCTTGATCTTCTCTGGCTGCCCGCCTTTGGGCGTGAAGACCATCTCGAGCGTGCCGGGGCCGCTGATGACGCTGTCCTTGGCCCGATACTGGTCGCCAAAGGCGTGTCTGCCAATTACGATCGGCTTCTTCCAGCCTGGGACCAGGCGCGGGACGCGCGGAATGACAATCGGCTCTCTGAAGACGGTTCCGCCTAGGTGGTTCCGGATCGTGCCATTAGGACTCAGCCACATCTGCT
Source organism: Salinomyces thailandicus (assembly GCA_005059885.1). NCBI lineage: Eukaryota > Fungi > Ascomycota > Dothideomycetes > Mycosphaerellales > Teratosphaeriaceae > Salinomyces > Salinomyces thailandicus. Next base: position 409,376 of record NAJL01000010.1, read on the forward strand.
TGAGCTTGAACTCCTCCACGCGCCCTTCGTCCGGTGTGATAGTCGCGCATTTCACACCCACGCTGTACTTCTTGATCGCCTCAGCCGCATCCAGCGTCACCTGGTCGTTGGTCTCGTCTCGGTACGGCAGCCCCAGATCGTAGTACTTAAGGTCGATGTCCAGGTACGGGTGGATAAACTTGTCCTTGATATCCTGCCATATTATCCTCGTCATCTCATCGCCGTCGAGCTCCACCACCGGGTTCTTGACCTTGATCTTAGGAATCTGCGACGCCATCGTTCTTCTCTGGTGAAGCTTTGCGGCGACTGGTCTAGGGAAGGTGCGCGCGGCGGAGGAGACGGTCGAGGTGAATACGGGTTTGGCGGCGGTGGCGAAGGCGTGAGCGGTGAGTGGGCGCAAGGCGGACATATCTGCGGCGGGTTGACGTCCGATGACACCGTTACGGCAACGGACTGGTCGGGAGGCAGTTTTGCATGCCCGAGGGTAACTTCGTGAGCTCTGACCACGCGGGGGCTGCGACTTCGGCATGTGGGCGCGGATGTTCATCTCCGGTTAAACTCGACGGCGGACAGGAGTAGGTTCAGCCTCATAAAGTCTTCAGCAGAGCCTCAGCAACAACTTCACCTATCGGTGGTGAGAGGAAAGACAGCCCGAGAAGCGAAGACGAGCAAATGGCTTTCAGACTCAGCTCGGTTATTCTGTAGCCTAGAGCAGATACAGCGCGGTCCCTACGCGTTTCCAGACCCGACCGCAACAGAAGTCTTTCTCAGGCCGTCATCATACTGCCCTTCTACTTGTACAGATGCGATCCCTTCCCTCATCGTCCCATACGATACGTCTTCATCCTTTACCTCCTTGGCACCCCATTCATGCCGCCAGGTGCTTGATTACTGAAGACCAGCTTGAAGCCGTTCTTTAACGCGCGCATATCCGGGTACTTGTTGCCCCTGAGTTCAAAAGCGTTTGGGATGACCTTGACAGGCCAGTTGGCCAGAGCGGCGTTCTGTCCAGCTTTAAAGCACAGGTAGAAGTAACCAGGGTACTTGGGGTTGAGGCAGAAGGCGTACATGGAGCGTTTGGGGTTGGCTTCCGTGTAGGTCGTTAACCATTGTTCTGTTGGGGCTTTGTGTCAGCAGTGGGACTCCATCTTGAGTGAGAACACTCAAATTGATGTTGGGGGATGACTTACCAGTCTGTTGCCGTGAGCCAGATTGATATCGTTCATCTCCCATCATCTCCTCGACCTTCTTCGCCATGGCTTTGACATGCAGCACGATCAACTCGTCCAGATCGCTGTAACTCCACTTTGAGTTTCCGCCGACGCGCAACATTCTGCCGACGGAGAACTCGTTCTCCTTGTCCAGCTCCAACACATCGATATGCTGGTAGACGCCCTCGTGCACTTTCCACGTTACAGCTAGGTGATCCGGACCCTTGCTACTAGGCCTGATGACACAGTCGCCTCTGCTCTGCGGGCCAAGGAACTCGATCGCTTGCGCGGAATTAAAGGGCCGGAAGAGCGGGTGCTTGATGACACGTTGAGCGCGGCCCGTGGAGGCATCGATGACTTTCCTGGCCTCCTTCCTGTCGCGCGCTTCGAGCTCTTCGTCCCACTCGTCAAGGCCGTGATCGTAGACCCGCTTATAAGGATGTCTCATCTCGGTCTCCCTCAATGTCAACTGCGCAGCCAATTTCTTGCGATCCACAAACGTGATCTTCGCCTGGATCGTCTGGCCTGAAGACCAGATCTCGCGCGGCTGTAGGCCTCGGCGCACCATCTCTTCCGGGTACTCGTTCTCGCTGATACCTCCTTCAATGCCGCAGTCCAGGCGCACGTCGAGGTAGGTAGGGAATGTCCTTCGGACACTCACAGGGACAATCATCCCCTCGACCAAACTATCCCGCGTCTCCCCTGTGAGCATAGTGAAGACCTGGTCCGAAGGGAGGTACTGGAAGTTGTGTCTCAACTCCTCGTAAGGACTAATGAGCTCGGCCCTGATCGTCTCCAGCGTCGCTCTCTTCCGCTGACTCATTTGCTTCTCCAACTGCTCTGCGTACTGCTCCAGAACAAGATCGTTCACCTTATCCTGCTGGTCTTCCTTCATTAAGCGCCTCACGACAGCCGATTGCCCGTTTTCATCCACCTCAGCTTTGATGTCCTCTTCATCGAGCTCCAGGGCATCAGCGGCGATCTTGCGGGCAAGATCATAGTCCTCGGGGTGGATGCGTGTGTTGTCGAGATAGTCTGCCTCTGGACCTTCTTGCTCTACATCCTGGAAAGCAATCATCACGAAGCTCGCACAATTGACCCACACCGTCGGGCTCACCGCCATCTTCATTCCGCGTTCCAAATCACCCGCCAGATCCCCACGGTTGATGACTTCTCCGCCATTCTGATTGATGACCTTGAGCATCTGCGCCGCCTTTCTCGGCCCAAGACCACATACGTACGGCAGCAAGTTCGCAGTGTAGGAGTCGTGCACTGCATCGTTGATGTCCACGCCAACAAGGTTCACCATATCGACCATGCTCGTGTCCAAATATCTCAGCAACTTTTCTTCAGGGACCAGATGCTGATTCGGATCGAAGGAAATACTGGTGATGCCTTTCCCAAGCGCCGCGTACTCTCGAATGGGATGTTGCATATACCGCGCCAGCGCCACGCCATACCTCGTCAGAGGCGGAAGAGCTGGATGCTCGATCTCTGCACGCTTCGAGAGGCCATACAAGCGCGCGCATTCGTCGTTGACAATGATGACGTCCAATGGGTCTTGCCGCTCGCGGTCCTCCTCCTGATCTTCGTAGGGTGCGCCCATCAAAGCCTTGCTTTCAACCAGGTCCTGAAGTTCCTTGTATAGCTTCCTTGTCTCAACCGACCAGCCCGACACGGCCACGACGTCAGGTTTCCGACGCTCGACCAGCTCGATGAAGGCCGCGACGTCCTTGCCTTCCGGGATGAACTTTTCAGGATTGCCGAGGCGGAGATCAGTGAACTTTCCATTCTCCTGCACACGGCCAGTCTCCTCCATGTACACCCAGCAGATCGCGTCACCCCTGTTGCCAGCGCCGTTACTTAACGCCAATACCCGCGGGACAGTTCCTAGAACCATGCCCGTTGGCCTGTAAGGCGCTTGGTCGAGCCTGTCCGTATAAGCCTTCCGGCAATTTGCGGCTAGAAAATTTTCACATTCGTTCTTGATCGTGTCTTTCACACCTCTCGCCATGACCGTGTGTAGACGGGCCAGGCACCGGTCAATCGCCTCCTTGCGCAGCAGATTCCAGGCATCCGCCACCTCGGAGAAGTTGTCGGATTCGATGCTCCTGTATAGCTCCTCTCTAACCTTTCTCTCGCCCTGGACGCGGACCACGACCTCCACCAAACCCTCGCCCTCGGCCTTGAGCATCTTCAAATACAGATCTGGCCGCTCGAAGAGGAAATTTCGTGCCTCCCAGTTGCGCAAGTACTTGAACTCGTAGTAAGGGTGCTCTTCATCGATGACCTTCACGCCCTTCTCCGTGCGCTTGACGTCGAATACGAGTTTCTCAAAGTACGTTTTCCGCACGAACCGCCGCATGCGCGGCGAGGTGCAGAGTTCCTCGACAAACATGCTCTTTGCAGCCTTCAATACATCTTCAGATGTTCTGAACTCCGGCTCTTGCACCAAGGTGTCTGCGAGGTCGTCGGGGCGCTTGTCTGTATCTTCCGTGTAAGTCCTCCGTCCTGCTCTCTCGGCGTTCATGGCTACAGCATCAGCCGTTATGCCAAAGGCACGGACGAGATGATAAGCAGATCCAGCGCGAATCTTCTCCCACACGCCCTTTCCGCCTCTTGCGCGTTTTTGTTTGCCCTCCTCATCAGCGTGTACAGTGGCTAAGTCCTTCAGCTGTGCTGCGTACTGGAAATTTAGGTACTCCTGCACATCCTGGAGATCCTCTATCTGCGCCGCGACAGGAATCAGGTCATCGAAAATAGGATCTTTGAAATCTTCGCCCATGGCCTCTTTCAGAGAGTAAAGACTTTTGTAGATGGCCTCGCGGCGCTCGGCGAAGGCACGGAACTTGAGGTCCGCCTCCAAAACATTCCACAGATCATCTTGTCCGAGCAGCTTCTCCGCGATGACCCTGTAGGCTGGTGCATCCGGATCACGTGGGTCAGGCGAGAGCGGTACTTGCTCGGAATGGATGAGGTAGTCCTTTCTGTTTTGGAAGATGAAAGGAGGCTCGAAGTCTTCCACATTCATGAGCGTTAGGACCTGCTTCACAGCACCCTCGAAGGGCTCACGGAATTTGGGATCCATGCGCTTTCTGGCAAACATCGTGTTCGAAATCCACGCCGCTTCCTCTGTGTGCCTTTCGTCAAGTTCCTCAGGTGAAAGGTCCTTGGTGGACTTGTAACTCCTTCGGGCCAGCTGAAGACGCTCAGGAATGTCGGTCATTCGGATCACGTTGTCTTCGTCTGTAAGCATCTTCTCAATGAGCTGGCTTGGCTCAAAGACGTCCTTCAGCTCCAGTGGCTTGTCAGGATCGACGGCTTCCTCATTGTGCTCTGCCTCTGCATCCAGAGCCCAAGCGAACTCGTCGCCGTCGCCGAAAGCGCCACGAAAGTCCTCCATTGTCGCCTCGTCCATGCCGCTCTCTTGGAGTTTCTGTAGATCGGCGAAGCCAGCCCGGCCTTTGGGAGCGCGAATACCCAGGTCCTCGTCCAGACCACCAGCTTCTTCATCAGGGAATTCATCCTGCTCGATGAAGTCATCCATCTCATCCTGTCCGAAGCCCCCAAAACCACGGCTTCTGCCCGGAGCCGCAGCTCCATCCGCGCCTTCTTCTTCATCACTGAAGATGTCTTCCACACCTCTCGCCTCGCTCTCCCGCCGCTCTTCTCGATGTCCGCGCTTCAGTCTCTTGAACTTGCTCTGACCCTCTTCCTGCCTCTCGCCGCCTCCAATCCCGATAAGATCCAGATCCTCCTCATCTAGCGCTTCATCCTCGTCCTCCTTCTGCTCCCGTCTCCGCTTGCGCTTCTCCTTTCGTCTCTGCCGCTCCTCTTCGTCATCCTCGTCTTCGTCGACAATGAAGCCCTCACGCACTTGGCGCTCGGCTTCCTCGTCATCGTCATCTTCTTCCTCGCTGCTGTCCCCAAGATCACCATTCGCACCTGCCTTCTGCTTACGAGAGCCAGAGATGACTTCGCCAGTCTCTTCGTCAAGCGCTTCCTCTTCTTCCTCGGAGCCTTCGGCGGCGCGAGTGTCGAAGAAGTCGTCCATGTTGTCTCGGACGCGTGACGACAGGAGATCTGGTGGTGGGGCTAGGAGTGGAGGGATCGCACAGGCGGTGGTACAAAGGAGTGTAAGAGCTTTCGCGGACACTGGCGAAGTGGGAGAACGTCGGCGATGATGGTTACCTGGTGAGTAATGAGGATGAGGGTGAGGATGGGGTCGACGCCAGTCAAGCAACTGGCCGCATTCTGGGAACGTGGAAAGTCGCGAACCTGACCGGAAGCTCGGGCCACCTTGAAGGCAGCCTCAGGCTTGACGGGTGCACCCTTTGACAGTCACGTGCTAATGCATAAGGCCTCACAACGGTTCATGTGCCACTTCGACGAGCGTGAGATCTTATAGACGGTCTCATACGTTTCGACACCTACCTTAACGACAACAACGTAAAGCGTACATACCTTAGGGACACGTCTGTTGAAGGCCGAAGACATGTCTTTGTTCTACATGTGACAGCCATGGAGGTCTTGGCGTTCCTCTTGCGGACGGAAGCTGCTTCCCGAGCCGCTCCATCGTTTGGGTGGAGACGAGACCAGCAGCGAAACAGTCCGGAAGCTCAAACAAGCGTTGCCTTTGCCCCTATACCTACGTACAATGTTCCCTTGTTGCTAGATACACGTACAGTACAAAATGCTGCCCGTCTCTACGCAACATCGCGGCACTCGTCATCTGTTCAACGCATCCTCGCCTCTTACCGACGTTGCCCGCGTACGGACATCGCATCAGTCCAATACATTGCCCCACTCTAGCTGAGCCCTATACGGAGACTGTAAGCTGAGGCTATAGGGTACCTTACCTTACCCGCGAATCTGCGGTCTACCTCTCGACCTGCATACCCGTACAGCAGCACTGCTTTGAAGCGTCGTACAAGTTCCCCGGACACGACCAGCTCAGGCCCATCCCTGGAGTACAGTGCAACACCAAAGAGGGCGCGGCGTGAAAAGGAGATCTCATTAGGGGTCGGTGCAATCCAAAACCGCGCAAGCTGTTGGCTTTAGTGAAGTAATTGGCCACCGGCTGCTGTTTACTGCCGCCGTTTGATTGAACGATTTGACGGACAGATTGATTGGGTGACGGGGAAGGCGCATCAAGAGCTGCGTACTCGGGGCATTACTGGTGCGAACGACGACCGACCGCCTCGACACAGCCCACTCCGGGAGCAGACCGCACTTCACGACACATACCGATCGCGACAGAAGACCTTCGAAGCCCGCCGCTCCGGCGGCCACCCCGACCGCAGCCATGGGCGACGCGTTCAAAGCCCGCACGATGAAGCGCAAGAACGTCAAAGGCCTCGCACTCTCTGCCCCACAGCCCAAGCCGGCCGTCCCTGCCGAACCCGATGCCCAGCTTCCCGGAAGTCGAGGCAACACCTCCTCCAACCGCGCTGACACGCTCGAGATCGGCGTTGAGTTCCGGCCTGACTGGCGTACTGAGGACCTCGAATGGATCAAAGACCTGGGCGCCGGCAACGGGGGCACTGTGAGCAAGGTGAAACACACCGGATGGAACATCACGATGGCGCGCAAGATCATCCATGTCGAGGCGAAGAAAGAGGTGCGGAAGCGGATAGTAAGAGAGCTGCAGATCATGCATGAGTGTAACAGTCCATACATCGTGAGCTTCTATGGGGCGTTCATGAATGAAAGTGGAGATGTCACCATGTGTATGGAGTATGCAGATTGCGGGTATGTGTCTGCTCAAGCGGTGGAGGAAGAGATCGGCAAGCGAGCTAACCAACTCTGGTTTATAGATCTCTGGACAGCATCTCAAAATCTTTCGGACCCATTCGCGTCGACATACTTGGTAAGATTGCCGAAGCCGTCCTCGGTGGCTTGAAGTACCTCTATGTCGCGCACAAGATCATGCACCGCGACATCAAGCCCTCCAACGTCCTGGTCAACTCCAGAGGGCAGATCAAACTATGCGATTTCGGCGTCTCATCAGAGCTGGAAAACAGCGTGGCAGATACCTTCGTGGGAACAGGGACATATATGGCGCCTGAACGAATCCAGGGCAGTCCATATACGGTGAAGAGCGATGTGTGGAGTGTCGGCTTGACATTAATGGAGTTGGCGATAGGGAAGTTTCCTTTCAGCGTGAGCAACGAGGGCGAAGACGAGGACGATGAGGATGCGGCGGGGCCCCAGGGGATTCTCGATCTACTACAGCAGATCGTGCTAGAGCCCTCCCCACGCCTCCCCAAATCCGATGCCTTCCCGCAAATCCTGGAGGACGTGATCGCGCGGTGTCTGATGAAGAACCCGGACGAGCGGCCTACCCCACAGGAGCTATACGACAACGACCCCTTCCTCCAAGCAGCGAAACGCACACCCGTCGATCTCGAGACGTGGGCAGTAGGCTTGATGGAGAAGCACAACCGCAAATCCCACCTCGCACCTCAACTCTCACCCGCGACCAAAGCGCTCCTGAGAGGCGAACACATCGACGGCGAGGGTCGAACGCCCAAAACAGCTACGCAGCAAAGCTCCCACGGCAGTGTAGCCACCACGCCCATGACCGCTACGCGCCGAGCCCTCGAAGGCGAGATTCCCATCGCCTCCCCTAACACCCACGCCAACGGCCCGTCCAGCTCCCGATTCCCGACCATCGACTCCCAGTACCGCACGCCTGCGAGTCAGCAACAGCAGCAGCAGCAGCAGCAGCAGGAGAGACCGGCCTATCCCGCGCGCACCAGTAGTGCGAATTCCAACGCCCTACCAGGATACCTTCAGCAGCAGCAGCGCGACCAGCAGGCAGGGTATCAGATGAACTTGCCGGTCCGCCCAGCGCCGGGGACTCGAAGCCGGCCGGAGACGCCGGCAAGTGAGCGGGGTGAAGGGGCTGAGAGGCAGAGGAGGCCTGTCAGAGCTGAGAGGGCTGGGTGGGTGCAGTAGGATTGCTCCTCTGAGCGCTTTGAGGAATGACTGCGCCCTGACTTGCGTCTCTGCTGTGGGAGTAATGGAACTTGCTAGCGGAGCTGCGTGTTCGCAGGGTCGCAAGTGAAGACGGGGCTAGACGGTTTACTCCGCGGCGAAGGTACAGCAGCGTAGAAAGGTCAGTAATGGGAAGGACCACGACATACATATGTATAACATATGTGACGGCCACGCTTCGCTGCGGCATTTAACGGCGACCTGAAAGAGAACAAAGTTTTCTCGAGGAGCACAGCCCTTAGTAAGGTACCCTGCAGACCTCTCTTGAAGGAGGCCGAAAGGCGTCTTCGTCTCGGCGCGTATGAAAGTGTACGGAGAGCGAGTGGTACGACATGAAAGGGTTCTCACGCCACAGAGATGTAGAGGGCATCTCAAAAACCTGTAGTAGTAGTATGGGGACCTTGCAGGACTAGTAGTGTGCCCACAAGTGAATGATGGCTGTGATTCGGGGAGTAGGAAGGAAGCTCCAGTGGGAAGTAGTAGGCTGCTCACTTGAGGTGCAATTTGAGAAGCTCGTGTGCTGGCGGTGAAGTCCTACGATACCTTCGGAAGAGGGCTCGTAGTAGTGTTTAGGTAGGTCGGCAAAGGCGAGGGTTGTTCTTCAATACCTTAGGCAAGGTAGCAGGGCAGTCCAGCCGCACGGTAGCTGTGTCGAAGGCTGTAAGGTAAGAATCACTCACCCTTGCGGTGCCTAAGTCTACTCTTTGTCCTTGTGCTGGTTTCTGTGCGCCCACACGCGCTTGTGACCGTTTTGCTTGTTTGTAGGGTCTATGCCTGTGAAGGCTTCATGTTCTTCTCTACATGTAACGGACTTTGGTGTACCTGAAGTGAATCATGTTGGAACCTTTGAGGCCAGGAATAAGCAAGTCGAAACGAAGCGCGGCCTTATCCTATCCTTTGGGCCGCCTTCTTTACACCGGTCGGCTGGGATGACACCAGCTGAAACATGACCAGACGAGCCGATGGACGGAGGGTTTTTTTCTCAACATCGGCTCTTCACCAATGTTCCGCTGCTGTACATACCCCGCGGCAAACCGGCTGGCAGGACCTGCAGGTGCGGTAGGGTACTTGTCTACCACCGTACGTCCCAGAGGTGCTGGGGTTGGTAGTAGGGTAGGAAGCTACACACAGATACAATCCCAGATGACGGCGGTGGTGCGAGATCGCACGTGCTTATCATCACACGATGCGTTTGCCAAAGCACCTTATGCTCTGGTCACCGCATGATCTGTGTCCGTAATACCTACATCTCAGAGGAGAAGTCGCCGACGGCCGTCGTCGGTAAGATGTCTCAAGGCTTGAGTCCTTCCTGTCCGTGCGTCATGATTGCGTGGTGGCTCCATCCCGACGCCGATCGTAAGACGTGGGCGGCCGCGTTGGTGGAGGCAGTGGTGGTGGTGGTACTTAAGTTGGTATGTAGGCGTACATACAGTACTTCGTAGTAGGTACCTTAGTGGATGTGTGGAGGAGCTAGTCGGTACCTTCCCCATGGGCACTAGCTTCGGTCCTTGCATGCCCGCTGCAAAGTGCGAAGCAACGTCTCTTCGGCAGCTGGAGCTCTTTGGGGCTGACACAGAGTACCTTCTGCCCTGCAACCACACCACACCTCACCTGCCCCGTCTGACTGGTCCTGTCTGTCTGTTTGTTGATTGCTTGCTTCTTCCTGCCGCGAGGCGGTCACACGCACTGGTCGCATGTGGGGGCTCGGCACGGCGGAGACTTGTCAGTATGCCCGGTAGGGGTTACTTTGCGACAGGCGCAACACGAGTTTCAACGGCGATGCTGACACGACTGTCACTGATACTGGCACCGACGTGCGTGTTTGCGAAAGCCCACTGAGCGACGTCGCGGCCATCATTCCTGTGGTGTGTGCCTGAGGGTCGGAGGCGCGTACCTGCTGCCGCCGTCTGGTGGCTTCATTCCTCGGCACGTGGAAAGATGGATGTCAAGACCACTAGAGGAAGGATGCGTCTCCAGCAGCTTACAGACCGCCCGCGCGCGCGCACATGCTGCAGCAGACGCTGTCAGCTGCCACTGCACCGTATGACATCTCAACCGCGCAGCGCGGCACGATGCTCTTCACAAGCGACGCAGAACTGCCCAAGAGATCAGCGGTATAGCTGTCATCGATTGACCCTCCCTTGACCCTCGACCGAGCTCTCCCGAACGTCACCATACAGGCCGGCACAAGGGACAAAGAAAGGTGCGCTCGGCATGCGCTGGACAATCGAGACAGACACCAAGGAACACACCCCAAGCGAGGTCAGCCACAGGGCCAGCCCTACAACCCGCCCTTTGTCTTTTACCGCCACGTATTTCAACACGCGCGTGGGCTGGTTGGCCGGCGAATAGTAGAATGACCTTAAGAGTCGCGCAATATTACGCAAGGACCCGTTTGCGCTCCTTCCCTTTCGACCGTTGACGCTACGCAGACCCCGCCAAGCCAGGACGCCGCTAGCTCCCCCAGGTCGAGGGTCTGAGGTGACGTCCAGCCTTGCGACTCTGGCGCTTGATTACATGACCATTTGCTCCTCCACCTCAATTTTCTGCCAGCCCTGTTGCCCTGGCGCGCATGAGGTCGGCAGGGGTCTCCGTGGCCGGGCATATAGCTCACTTAAGCACACGCCCATCGTTCTCCCGCTCGTTAGACCCTGCACCCAGACCCTCGCCGAGCAGTTGCTGCCATAACGTTTATTACGTGCGGTGTCGATCGCGAAGCTGAATCTCTGCCACTTCACCTCTATGGCTGATGGCGGCTGTAGTCGGCTGGGAAGATGCCAGCCGATCACCTGGCACATGGCCAGCTCGAGCTGCTAGTAGTGAGTATCACGAGGATAAAGGGAGGTAATGCCGCACCGAAGCGGTCCTTCATTCGCTACTTCTATCTTCATTGTCCAGGTCGCTCCTGTTGTCTGTTGTCTCCTACGAGGACTTGCAACTATCTTGACGTACTTCAACAACATCTTCTCTCACATTCCTCCTGTCAACAACTGTAAGACATAACAGCATCTTACCACCGCGGACGCACTGAGTGCGACGTGGGACATAAGAAGCCGTCTTCGGCAGACAAAGAATATCATCAGCCAATATGCATTTCTCGAGTACAACTACCATCCTCGCGGCACTTGGTCTGGCACTCGGCCCACTTCAGACCCTCGCGGCCACTGCGGATCAATGGCGCAGCAGGAGTATATACCAAGTCCTCACCGATCGCTATGCTCGCACCGATGGCAGCACCACGGCCACATGCAATACCGCGGACGTCGACTACTGTGGTGGCAGCTTTCAAGGCATTGAGAGCCATCTGGATTATATCCAAGGCATGGGCTTCGACGCCGTCTGGATTTCGCCAATCACTGCGCAGATCGAAGGCGACACGCCTTACGGATACGCTTACCACGGTTACTGGCAGAAGGATCTTTACTCTATCAACTCTCACTTCGGAACGGCAGATGATCTCAAGTCGCTGTCGCAAGCGATGCATTTGAGAGGCATGGTAAGCTTGTAATCCCCTGCCGCAGCTGGGCTGAGGTAGCACATGCAGGGTTGATCTCATGGACAGAGTGCTAATGACTCGTGAACAGTATCTCATGGTCGATATCGTTGTTAACCACAACGGCTGGAACGGCGCACCAGACACTGTCGACTACTCCAGCTTCACCCCGTTCAACGAGAAGTCACAGTACCACACCCCGTACTGCGCCATCGACTACAGCGACCTCTCCAATACTACCAACATTGAGCAATGCTGGATCGGTGACCAGAATGTCCCGCTTCCTGACTTGCGTACCGAGGACACAGATGTGCGGACTACCTACCAGACGTGGATCTCAGGTCTCATCTCCCAGTACGGCATCGATGGACTCCGCCTGGACACCGTCATCCAAGTCGAAAAGGGCTTCTGGTCTGGCTTTGGAGCTGCTGCAGGTGTTTACATGATCGGCGAGGCCAATGCCGATGGTGCCGAGTATGTCTGCAACTACCAGAACTACATTCCGGGCGTGATGAACTACGCGCAATACTTCCCGCTCGTCGACGCCTTCTCCAGCACCAGCGGCTCCATCTCCAACCTGGCCAACATGATCAACTCTGTTAAGAGCGAATGCAATGACATGTCCCTCGTCGGCTCTTTCAGCGAGAACCACGACCAGCCGCGCTTCGCCTCCCTCACCGGCGACATGGCTCTCGCCCGCAACATCATGACATACACTATGCTCGCCGACGGTATCCCCATCATCTACCAGGGCCAGGAGCAGCACTACAACGCCCTCGGCGGTAGCACCGACCCGTATAACCGTGAGGCTCTCTGGTTTTCCGACTACAACACGGACGCCAATCTCTACGAGCTCGCGACGACCCTCAATAAAGCCCGCAAGCAGGCCATCGCCGACGACCCTTCCTACCTGTCCTACAACGCCATCCCCTCGTACACTGACGAGCACGTTCTCGCCGTTCGCAAGGGTAAGATGACTTTTGTCACTTCCAACCTCGGTGCTGACGGCGCGGACACTACTGTCACCGTCGACAACACGGGCTACGCCGCAGGGACATCCGTCACGGACCTCCTGACCTGCGACACGCTTACCACCGCTTCCGATGGTAGCATCTCGGTCACACTGTCTTCCGGCCAGCCTCGAGCCTTCTACCCATCTGGCAGCCTGGGCAGCAGTGGCTTGTGTGGTTCTAGCGACAGCGCTAGAGACGTTACCAGCACTACTCTCGCGACTTCCACCAGCACTACCGTAAGCGACACAACACTCACCACTACCAGCGCCGCCGACACTACTGTCAACACCACGGTCAGCGCCACTACTCTCTCCACAGCTCTCGGCACCACAAGCACTAGCATCACTCTCGCTCCCTCTAGCACCTCCGCAAGCGCGAGCGACCCTACTAGCGACAGCACCAGCACCACAACTGTCATATCGACCAGCACTATCTTCACCACCACAACCGTCCGACCTACCAGCACGGCCTCCAGCTCCAACAATAACAAGCACAACGACAAAAACAACAACAACAACAACAAGAAACCCAAGTACTTCCTTCCCCGCCCCCGTCCCCGCATCGCCAACAAGCCCAAATACCAGGCCGTCAAATTCCGCGCCTAAACAACCCCAGTGGCAAACGGAATCACCTTTGGCATTTCTGCGAGACGGCGTTATTGGCTTGGTGACGGGCATTAGCTCTCATGGGCATAAGCATTGGCATTTCTGGGAACTGGCTCGCACAGCAAAGCGAAGCAAAGCGAAGCAAAGCAACCCAAAGAAGACACGAGCGAGAGTTTTTGAAGATTGATACCCCCCTTTTCGGAATTTTTGAGCTTTCAATGGATGGCGTTATGGGACAAGGCCTGGGCATGGGTATGGGAACTGGGCATGGGGCATATCCAGCCAAAGGCATAGGGAAGGGAGTTTCAAGTAGCCTCACGGGGCACTAAGAGTTGGGAAAAAGGGAGCTTGTGTGTAAATAGTTTCTACTTCATAGGCACGAATCCAAGTCGACCAATTTTTTCAAAGAGAACTAGTAACGTTATCAATTCCCTTTTCCAAAATGGTGTGATTATAAGCACTTTCTCGCCCCTCTTCAAGTACATACGGCCAGAGATTCCAGAATACAGACGATCCCGTCCGCTCTCGTGTACTTAAGCTGGAAATCGGGAGATTAGTAGTGTAGTGGGTGACCATATGCGAATCCCTCCTGCTGTATGTTTTTGCTTGTCTTTTATGCTGTGTGTTTCTGCTTTTGCTTCTTGCTCGTTCAACATGGTTGTCCTTTATGCTCTGGTAAGACGCCAAATTCTGGTACAAGACACACCTGGCATCCAGTCAACGTACGCACGCTTTCAAAAGTAGATCTTGTGTGAACGGGTCCTCGTTTTTAGTCTCCTTCCTTCTTTTATGTTAATTTGCGTTTCCTCACTTACCTCAGGTAGGTTCTCTAGTAATAGGAGCCTGCTTCTTGGGGAACGTGATTGCCTACCTGCCTGCCCTGGTGTTCTCTTGAAAACGGCAAGTAGGACTTTCAGCGAGACGGAAGTCTTGCGCCCTTTCTACCTGAAAGGGCAAATGGATCTTGAAAAGTAGGGTGGTTTCGGGTGCGTAGGATGGCTGGGGCCGAAGGATTTCTTCGCGTTGTGTATTCATGTCTTACGGCGGTCTTCGCGCGAGATGCGTAGAGAGAATAGCTGAGGTGGTAGAGACTGAGAGGAAGAGAAGACAGGATGTGCTGACAAGGAGAGAGGAGGAGGGGGGGGGGAGGGACGGAGAAGAGGGAAGAGGGAAGAGGGAAGAGGGAAGAGGGAAGAGGGAAGAGGGAAGAGGGAAGAGGGAAGAGGGAAGAGGGAAGAGGGAAGAGGGAAGAGGGAAGAGGGGAAAGACAAGCAGGAACTACTATCTGAATACCGATATAGGGTAGAAGAGGTTTGTTTGCAACAGTTGTAAGTAAAAATACATGGAGAGTGCAGACAAGGTAGTCCGCAGGATCCAAGCGGCCTCGCACGAGGAATTCCCGGGCCTAGAGGGGGGTTTGGGAAAGGGAGGCCTGCCATTCCCAGTTCTTTTCTTCTTCCGTCTATCTCCATTCTTGTGCCTTTTGAACGTCTTCCTATGCCCGTAGTCATAGCTGCGCTTGGGAGGAGAGCCGCATTCCCCGATCACGCGCTCGGATGTCCATGGCGCGTCTACCTCATGGGCCCACCCGCGCCCATACCTCCGGCCGCACCCATTCCTTGCAATTTAGCTGCCAGCCCGGGGTACTTCTCCTGCACCTCGACCTGCGTGCGAGTAGCCTCGGCATACGACAAGGCATTGACGACCTCGCCTTCCGTCCGCGAGAGTTCGGCCGCGCGCTCGAAGTACTTGAGCGCGTCGAGGACTTTGCCTTGTTGCAAGAGCAGCTGCGCCATAGTTGCGACGGCGATATCGCATTCGGGGTCGACTGGAAAACACCATGTCAGTAAAGATGGAGGGCACATGGCGTGGGGTGGGTGAACTGTGATGAGCAGGGGGGGACATACTAATCAACGCCTTCTGACACAACTCCTCTGCTGCCGAGAAATCCTGCTTCCACTGGAACAGCGCCAACGCCTTGTTAATCAAAGGCAACACATTCATCCCTCCACGCTCGCCAACCCCCTTCCTCTCCATCTCAACAGCTGTTTCAAACTTCTCCACCGCCTCACCATACTTCTGCTGATCCAATAGCAGCTCGCCATAGTAGTTGTACACATCACTTTTATCGCCGAAATTCTTGATACAGCGGCGGAAAGTCGCCATGCTGCTGGCGATGGAGCCCATCTTGTACTGCGTGACGCCGAGCTGGATGTGGGAGAAAATGAAGGCCGGGTCGAGGTCGATGGATTTCTGATAGTCGGTAGCGGCGAGGGAGAATTCGGAGAGGATAAAGTGAAGCTGGGCGCGGTGGTAGAAGATGTCGGGGTCCGTAGCGTTGTGTTCGAGGGCGATTTCGAAGTCAGCGGCGGCGGCTTCGCGGTTGCCTAGAGGAGGAGAGGGATTAGTGGGTGGGTTTGTCGTTTGGGGCGTTGATGTATATAACTCACTCTGCTCGAGATGCATAGACGCGCGCTTGACGTACGACTGCACGAGCGAGGGGTCCAGGTCGATGGATTTGTTGAGGTCGCCCAACGCGGCCTCGTTGTCGCCCTTGAGGTAGCGGAAGGTGCCGCGCATGTTGTATGCGTACGCCTCGTGGTCAGCCAGGTTGCCCAGCTCGATCGCGCGATCAAAGCCCGCGGCGGCTTCGGCGTAGGCCTCGCCAGTGCGGCTGCGCATAGCCTGCAGACCTTTGCGGAGGTGGAAGCGGCCACTCCCATCGGATAGGTCGTCCGTCTCCGCCAGGCCGGCGGGGAGCGGGCGCTGGCGGAAAGACTGCAGGTAGTTGGAGACAAAGGTCGGGGAGGGCAGACGCGGCTCCTTGCCCGCCATGATAGCGCGAGCCTTGGTCTCGGCGACCTTTTTGAGCAGGCGCTCGACAGCCTGGGCGGCCTGGTCGTTGCGGAATTGGTCGAGGATGCAGCTGGCGGTGTAGTCGAGCAGGGCGTCGGCGTAGCGGCCAGCCTGCTCATAGGCATTGGCGCGGCGGTTCAACGCCTTGACGTACTCCGGGTCGAGAGCGAGGGCGGCGGTAGTATCGGCGATGACGCTGTCCCAGTTGGACATGGCGTTCCAGCAGGCGGCGCGGTTCGAGTAGAAGACCGGGTCAGGCTTGCAGAGGATGGCCTGGGCGTAGAGGTCGATGGCGCGGTTGTAGTCTTTGCTGCCGTAAGCCTTGTTGCCCGCCGCCTTGAGTTTGGCCGCGTAGTCTTTCCGCTCTGCTTCTGACAGCTGGCCCACGCTCTCCTCTGTCACCGTCGGCAACGCTTCCTCCGGCACCTCCTCCACCTTGGCTGCCGCCGGAGGACCACCAGCCGCCGCCTCCGACGCCTTTCCATCCCCTGCCTTGCCCTCCTCCGCCTTTGCAGCCGCCTTCCCCGCTTTCCGCCGCTCCTTCTTGCCCTTCTTCTCCACACGCGGCTGCGACAGATAATAGATGCTGCCCCCGGCCGCTACCACCGTCGCTCCAGCCACTGTCCACGCCAAGACCCGGTTATCGCCATACCACGACGCGATACGCTGCCATGTTGATGTGCTAGCCTGGGACAGGCGGTGGGCGGTCTGGTCGACGGCGGCGGTGGTGCTACGGGCGGACGCCATGGCGTGCGAGTCTGCTGTGCGGCCGGACAGATCGAGACAGGCTGAGCCGTCGGAAGCTCAAGATCTGTTGCGTGTAAGGAAGGCGCGGTTGGCGCTCCGATGTGATGGCACGTGAGATGGGCGGGGCGGGAGAGGGGGCGGTGTTGATGATGCGAGGGTGTCAAACGACGAGCAGTTTCTCTTTCTTCCTCCCACGTCCAGCTCACTGACCACCGCCGGGGACGAGGACCAGAGCTTGCTCGGGAGTCGGCGACTCGGGCCCGGCAGAGCGCGCCGGAACGCACCTGCATACAGTATAACACCTTACCTAATGTGCCCTGATGCTGGTGGCACCGTGGCAGCCACTCGTCAAGCCACAGAACCTCGCACTTCTCATCTGCGGCCTCTTACACCATAAGACCCCGATACCAACTTGGAAGTCAGGAGAATTTCATCCGCCTAAGCAGAATTTCCAAGGCAGAAAGCATGATTGCACGGAACGGCCAAAGAGGCAATAGCAAGATAATGCGAAATCTCAATCTCACCGCCGTAACCCCATCCTAAGTATCAGAATCTACCTCCCAGGTCGACACCCTCTCTGCATCCAATTCCCATCCTACCTCTGCGGTCTCGGCCCCAGTATCCCCCGCCGACCCCCGCTCTCATTTCCATTCCAATTCCCACTCCCATTCCCACTACCTGCAGGCTGCCGAGCAGATGAACCATCTCCGTCCCCAAACTCCCCCTGCGCCTCCACGCCACCTCCGCGTGAACTCCGCAAATCAGCCTCCCACTCCCTCTGCCTCGCCCTCTCACGCTCCATCTCCCGCTCTAAAAGTGACGACGACCCACCCCCTCCCCTGACCCCAGAACCCGGGCTCGAAGTCCCAGCTCCACGCATCGACTGTCGAGACGCTTCCACATTCCCACCCGCCTGCGCCGGGGACCCGTTGGAGACTGGCGGCCCATCAGCAGCAGCAGGCTTCATAAAGCTAGGTCGCTCTGCGAAAGGACTTCCCTGCCGCCCTGCCTGCGCACCACCCCTCGCGAAGGGCGAGCGCAGACTCCCGCTCCCGCTACCGAAGCCACCGGGGCCCTGTGGGCGAGCGAAGGGTGACGCTCGTCCGCTGCCGGGACTCTTTGGGAAGGTGGCTGATTGCGGTTGCTGTTGGTGCTGCTGGCGGTTTTGGGCGTCGGGGGTGTAAGGGCGGTATTCCTTTTCTGGCGTTGGGATGGGGCGGTTAGGGGAGCCAAGGGGGGAGGAGGAGGGTGCGCTGGAGGGATCATCGGGGATGATAAGGGAGGAGGTGGACGGGCCTGTGGGGAGAGAGGAGGGTTCTTCTGTTGGTAGCTGGCTGGGGTCAGGGCGTCGGTTTGGACTTCTGGGGCCAGCGGGTTGCTCAGGTGCCGGCGTTTGGGAAGAAGGGGTCGGGATCCGTTCTGCAGCCTGCTGCTGAGGATGCTGTTGTTGCCATTGCCCGCGCAGGAACTCTCGCTCGTCCCCGGCCCAGCTGACATCGCTGTCGCCTTTGCTGCCCGGCCTGGCCGCAGCGTCAGCCGTACTGGGCCTTGACAACCCCGCCTTCTCCCTTTGCAACCGCTCTTCGCGCTCCACTTGATACAGACGTTCTCGCTCTCTGGCTTCCTCGAGCTGTCGCTCTAATTCCCTAACCCGCAACCCCTCAGGCGTCTCATCTCCTGCCCCATCACCCCTTCCCGCCGCCTCACGCTGGTAGTCTGCCAAACTCTGGCCCCGCAGTATACTTTGTGAGCTGACTCTCGGCTTCTCCGGCGGCTTCTTGGGCAGCAACTTCATCCTCACATCAGCCTCCTCCCGCCGCCGTATCTCCTCTTCTTCCCGCCACCGCGACTCCTGCGCTTCCCACTGCCTCTTCTGCTCATCCAACCTCCGCCGTTCCTCCTCACGCAACCTCCGCGTCTCCTCCTCCCACTTCCGCTCCTCCTGCACCCGGCCCCTCTCTTCCTCCGCCTCTTTCTCCACGCGTCTCTGATACTCTGCCTCCTCCGCCTGCACCTTCAGACGCTGCTGTTCCTCCTCCTCCTGCTGCCGCTTTCGCACAATCGACGCCGCGTTTGGCACAGAGGGAGCCGCACTAGTAATTTGTCTCCTCGCCCCGAAGCTGATGCCCTGATTCCCCTGCGACGCCCCACCCATATACCCATACTGCGCAATGTTCCACGCCGGGTTCGTCACTCCCTCATCTTTCCGACTACTCCAAGTACTCACAGGCCCCGAAGCTCTCGACGGCGTACTCCCCGTCGACCCGGTCGATCCGCCCGTCAGACTCGGACTCAGCGCTCGCGAAGCCGCCGGCATCGCCGCTGAAGGACTCGCAGGCCCTTTAGTCGGGCTCCGCGGCCTCCCATACAAACTTCCCTTCCCGTTCCAACCCCCACCACCTGTGGTCGCCGGACTCACAACCGCGGCCCCGCCCCTCTTCGCCGGTCCAATGACCTCCTTGAAAACCTCCGGTCGCACCACCTGCGCCCGCCGGCTAAACGCTCCCAAGCATTGCAGAACCTGCGCTGGGTCCTTGCCCTCCCACAGATCCACTGTCAGAAACCTGTCATGCGCCGGTAAGCTCAGCGGCGGCTGCTCACAGGCCTTGAGGAAGTGTGAGATGTTCTCCATCTGGATAAAGGGCATGGAGCTGTGGGGTTTGAATTTGAGGCCTGGGGCGGGAAGGGCGAGGTTGGCGAGTTTGCAGAGGGCGGTGCCGTCTTTGAGGGCGTCGAGAAGGTCGCCGGCAGGGAGGGGGTGGCCGAGGTGCTGCTCGAGGTAGGCGCGGGCTTCGTTTGCGGCGGCCGGGGTGTAGCGGCTGAGGCGGAGATTGCGCATGTCTTGGTCCAGGGAGGTGACGGACGCCATGGTTGCGTGTGGTAGGTGTGGTGGCCGTATCGAGTAATGTAGTCGTCGTGTTCGTCGCGGTGGGTGCCGATGGTGAGGTTTGCCCGTGCGCCTGTACCCAAAAGGTACAGTCTATGTCGACGGCGATGCCCAGTACGACGTACTACCACTCATGCGACAGCTTTCTTTGCAGCAGCCGACAACCCTTCGACTCCCGCGCAATTGGTGAGACATCGTACTATGATCAGGTTCGGCTCGCTATTAATCAAAGGTACGCAATGTTTTGTTGACGATGACGAAGGCCCAGCGCGGAATGACCCGCGAAGATGGGCGTGCGTGCGTCCGAGTGTGGGGCACCTTCGCAGCTTCTGGAACAAAGCAAATGTGGTGCAAGGCCGAGTCTTTTGCATGTGACATGATCTGTACCTGTACGCTTCGAGGGCTCTGGTATTGATCTACAGTACAATGAGAACAAAGTACCTTACTGTTCTTGCCTGATTATTCGCACCTTCGCTCTCGCTTGGCTCCGAAGGCTGTGGTGCGTGGGGACTGTCGTGTTTTGGAAGCGCCCATCACAATCGACACTCTAGCAAGGCTGCAACCCCCACCGTCGGCACACACTCGTATCGCTTCAGCGCCGGCTGCGGGAATCTCTTGTCCCATCACGTTCTATACGAAGAAACACGACGCTTGCACACCTATCGCCGGGGCCGCAAACCACCGTTCAAAAGACCAGCAAGAAAACGTCGAATAAAAACCATGGACTCCCTCCGAGATCTATCCTCCCACCTCCCTCGACGTCGGACCGATCATCCTCCAGCCCTGCTCTCCGACTTCAAAGCCGCCGCGCTTTCCGTGACAAATCTCTACAAATCCGCCTCGGCGGCGGCGCAAAAGGCGCGGACCGCAGGCTACCAGGACGCGGTGGAGGATTTGGTGGGGTTCTTGGATCAGGAGGATCTGGGGTTGATGGATGGAGAGGGATGGAGGGTCAGGCAGTGGGCTACGGCAAGATTAGAGGGGGAGAGGGGCGTAGCTAGGCGGCGGGGATCGCCGGGGAGTGAGACGGAGGGGGAGGGGGTGGAAAGGGAGAGAGAGGAGGCTGGGACAAGGAGCTCGTCGCCGGAAGTTATTAGGAAGGGACCAGTCGGCGGTGGTGGTGAGGCTCCCTCGAGCGAAGCAGGGGTGGAGGAGGCAGAGCAGGCGCGCCGCGTGGTTTCCGAACCGCCGCAACCCGCTGCTCCCACAGCGGCTCCACAGGCTCCCCAACCCCAACAGCGACCCGATCTCCCAACCTCAGCGCCATGCACCGACTTCACCTTTCGCGCCAACCAGCCCTATCCTCACCCCCATCCTCACGACCGCGCAGAAAGCGGCACCACCATGGACGTCGACACCACAACCACATCGTCCATCACGCCTCCCCTGTCCGACCCCCCCTCACGCCGCCTACCCCGCCACACCCGCCTCCGCCATACGCGCGCCACAGACAGCCGCTCGACGAATGGTGGTCCAACGCTCAACCTCAATCTCGGCAGCGGAGCAGGTGGGAAGCGTAAGATACCATACCCAGACTTCTTCGATATCAGCGGTGTGGATTTTAGCGGGCCGCAGGATTACAGGAGAGAAGGGCGAGGAGGAGGCGGAGGCGGAGGCGGAGGCGGAGGCGGCAAGAGGGGGAGGTTTGTTTGAGAGCGTGCATGTCTTTCCATGGGGACTTGTGCACGTCGTCGGAAGTGGGCGGGCAGTCATCATCGCTGGGTCTCTTTTTATTGACGTCGTTTGATCTTTACAAGACGATACGTTTTTAGCGCTTCTCGAAGCATCGCAGGGAAGCATGGCGGGAGGAAAGGGAAATCCGGAAGGGCTGGGTCGGGTGGATGATTATACCCCTTTAGTACGTACGCGAGCATTTGGGTGCATACCTAGGTAGGGTGGGAGTATTGCGCCAGTGTAGGGAGAGCTTAGGTACTCGGTCGCTTCCCGTTGAGCTTTCAACCCTCTTGCTTCTTCAAAGCGTGGGGTGGAAGACGAATAAAACGAGGGTGTTTCTTGTATCCCAACTATACCTACCTTACCTACCTAGGTAGGCAGGTACTTTATCAGATACCGGGCTTCTCTAATAGCCTATAGGTAAGAGATCATGGTCAGGCCACTTAATTCGCCGTCGCTTCCACGCAGCACGCTCCGTCGCAACAATCAATGCGCGAAGAACATTGATGTTGTAACCAGCCAGCAGCCCACCTACACGAACAAGGTACCTCAGGTGCCTTACTAGATACCTTACCTCCCACTAGGTCTGGTGCAATAATAATGCCCTGCTCGACAACCCAGGTGATGATTAGGTAAGATTGAGGATCTTCGCTGGTTGGAGGATCGAGCGGAGCGGTCCGTCACTGCTAGTGGACTCTCGGGTGGGCCGATCAAATTTCCTTTGCTCCAATGTCCAATGATGCCGTGTCCAATCAATGTCGCTAGGAACCGTCAAGGTGTCGCGTGCCGATTGTCGCGTGTTTGAGATGGAGTCGCTACAGACGCTTACACTATGGAGTAAGGGATTGTCCAAATACAGTACTTCAACGCAATGTCATGATGTATACCCACCTACCTAGTAGGGTAGTAGTCGTACGGTAAGGTACTTGTAACATGTATGCGACAGAATTTAAGTTTTACTAGGTCCTCCGCCTCCACTGCGGCCCCAGTCAACGACACCCTGGACCCTGGTTGAAGGGCCAAGGGCAGAGGGAAAGCAGGGCAACGCATTCGATTAGCGCGACCGGCTGTTGCGTGCGGGCGTTGCCGCTTCTAGGGAGATTTCGCCGCGCACGCCCGAAACTGGCAAGTCACTACGGAGGTACTGGCACGGCAGGTCACGAGGACAAACGGCGTCTGCACGAGGCGCAGCGAATCCTTCCCGCACACCAATGCCCGACTTCGCCTCCCATCTGCCAATTCAATCGCTCCCCTCGGCATCCCCCACGCAGACATCGCGTGCACGTACTACCCACTAGTTACTCACTACTCGTTGCTGAGAAGCTTTCTTGTCAAGTTGTCGCATACCTACCTTAAGGTAGGCACCAAACACAGCCCTCTCATCCTTCGCCTCCTTCCTGCGACTGTGCAGCGCCGCATCCTGCTGACGACCAAAGCCATAACATAATCCTCGCACGCCGCGTCTGGACTCTGTTCCTTCTTGGTCTTGTCTTGCCTTCTCGACACTCTTTACAACCACCACCACCACCACCGACCATCTGTCTTCCCGACACACTACCGACCGACCAACCGACCGACCGACCGACCCTACCTTCTCGGTACGCGCGACACAGGCCCTCTCCTTGTAATAATATTCCCGCGGAGCCTCGCACCTCTTACGCCACTCACAGCCGGTCCCCTACCACCCGCTACTGGACCGTCGACACTTTGTATTCCGGACGGCCGGCATCTGTCTTTTCGTCTGTCACTACTACCTACTGTGCTCAAGAGATCCACGAGACGCCCGACTGCCGCTGCCCTCCGCTTTCCACCCTCGACGCGCGGCGGAGTCTGTAAGGGGGCGGAAGTGAGCTATGGCCACCACCAATGGGACTGCCTCAGGCACGCCTGACCTAGGCAAGCCTCAGTCGGCCGCCAGAGTGTGGTTTGAACCGACGGTATGTTGAGTCGACCTGCCCCTACTGTACATATCTGCGCCAACTCGTGCCGCAATCATGCTGACTTCGATGCTAGCTTGTGCTCTGTCTGATGCTCGGCTCGCTCTTCCTCAATCGGCGGCGGAATTACAGTATACGCCTCGATAGAGATGCCTCGAGCGACGCCGCACGCAACCTGCTCGGCCGGCGGGATCCTGACTACCTCGATGATTCCGATTCCGATTCTGCGCGGTCGCGGTCGCCATCGCCGCTGGGTAAGCCGACCCACCGCGTTCTCGGTATAGAGCTTGACATCGACACGCCGGCCTCCTCCCGCTTCGCCAACCACCTCCACAGTCGCATCCTGCAGAAGTTCCCCTTCCTGATCGAGATGTTCTACTGGGGCCTCAACTATGTCGCCTACGCCATGACGAAGAAGTCTGCCGCTACGCTCTACAACCGCCAAGGCCACCAAGTCACGGCGCTGGCCCAGCAGCACGGCATCGACATCCTGAACCTCGAGCAGGACTCCATCTTCAGCCTCTTCTTCCCCATCAGCGAGCAGCATCTCCAGGCCTACATTCTCAACCACCACCAGGGCCTGATGACTTTCTTCAACCAGATCTACTCGCTAGTCCACATCCCCGGCACAGTCGCCTTCTTGTCGTGGTACTACTACGCCGCCCCGAACTTCTCCACCTACGCCGTCGCCCGCCGCACGATGACGCTCGGCAACTTTGCCGCCTTCATCATCTTCTGCTTCTACCCTTGCATGCCGCCACGACTCCTCCCCGCCTCCTTTGGCTTCCAGGACACCGTCCGCCAAGGCAACGCCGAAAGCGTCTGGGTCGGCGGCGCCAACGTCAACCAGCTCGCCGCCATGCCTAGCCTGCACTTCACCTACGCCTTCGTCATCGGCTCCACCTTCCTCTACCACTCCGGCGCCCTCCAAGCCCTCCGCGGCCAACGCATCGTCGGCTCTCGCTCCCCGCTCAAAATGTTCGCCTTCCTCTGCGCCGGCATCCTCTACCCTTTACTCGTCCTCTCCGTCATCGTCGCCACAGCGAACCACTACTACCTCGACGCCGTCGTCGCTACTTTCTCTGTCACCGCCGCTTTCCTGTGCAACCGCGTGTGGCTCATTTTCCTGCCTGCGGAAGCTCTCTTCGCCTGGTGCATCCGCGTGAAGAAGCCGGTACCGACAACCGGCCAGCGTTACGCCACGGACGACGAGCACAGGGCGCCGCAATATGTCGTCGCATAGGGCCAATCCTCCACCGCCAATGACTCTCCTTTCTCACACGCACCAGAGCAGCGATCACGGCACACCAGACGCGAACAAAAGGAAGCAAAAAGCAAACGCCACACCGAGAATCAACACCAACACAATCCGATCTTCCCCTCAACCAGACTCCGAGCTGAGCGGTCTCTCTAATTTCTCACCCCTTGAACATTGCATAGCGCAGGCGCAGGAACAGGCAACGGGGGTATCGGCGGGTGCAATGGAGAGAAAAGCATCCTCCAACCTCCATACATGCCCAAATCGGTGGGCACCTTTTCAATTTTCGACGCGAAAAAAAGCGGAATGAAGCTTTCCCAGGCCGCTGCCGCGCGATCATGGGGCGCGGAGGGAGGCAGGCAGGCAGGCAGGCAAGGAATGATCGATTGTTTGCCTCTTTTCAGGCGGTAATAAAACGGGCACATGGGCTTTAGACGCTCCCATCTGTGTCTCTGCGTGAAGGCTGTTTTGCCTCTTTGCGCCGGGAGGCTGCGAGGGCAGAGGCTGGGGAGCGCGGGGGGGGTTTTTTTTGAGACCAAAAAGAGTTTGTGAGAGAGAGGGGAACTGTTAGGGTGGTGAGAGATGGCATGTACAGAAACTAACCCTTAAGTCACCTTACCTTGAGCCTTTTAATTAGGTTTATTTATTTTTGATCAAACAGAAAGAAAAAAAAAAGAATTACAATTTTGACTTGTTTTTGTGTCTTTTATTGTATCATTCGTTCTAGTCTTCGTGGCGTTGAGAGAAGCGTCGCAGATTTCTCTTGTATAATGTAAGGTGTTTACCTAGCGTAGGTACCTTTGATAGAGTGGGGGGTTTGGAAAGGCAGGTGGACGGAGAAAAAGTGTACATGGCGCCTGGGTAGCTATTGCTCGTACTGTACACTTACACACACACACACACGCACACATACACACCCATACCCTTCCGCTCTCACCCTCCACCTTCCAGATTCTCGTCCCCTCCACTCGCACCCCAGCAAACCACGCTCGCTACGGTCCCCTCTCCTTCCCTTTCTAGAACCCTAAAAGCAATACCACTGCCTCTGCCACTGCACCGGCCGATCAGGCAACGGCACCCAGAGTTTCTTGCCCACGGCTTCCCTTCGCCTCTTCGCCTCGCGCTCACTAAACTCCCGCACTCGCGTCGCCTCCTCCTTCAACAGCACCGTCAGGCTCGTCCACGGCGTGCGCAGAATGTTTGTCTGGCCGCGCGCGCGGTAGTCTGGGAGTTGGCCAAAGGGGCCCCGGCCGACCCAGGCTTGGTCGATGTAGATTTGGCTGGGATTGGTGATTGTGTGGCGCTGGCCGGATTTGAGTTGGATTTGGGTTGGGGTTTTAGGGGTGGAGGATGAGGGTGGAGGGGTTGCGGTGGTTGATGTTGTTCTTGTTGTTGTTGCTCGGGGGAGGTTTAGAGCCGCAGGCGTTTCGTCGCTGGCGATGTTGCCTAGTCCCATCCCGCGCATCACGACCGCTTCGTCTCGGGCGTATTCCAATTGCTTCATGATTTCCGCCGCGATCTTCTTCTTGCTGAAACGCATCTGGACGATCGCGTCTTCGATTGTCTTGCCCTGGATCTGCCGTGCGAGCATCCCGAGCTTCTTGACGGACGTCTTGAAATTTTGGCTCTTGACGAGGTGCTCGCGCTCTGTGCGCTTGATGACTTGCTGGTCTGTTAGCCGGCCTCCGCGGCGGACCATTTGGATGACTTTTTTGCGTTCCCAACGCTCGCGGGAGTTGGGGTCTGGGTCGAGGACGCGGAGCATGTTGTTTGGGTCGCGAGTCTGGGTGTTGCCATCGCTGCTGTCTTGGTCAGTGGAGTTGGTGGCGGCGGAGGCTTGTTCTTGCTGGATCTGGGCGCGGCGGTCGTCTTCGAAGATGGAGGACGCGGGGAGGTCGCCGGCGGATGGGCGGGCTTGGGATTGGGTGACGTTGGCGGCGTTGGGGTTCTTGCGCTGGAACTCCTCGAGGTACGGATTGTCTTGGACGGACTGGTTGTTCTTGTTGCTACCGGAGTCAGAGGCGGCGGCGCGGCGTTGCTGATGATGGTGCAGTGGGACTCGTGGGCGGATGGGGAGGGTCTGGCAGAAGAGGCCTGCACGGGGGGTTAGTGTCGTGATAGCGTGAGTGGAAGATGGTCGCGTACATCGGCCGACCGCCCGCCTCGAGGGTCCAGAGATGCTCATGCTCGTCTTTGTATCGCCGGATGATGATCCGGGATGTCTCCCAAAGCTCCGGTACCTTACTGTTGCCTCCTTCTTGTTGCTGCCCGGACAGCACCTGCACAGCACATTGCCTTGGCCCATCGCGGAAAAGTTGCGCTCGGAGGACGGCTAGACCCGGGGCGGCGGCGGGATCGGAAACGCGGTCGCCGGTTACACTGCACTAGGGGACAGGGGAGGCGTTTAGGCGCGCAGCCGATCATGCCCGTGGTCTTCGTGTATTAGACGAATAACGAGGTACGGAGGTACGGGGGGATCTGTCTCGTCTGTGGGCCAGTGAACGTCTCGGTACCTGACGTAGTTACTGCCAACTTGCTATTCGAGTTGTCTATTACCGTGCTTAAGGTAGGGAGATTCTTCCAGTCGGTGCAGTCCCGCACCGTCAACAGTGGCGAAATCGTTGCCCATACCAGGTATCCACAGCTGTCGCAATAATAATATCAAGACTGCCGCGCGCGACCTTCCATCTGCTCCACACGTCAGCCCGAAGATACGTTAGTCCGAATCGTGGGCTCCGCGCGCGTGGATACTGAGCAGTGACGACACGGCTGGTGAAGCCTTCCATGGAACACCACACAGCACGCGCTTCGGCTGCTTTACAAGTTTGAGGTGTTGTGGACAGGACCTTACCACCTACACACCTACATTCGTGGTGAAGGCGTCCGATCTGACCATCGGCTCTCCGCAGGAACACAACTTGTCCTCCGACTTACCCACGCACTACCGTATCCCGAGGAACGGAGAACCTGGCGGCGAAGCCGTGAGATGCTTCGGTGCCTCAGCGCCCAAAGCCCATAGCGCTACCGCTGCCTGCTGATCGTCGAAATGGACATCAATGCCTTGCTATCGCCGGAAAGTTCCTCGCCCTCCGATGGCTCGGCTCCTCCGTCGAGCAACCCCCCGTCGCCTAAGAAGGGCGCCGGGAACAGGCGACCAACAGGCGGGAAGCGAGTCGCGTCCGGATTGAGCCAGGAGGTGATGCGGTCTCCCGATCGCATTGTCTCGCCGCACAAACGACCACATTCTTATGGCGAGACTGGTCCAGTGGCGGGCGGTCAAGCCTTTCCATTACACCTCACGGCAGAGGCTACGCCAGGCTTTCGGCCTCTGCATCAGCAAGAACGACCGACGAGCAACCCGAGAGGAGCTGTAGCCGATCCAAGTTCGCTGCATCGAGATCATATGCCGCCGCATCCAACGCTCTCGACTTCGTCAGTCGCGCATCGACCTTCCAGCACGCCGCAGATGGAAGGCTTGGCGCGTGAGTCAGCCAGCGTGCGCCTTCCCGCCATGTCGAGTCACGCGCTGGCTGACACACCTCCACCTTCGGATCTTGCGTCGCAACAAACACCAATTCGACCGCCTCGCACACACTCTTCGGACAGCATACCTCGCACTGAGCCCGCGAGAAATGTGCAGCAGCGGTCTGTCGCCAGCTTCAATCCGCTCTACCAAACCGTGGATCAAACCCCGCCAAAATCAAGGACTGGCTCAGGCGCCAGCATCCAGGACTTTCAGAACACGATGATTGGCAAACCACCAGAACAGCCGCCGCCGCCACGCAGCTTTCCTGCCTCGAACGCACTGACAGACGTAGAAGCACAAACCGTGACAAATTTGCTGAATTATCTCGGCGACAACTCGTACGACTACGACAGCCATGTCCAGCTAATTACCCTTTTGCATAAGGGTTTCGTGGCTCATACCTACCCACCAGCGGACTCACTCGAGGCCACGCCTCGGAATCCGCACGACTATGCGCAACTGGAGGAGCTTCGCCAATCCAGGAAGGCTATGGACAGTAGATTCGCTGTTGGTGAAGCTCTGTGGCTGGAATGGCTTGCCGACGAGAGCCTTCTGGCGCAGAGCGCCGAAGAGAGCATCTCCGTGACCGAGCTGTATCAGAAGGCTGTCGGCGACGAGACAGCGAGTGTCAAGCTTTGGCAGGCTTACGCTGATTGGATCGAAGGGGTCTATCGCGCCTGCCATGACATGGAACACGGTGATAGCGCCACATGGACGTCGGAAGACAAGGAGATGCTGCGCGAGCTCTTCACGCGAGATATGTTGCTAAGCGTGCTGCAAGAGGGCGTGGAGAAGACGCGGTGGAGGATCGACGAAAGCCATTTGCTCTGGAATAGATGGATGCAGATGCAGCTCGAGGACCTGCCTGCTCAGCCCGACCAGTCCGAGGTTGAGCGCATTCGCGACGCCTGTCTTGAGCGTCTCAAGATCCCGCATGCGACTTCGCTACAGACCGCGCAAGAGCTGCTATGGCCTTTCATCAACCGATACTATCCAGAAGACTGGGAGATCATCATGGAACGGGGTAAGGAGAAGGCAGAGCCGTGCCAAAGGCAGATGGCCTTACGCGAGGAGCATGAGCTACATGTCCAGCGTGCGGCCGTCACAGGCGACAGACAAGCTTTGTTCGGAGCTCTGTCGGCTTATTTGGTCTATGAGAAGAAGCGTAGGAAGAAGGACTTTTTGACTTATGAGCTATCATGCGGGTTGTATGAGCGTGCGCTACTCGCTTTCCCGACTTATGCCGAGTGGTGGCTCGATTACATCGACCTGGTCGTCATCGCTGAAAGGAATATACCTACTGTTTCGGTCTTGGCGCTCATCGAGAGGGCGACGTGCCATTGTCCTTGGTCAGGTGATCTTTGGGCACAGCGAATACTCCGCTTAGATGTTGAAGGCAGGCCGCACAGTGAGATTGAGCAGACGAAGCATAGGGCTACCAGCTCCGGACTTCTCGATATTGTTGGCTTGGATGAGCCGTTGAAAGTGCTGCAGCAATGGTGCACGTACCTTCGCCGCCATGCCTTCAGCTCGTCCGCAACCGAAGACGACCCAGACATTGCGGAAGTCGGTATTCAGTCGGCGCTCGAGAACGTCATGGAGACTGGGCGGAAGCTGTACGGCAAAGACTTCCAGGGCGATCCACTCTACCGCCTCGAGACGATTCTCATCAAGTTCTTTACCCAAAGTCGTCGTGTGGAAGATGCACGCAGAATCTGGGAGCGGCTATCGCGGAGCCACTCTCACGATTCGGAATTCTGGTTCAAATGGTACGCCTGGGAGGTGTGGTTGTGGGGCTATGAGCGTCTGAGTGAGAAGCACCGGGTGGAAACGAAGGAGAACGCGCCATACCAAGCTAGGGCCGTTGCTAGCAACGCGATGAGTCAGAACATCACTCATCTGGACTCGCCGGAGAAGGTTGTGGAGATGTTCCTCATGCATTTCCAGCAACATGAGCAAGCGGACCAGCTACAGTCTGCCTTGATCGAGGCGAGAGAATACAGCAAGAGGATTGCTATCCGGAGGGGGAAAGAGGCGGAAGCTGCTGCTGCTCAAGCTGCTAAGGCAGCGGCCGAGAGAGGGCAGCAGGATCTAGTGAGCGAGACCGAGGCGCAGGCCGCGGACGTTTCGGTCGGTGAGTCGGGTGAGAAAAGGAAGGCTGATGATGCTGCGCTTCTGTCCAACGGTACAGCCAGGTCTAAGAAGGTGAAGACTGGCGAACCCGCAGCGTCTGCTACCCAACATACTGAGCCCTCGAGCTCGGCTACAGCCCAGATCAAGCGTGACCGAGAGCATAACTCGATCAACCTACACAACCTACCGAGCGACGTTGAAGAGCTCGAGATCAAGAAGTTCTTCCGCGAGATCGGACGGCCGGTGGCTACCAACATCGTTCAAGACAAGACTGCTGGAACAGCGATCGCCACCGTTGAGTTCGAGACCCAGGAGGATGTCCTTGCAGCCAAGACACGTAACGGGAAAGAAATCAGACCGAGCTGCGAAGTCAGGATTCATAGTGGAAGCCAAAACACCCTTTACGTCTCCAATTATCCACCGGAGTACGATGAGCAGGCGATCAAAAGGCTTTTCGACAGCTACGGTGAGATCATCAGCGTGCGCTTCCCGAGTCTCAAGTTCAACAACCGCCGGCGCTTCTGCTATGTGCAATTCCTAACCGAGGACATGGCGCGCAAGGCCGAAGAGACCATGGACAGCAAGACGCTTGATCGCCAACACAGACTGATTGCCCGAATCTCCAACCCGGAAGCAGCAAAGCAGCGCTCCGGAGCGAGAGCCGAAGGTCGTGAGATCTTCGTCAAGAACGTCGAGCGTGACGCCAGCGATGAAGCCGTTGAAGAGTTCTTCGCTCAGTTTGGCCGGGTCGTCTCGATGAACTTGCTGAAACTCGTCAACAATAGAAAAACCGGCTCCGGCTTCGTTGTCTACAGCTCTGCAGACGAAGCTAACAAAGCCCTCGAGGCAGACGGCAAGCCCTTCCGCGACCGCATCTTACAGGTTGCCATCTCCGGCGCCAAGACAGACAACCGCGCGACTGCTCATGACCGCGCGCGGAAAACCGATATCCTCGTAAAGCAAGCCACGCCCGACGCGGTTGACGGCAGCCGTCGCGGCTCAGATATCTCCATGGCTTCCGCCACGGCCTCGGCTGATCAGCACCAGCAGCAGCCTGACCACTTCCGCACAGCCCGCGAGCGCAAAATCGCCATTCTGAACTTACCGGATACCGTCAACGACGCGCGCATCCTGGCCGCGATGGAAACGTACGGTCAGGTCGTCAAGATTCAGCTGCGGAGGGAGCAGGAGGGCGCGATTGTCGAGTTTCAGACTCTGAGGGATGCTTTCAATGTGCGGCAAGGCGTTGATGTTAGCACTTTGGGACCGGAGGCGAAGACGGGGGATGTAGAAGAATTGCTGGCGAAGAAGAGGCAAGGCGGTGCTGGTGCTGGGGGCGCTGGTATGGGTATGGGGGGTCTGAGGCCGGCGGTTGTGTCGAGGCCGGGACAGAATCGGGGAGGGCGGAGAGGGGGCTTAGGGTTCAAGAGGGCTGCTGGGGCTGCGAAGGAGGAGAAGAGCGGAGGTGCTAGTGGCAGTGGCAGTGGCGGTGGCTCGGGCGCGGGCGCTGGAGCTGGAAAGAGTAATTCTGATTTCCGCGCCATGCTTGAGGCCAGGCCGTCAGCTGGGTCGGACGGTGATAATGATGGGAAAGCGGAGTAAATCCAGAAAGCTGAGACGATGTGCAGAAATTGTGTAATATATCATAGATGATAAAGAGCAGGCCTCGCTCCGTACGAAAGTGTTTGATTTGAAACGCTCTGCGTTGTGTGCTACTACTCACTCAGCCTGACGTAGCTTCGTCACGACAATGCTATCATTAGTAGCTTGTTTGCTGGGTCAGGCAAGTAGACACAGTCGAACAGTTAGTTGTACGCCACCTGCGTTCGTACACATCTCGACTGCTCCTCTTTCCCCTCCTTCTTCAGCTCCTTCACGCTGTACTTGCAAAGGCACGGGCGTGCTTGCTGAGTCATTGTGGGTGCAAGGTCTGGCGGCGCGAGCGAGAGAGGAAAGATGTCAGATCGCCATTATCGTACCGGAGGGCACTTCTTTGGAAAGCCGGTGAGCTTTGGTGATTGAAGGGTTCCTCACGCCTGACCGATGTGGCGAGGGTCTTGAGCTCACGTCGCCTAGCTGTTTGCTGCGGAGTGGTTCAAGTCCCCGGTATCGTGCTGCCGTCCGACGTGGAGGGTAAGGCTCTAGTGATTGTCGTGTCCTGAGCGCACGCTTCGGCGCTGTAGCAACATCCAGCCGAGCGGAGCGCTGTGGCCATGGAGCGTGGCTTTGAAGCACTGTCAGAAAGTCCGGCGTCGAGCGAGGCCATTCGTGAGCATCGCGCTTGTACGTCATGGGTCTTGCTCTCCTCGGGCCTTGATCATGTCGAGGAGAACCAGCATTCTCTGTGCAGAACAGTCCATGATTGTACCTGCATCCTCATCTTCCTTTTTCCGATCCTTGGTCTTCTTCCGTCCGTCAAATGCTAGTTTGTCCTTGCGTGCCTTGATGCCATCTTCAACTACTCCCCTTAATGCGTCGGTATATATCAGGCCCCCAGTTCGCCAAAGCAGACGGAACAGATCCTCGATCAGCAGAGACACTTTCGCGTTGTCGGTGGCTGAGGTGGTATTGGCGGGATATGGCGCATAGTGAGTCTCGAAGTCCGTCTGAGTGAGCGCGTCTCGGTCGTAGGCGGGTGCTGCACTGGCCAACAATGGACGGAGCAGCATCTGGTCTAGCGAACTCTGCTCATTTACGCCCAGCCAGTCTTGGCCCGAGCACCCAGTGAAGACGAGCTGTTGGAAGACTGGCAGAGGTAGCGGTCGAAGAAACTCGGTGTACAGATCGAAGAGGTTCTCAATGTCGAGGAAGGTTTTTGGGGAGACTAGCGAGAGGTGTACTAGCAGGGCCAGCATGCGCTTGCGTATTTGGATGCTTTCTATGCCACCAAAGGCTGCTAGTGCTGAAGACATGCCAGAGGTACCAGCTACGCCGCTTTCGTTCTCCGCGTTTGAGGGTTGTCGACTCGTTGTTCTGGAGCGTGCTGCCGTCGCATTCCTGGAGCGAGATAATGAGCCTCCGGCTGGGCTGTCTACGTCCGAATTCGAGTCATTGTAATAGTCGCCATACTCGCCGGCCTCAAGATCCAGCTTTGACTTCTTCTTCGCCTGATCACCTTCGTCTTCTTGCTTCCGTTTGGGAGGTTTCGTCTCCTTCCTCCAGATCTCGACGAATTCTCCAGTGCTTCGTGGACTGCCATCGGCCAGTATTGCCCTCATCACTCTCCTCTTGTTGTTGCGTCCTTCACCTATGACGCTAAGATATTGGGCTAGTATACTTTCTGCAGCCGTTCCGCCTTCCGCGTATAATTCAAAGTCTTGTCTGATCGCATTCAGCATCCAATCTAAGAGAGGCAAGTATCTGTTCCACCTCTGGCGGTGAAGAACTGAGCAATTGAGAGCCCAACCGACAAGATGCCAGAAGTCTTCAGCATTGGCCCATAGCGCTGCCCTGCCTGCATATGAGCTTCTGATTTTAACTTCATCTTCTTCACTTTCGTCATCTCCAAAGCCTCTGCTACTGCCGCTTTTCTTCGCGCTTCGCCTCGCACGTGAAAGGCTCTGTCCTCTTTGCGGCGTAAAGACACAAGCATGAGCTAGCCCGCTGGCCCTAACACCGACCACGTGTAGCAGCCTTCTCAGGTAAGCGAGAGCGGCATCAGCGGCTTCGAGCTTCTCCACGTCTCGTGTCCTAGTTGTCAAGCTTGGGTGTATCGACACTGTGACTGCAAGTGCGATGAATTTGGGTGGCGGTATACGGCTGGGTAAGGGACGGTGTGCGCTTGTGCCTGAGGTGAGGACATGGGTGAGCTGAGAGAAGGCGTGTGGATAGAGCTCTTCCTCGAGCGTGACACCGATGGTGTCGAGGAGGGCTGTAGGAATTGGTCTGGTGTCACGGCTCTGCACCTCGCTCGATGGTGAAGTATGAAGCATTGGAGCCATGTTGGCCTATCGTGCTGATGGCCCCAACGAGGCGGGATTGAGCGTCCGTTCCAGTCGCCATGAAGCGTTCATGTGAAGTCGACCGGACGCTCGAGTCGCGACCAAGCGCGTCACAGCGATAAGATCAGCCACGCGCTATCACGTGCGCTGAGCTTTCCCTCTCGGCTGGAATCGAACTTTGGATGCAGCACTATATACAGTACTTCAACCTCGAGAGCTACACCGCATTCACAACCAAAGTAAGGCACCACCACACTCATTCGTGCATTAGAAACTTCGCCGGTTCAGCAATTTGGCTGGAAAGCGCCCATCTCCTTCCGTCTCCCGCCAAGATGCCCAAATTCTTTTGCGACTACTGCGATGTCTACCTCACCCACGACTCCATGTCCGTCCGACGCGCACACAACAGCGGGCGCAATCACCTCCGAAACGTCGTCGAATACTACCAACAGATTGGCCAAGAGAAGGCGCAGAGTGTGATTGACAGCATCACTAGCGCATATGGAGCAGAGGGACAGACTGCCCCTGGGATGATGGGCGCAGGCATGGGCGTCATGGCTGGTGCGCCAGGCGTGGGCGCGCCACCTGGAGGAGGGATGGGCGGCTTTCCGGGGGCTATGCCCAGTTTTGGTGGACCGCCAATGCCAGGTGCGGAACGTGTCAGACACGCAGGAAAAGAGAGGCCATATGCTGACTGGGGATCGTACAGGAATGCCACCAATGCCCTTCGGACGGGGAATGCCACCGCTTCCACCTGGGTAAGTACTACGTACGCTAGAGCCGACTCTCGAGCCACAGTCACCAGCAGCAGGCTTTCAGTCTGCATCCAATTTGGACTTTGCTAACCAACAGTACAGATTCCCGCCACCACCGCAGGGCTTCCCGTGAGTCCTCCACTGCCCCTTGATCAATATGCCACACTTACTGATGTACTTCAGACCTGGCTTCAGCCCCGCTAACATGCCTTTTCCTCCACCGACGCCTTCAGGCTCAGGCCCGCCCGCTGGCTCGCCGGCAGGAGCTATGCCGTTTGCGCCGCCCCAAGGGATCTCAGGCTTCCCACCAAACATGGCACCCCCAGGCGGGCCCTCTCCCGCACCACCGGCTATGGGTGGACCACCGAGACTGCCGGGCATGGGTAGGCAGGACTCGAGATAGGATTCTTCGTAGTGGGACTCTCTTACCGGTAGCCATGTTGGGTAGAATGGTGAGAGGCCTGCATCTCATAAGGATTCAGCTCTTTTGATTTGCCGACGTACAAGTGAGGAGAGAAGAGTTGACGTATTAGCGAGGCGTTTGGCGCAGGATCTGCAAACGGGACCTCGCGCAGGGACGATTCCACATGCGCTTTACGAGCAGTGACAGCCAATTGATTCGTAGGTTCTACGACGGCGATTCCTCGAATGACGATGGCCGTGCCAAGATGCTCTGTGCGAATGCGCTGGGAGTCACTGGTGGCACTGTCGAACGGAGCGAATTCAGCACCTCTTACTCTCGTCGACTGGTCGCTGGACGCATACAGCCCTCATAATCATGCTGCCGGGAGATACAGAAATCAACGCTCGCCTCGGCAGTAAACGGTTGCGGACAACTCAGAGTCGGAGGTTCGCACGCGCAGTGGTAGTGGAGGGTCCTTGGCCAGTAACGGCTTGTCAAACGTCGTCGACAGCCGTACGGGTCGTCCTGCTAGCGCATTGACCATTGGTCAAGAGCACGCCTCTGCTTCGAGACTATTGAATGTTTCGA
Organism: Salinomyces thailandicus; assembly: GCA_005059885.1. Classification (NCBI taxonomy): domain Eukaryota; kingdom Fungi; phylum Ascomycota; class Dothideomycetes; order Mycosphaerellales; family Teratosphaeriaceae; genus Salinomyces; species Salinomyces thailandicus. The sequence continues at coordinate 445,402 of NAJL01000010.1, forward strand.
TGTGGGACACCTCCAAGTCAGCCTGATGTCATTGACGTCTATCAAGGAGTTTCGCAGGGTCACTGTCAATAGACTTTGCTATAGCCGAAAAAGAGGCACTTCTTGTCCGAGACGACGACCCGCAGTCTTTCAATGGTGTCGCTACAAGTCAACTGGTCGCCGTCATCGTCAAGCATGCCGTGGAATCGCCATATCGTTCACCGTGACAAATGCCTGAATGCGATCCCGATTGCAACATTGAAGGGCGGCTAGGGATGAGCTAGAGTGTCGATCTCTGACCCGCAATAATTGGGTTCCAGGTTGGCCGCAGGACGTTATTCGGAACCCGTTATAACAAGCCACCCCACCTCCTCACTTCACGCTTCACACTTTCAGCCCGTCGACCAAACGACGCGCGATAAGACTTCCACGTTAATTTGGTTCGAAACTTGCTTCGACCAGGCTGTTGTTTCTCGCCTTGACGGACGGTGATGTCGGTCGTTCAACGACGTAGTAGTGGACACATCCTTGCGCGAGGGCAGCGCGGGCCCTGGTGTGGACTTTTCAATCGATTTCCGCCTCGCTCATCGCGGTCAGTACGTACCGCCTGTTACCGTGTTCAAACACCGCAGAGCTACGGTCTTGTCGAGCGTCAATTTAGTGGCGCAAATAGGAGGACCATGCAGTAGAAAAAGAGCTGAGCTCTCTCGTTGGTCCTTTACTGTGCCTTGTTCGCTGCTGCTTTGTACATGCTCGCCGGGCTCTCGTTGTGCATGACTTCTTAGCAGACTATAGGCACTCTAAGGTGTTGCAGTCTTTGCCGATCACGCATTCTGCCCACTGATGCACGATCTATCAATTTTCCATCTGAAGGGCAGCCAGCGTAGGCTAATGCTTAGATAGTGTTCTACTTCCACTTGGCCACTCAAATACATAGACCTCTATATCCATACGATCTACTGAGGCACAAGAGACTGTAGCAGACTACAAGCCAGAACACCGCGAGTAGCGCCGGCTCACATCATGTACCTACAGTACCTACTAAAGGTGCCTGTCAGCGCACTGGCATTGCTGGTGTCGAGCGGAGATGTTGGCTTGTAGTCGCAATCCCACCGATCTGCATGTACGCAAAGGTCAAAGGACTATTGACGCCGCCGACCTTGTTTTGTGCATCTGTCGACAGCTGCACACCTTTGCAGAGGTGCTCGTGGGCCCAGTACGCCCGTAATGTCCGCATATCCCGGTTAGTGACGCCTCCTAGGGGTTGGGTGGAACAGACGAGCTTGGTACGAGGGGCATTGGCTGCCGACGTTGAGCCCCAGTAGTTGTTATCGCATTGAACGCAGACTTCTTCGATCTTCTTGGAGGCTGGATTCCATGCATCTCAAATCGTGGTGTCGGCGAGGTCTTCTCCCGCTCCTGGCTGAGAAGGTGAGAAGGGAATGCCACCATGCAGCGGCGTACGTCGTTCGATCCAACGTCGCAAGAATATGGTCACTGGTAGCTCGGTTGCGTGTGCCGGGCCTGCGTACGTTCTCAGCTGAGTCTCGGCCAGATCCATAGGGAACCCTTCTGAAAGCACCGTCTCGCCAATATTGTAAATGTCGTACTACAAAGCCGGGCTCAGCGTTAGGAAGTATCATTGAGAGTTCGCTAGATCAAGAGGATGAAGTCTTCGCTGCGCCAGAAAGCCGCGGTAATGTATTGTTCTTGTTTGTAGATGAAGCAGATGATCGGGCGGATAATGGAAAGATCGATAGTAAGGGATTGATACGTCGGAGATGTTCAAGGGATGGTGCTGTGGCGGTGCGCGGGAATGGAAGAATTGCTATGAGGCTGGAGATGAAGTTAGCTGGAGTAGCATGGCGCGGCGAAGGCTAGATAGTGAACAAGCTATTATTCTCAAGAGAGTCCGAAGAGTGGATTGATGCAGTGTTGATCAGAATATATAGATTGAGAACACTGATGACAGTAAGATTCATTGAAATGATGTTGATCAAAGTGATGTTGACTGAGGCGATGTTGGAGGAGGTGATGTTGATTGTGGCGATGAGTTGTAAAGACGATGTTGATCGGGGTATCCTAGTGTTGAATGAAATGAGGAATGGTGGAGGCCGAGAAGATTTGTTTGATGTTGATGTTGCCAATTGACTGAGGTGATACTAGTTGGCAGTCAATGTTGATCGAAGTGTTGTTGTTGATGGAGGAGGTGTTGATGGAAGAAGTGTTGATGGAGGAAGTGTTGATGGGGGGAGTGTTGATGGAGGAGGTGTTGGTGGAGGAGGTGTTGATGGAAGTAGTGTTGATGGGGGGAGTGTTGATGAAGGAAGCGTGATTGTTGATTGATGAAGGAAGTGTTGATGAAGGAAGTGTTGATGAAGGAAGTGTTGATGAAGGAAGTGTTGATGAAGGAAGCGTGATTGTTGATTGATGAAAGAAGTGTTGATGGAGTTATTGTTGATGAAGGAAGTGTTGACTGAAGAAATATTGCTGGAACATTAGTTGAGGATCTGTTGGTTGAGTAAGTTTTGATTGAGGAAAGTGTTGAAGTAATGTGCAAAGAGTCGTACAGGCTATTAAATGCTGTATAGATTGCGAAACCCGAAGAAACCACGATTTAGAGCCATTTTCTTAACAAAGAAGATTGCTGAAATGACTGTCCAAAAATCCTGTCCTCCCCATTTCCAAAATTCAAAGCGCCGGATTGATATACTACTCTCTTAGAGCATGGCGGCGAACGGGCAAGGCGCCTCCGGTGCGGCAGTCTCCTGGACGTCACGGGCAAGGATGCCGCCAAGGAGGCCGGTGGTGGGCAGGTTGACGCCGAGGCTGACGGAAGGAAGGGCCGTCACGACTGGCAGCGCAATCAGACCTGCGGCCTGAGCCTCAAGGACCGCGTTGGCGCAGGAGCAGATCGACATTGGGTCAACCGTGGCGGTAGGGGTCGGGAGCAAGTTGGAGATGATGCTCGAAACGACACTGTGAGGTGAGTCAGTATGAGGTGATATGTTATTTGGGGTTGAGGGAGATAATGCATACCCAGTTGGGAGGAGAGAGGTTGGGACGACGGTCGGGTCAATCGTCAGCGTCAAGTCGGTGGGCAAGTCGCTGACGGGGATCGCCGTCGCGGTGGGGAGAATGTCTGTGGCCGTAGCGAGAATGCTAGAGATAACATCGGTTGGCAGGATGCTGGTGGGGACCGCAGTGGGCAACAGAGCCGTGGGGTTCTGGTTGATGATGCTCGTAAGGATGTCGGTTGGCACAAGCGACGACGGAACTGCGGTTGGCAGAGCGACGGTCGGGAGAGCTTCCGTGATCTCAGAGATAACACTGCTTAGGATACCTGTAGGGATGTCCGAGGTCGGGATAGCCGTCAGGTCGGTAGGCAGAGTCGGGACAGCGCTCAAGATCGACGAGATCACATCAGTCGGGAGGCTGACGGTCGGGATAGCCGTAGGGGCAGTGTACGTTGGCAGAGCGATAGTCGGGAGCGCGTCGGTAATCTCAGAGACTACGCTGCTAAGGATACCCGTAGGGATGACCTCAGTCGGGATAGCGGTCAGGTCGGTAGCCAAAGTCGGGACGGCGCTCAGGATCGACGAGATCACGTCCGTAGGAAGGCTGACGGTCGGGATAGCCGTAGGCACAACGATAGTCGGCGTAGGAAGAGCGTCCGTAATCTCAGAGACTACGCTGCTAAGGATACCCGTAGGGATGACCTCAGTCGGGATAGCGGTCAGGTCGGTAGCCAAAGTCGGGACGGCGCTCAGGATCGACGAGATCACGTCCGTAGGAAGGCTGACGGTCGGGATAGCCGTAGGCACAACGATAGTCGGCGTAGGAAGAGCGTCCGTAATCTCAGAGACTACGCTGCTAAGGATACCCGTAGGGATGACCTCAGTCGGGATAGCGGTCAGGTCGGTAGCCAAAGTCGGGACGGCGCTCAGGATCGACGAGATCACGTCAGTCGGGAGGCTGACGGTCGGGATGGCGGTGGGCAGGTCGACAGTGGTCGGCAGAGCGATGGTCGGGTCCAAGAGCGAAGTCACTTCCGAGATGACACTGCTCAAGATATCCGTAGGAATAACAGAGGTCGGAAGAGCAGGTGCGTCAGTCGGGATCGTAGGGACAGCACTCAGGATCGACGAGATCACGTCCGTTGGCAGGTAGCTAGTAGGAAGGGCAGTCGGCAGAGCGTAAGTTGGGTCCAAGAGCGAGGTAACATCCGAGATGACACTGCTCAGGACGTCCGTGGGGATGACGGCCGTCGGCAGGGCGGGGGTGTCAGTCGGAATCGTTGGGATAGCGCTCAAGATGGACGAGATCACGTCGGTCGGGAGGTCGCTAGTTGGGATGGCAGTCGGCAGAACGATAGTCGGGTCCAAGAGCGAGGTGACGTCCGAGATGACACTGCTCAAGACATCCGTAGGAATGACGGCCGTAGGCAGGGCGGGGGTGTCAGTCGGAATCGTTGGGATAGCGCTCAAGATCGACGAGATCACATCCGTGGGGAGGACATCGGTAGGCAGGGCAGTCGGCAGAACCAGGGTCGGGCTGACGATGTCGGAAATCACACTGCTCAAGATGTCCGTAGGGATGACCTCAGTCGGGAGGGCCGGAGTGTCAGTCGGGATCGTAGGAATAGCGCTCAAGATCGAGGAGATCACCTCAGTCGGAAGGCTAACCGTCGGGATAGCGGTGGGCGCAGTGAAATCCGGGTTCAACAGCGAGGTAGCATCCGAAAGCACGCTGCTCAGGACTGAGGTAGGAACAAGCGAAATCGGAAGATCGGTTCCGTCAGTCGGGAGGGTAGGCACGGCGCTCAGGATCGAGGAGATGACATCAGTCGGCAACGAGGCCGTTGGTACAGCCGTTGGCAAGGTCGGGAGCACAGAGCTGATGTCTGAGATCAAGCTTGGCAAGATATTGGTTGGGATGGCCGTGACCGGGATGCTGGCATCAGTCGAGAGAGTAGGGATAGCGCTCAAGATCGAAGAGATCAGGCCAGTCGGGAGAATGCTGGTGGGCAGGGCAGTCGGGAGGACGACAGTTGGTCCGTAAGAGCCAATGGTGCTGATAGGTCCAGGCGCTGTGACTTGCGAGAGGACGCTGCTCAAGATGCTAGTCGGAAGGGCCGAAACAGGAAGGCTCGGCGCATCCGTCGGCAGCGTGGGAAGCGCACTCAGGATGGAGGAGACCACGTTGGTCGGCAGGATGTCGGTCGGGACCGCGGTGGGCACAACGACGCTGGGAGAGACAACCTGCGAGATGACACTGCTCAGGATGCTGGTCGGCAGGACCGAAACCGGAAGGCTCGGTGCGTTGGTCGGCAGCGTTGGGATCGCACTCAGGATAGAGGAGACAACATCGGTCGGCAGGGCGCTGGTCGGCACCGCGGTGGGAAGAGCGACGGTGGGAGAGACCACCTGCGAGATCACACTGCTCAAGATGCTGGTCGGCAGAACCGAAACCGGAAGGCTCGCTACGTTGGTCGGCAGCGTAGGGATTGCGCTCAGGATCGATGAAACCACAGCCGTCGGCAGAATGTTCGTCGGCACCGCAGTTGGGACCACAACGGTCGGGGTGGTAGCACGAGAGACCACGCTGCTGAGCACACTAGTAGGAAGGAGCGTGGCTGGAATGCTCTGAGCAGTCGACAGAGTGGGGACCGCGCTGATGATCGATGACAGCACACCCGTCGGCAGGATGTTCGTTGGCACTGCAGTGGGAACAGTAACAGCCGGAGCAGAGGTCGGAATCGTCAGCATCGTGGTTGCTGGGTTCGGGTTCAAGATCGAAGATAGCAGATCTCCGGGAATGAGACTGGTCGGTAAGATACCGAGACCAGCGGCCGATGTGCCCAGCTGCAAAGCGCCGGTGACACAAGGGCAGACGCTGACTGCAGCGGAAATACCATCCTGGCCGACGCTGGCGCCGGCAGACACTGGTACATTCGCCGAGACTCCAGCGGAGACGACGGAGGCTGCACTGACACCGACGGTGACCGGGACAGACGTCGCGACGTTAGCAGTGACCGTCGAAGGGCCAGCAGAGACCACGACGGCGGGTGCAGTCGATGCCTTCTTGGTGGTGGTTGCCGCACCAAGTGACAGGAGGGTGTTGCCCCCAAGGCCGATGACCAGAGGGGAGGCGTCGACGACGGCGGCCAAGGCCGCAGCCATAGCGAAGGACTTCATGATTCAGCAGAAAGATGAACGAAAGGCGGAAGGTGATGTAGAAGGCCCAAGGTCGGAAGGAAGTTGTGGCTGCTGATGGAGAAAGAAAGGTGTGAGAAGGAGATCTTCATGGTCTTACTTATACTGACCTGACCGCTGTCTGCCAGATACTGGCATGTCTCGCTGACGTAGTCTCGACCTTTCGATTCTCCATGCGCTGTTGGTCGATACGATGGTATCAAGACTTGGCACCGCGTCTAGACTCCATCAATACTACCAAACATCCAGACCGGACTCGGACACAGCTGCCTCCAGATTCTCTCCTCAGTAGGAGCTTTCACCTGTAGAGAGCTGGAGGCCTAGAGATCGAGGGTCCCGATCGACACAGTATAGTCCGTGGTACCTGGCAATATCTGGTACAGAGGGTCTTGGCGAAGCCATATAGGTCAATTGAGTTGACAGGTCCAGATTCGGTCATGACAGAGCGGGATGGCCGTTTTGGGGGTCGGTGCCCTGGCTCAAACGGGGCGTTGTAACGGTAGCCACGGCTCTTAACAGCTCGGCCTAAGATCCGATTCTCTTGTGCATCTCTGTTCGTCGAGACCTCACAGGCTCTGGTTGGGTGACGAAATGGTTCTGGACTACCGGGCGCTCGCCAGTTCACGAAGGATCACCGGCGGGCACTCAATAGGTTATGGATCCGTAGCATGGATCTCCATGAGGTCACGAAGAGACAAGTCGTCATTCTCCCCCTCGATACATCATATGATTGTGCTTATGCCAGTCGTTCGCTATCTGCATCGCATCGCATTGCATTGCATTACAGTGACATGTGCTGCCGGCAGAGCTCGGTGTCTGTCGGTAAGTCAGCAAAGTATTATACCGTTTCTGCATGGATGTTTGCGCGATATGCAGATCGATTTCCGGGAGATGTCCTCTTGTGTGGAGTCGACTCGACTCGCTATGCCGCCCGCTTCGATGATCGCGTAAGACTGCTACTACCTTATCGACTGCTGGCTAGACTAAAGCCATCTCCCATATTCAACGCGTGAGCGGGTCGAGATTGCCAGTGGCTTCGTGAGAGGTGACGCACATTGGGCCTTGCGGCGCCTCCCGTTGCCTCTGCTCGGCCAATGTAGCCAAAAAGGTGAACGCAAGTAGTCGAGTGTCCAGCAAGAGAGACTTTCAGCCGCCTCAATGCAAAGATAATATAGCATCAGTAAGGTGGACGGGACACTTCGAAGACTGGTGGTCGAAGACAGGAGGTGTGGCTGGGGTCATGGAGCGGACAGTCCCGCTGTCTTAGCGGCCCGAAGACCTTATCGGCGCGCGAGGGTCAGCCCGTCCGACCTCCTCGATGCTTCTGTGCGTGAACCATGGAGATCGCCGTGGCCCGTCGAGCTTTCAGCCGAGATCTGAACGGTATCGCGGTCCGCCCAGCGTCGACAGAACCTTCCCACAACTCTAAGTGCGGCCCATCTCCACAAGCTTGCCCAATCGGGCGAGCTTCAGAACGTGGGAGGCCGGTACTATAGCACGCTGTCTATACAACTTCCCTTTTAAGGATGACCATCCAAAAGACGCACGCACTAATCCGCTCATGATGCCGCTCTCCACTGTGGCCGGTGGGGTTGATCGTGGCCTAGGGTCTCTGCCCTAGGAACTGTCATGAGGTGTCAGGAACGGCCCCGAGCGGGCCAGACACACCACACACGAAGTACGTGCCGTGTCAGCCGATTGGTAGCGAGCATTCGTCCCTCATACTGTAGCCGAGGGCGGCTACGTCTTTGGACCCCAATAAGTCCCCGTAATAAGACGCACACGGCGGTACTGCCAATGATGCCTCGAGCGCGAGAGTCGACTGAACTGGAAAATCGAGAGCCTCAGTAGGTTGAGGTCATGATGAAGACGAGCCACGGTTGACTATACACGGCACGTATGTAGTCTGTAAGGCCATACTCACGACCTCGCCTAGTTTTCCTCAAAGCGCCAGGCGACTTGAATGTTCACGGTAAGTGGCGTGCTATCAGTGAGTGGTAAGGCGACCACGCTCCACTTCTTCTTGGAGGGGCTGACATTGAGTACTATCTCAGTGCCTGGGTAAGTGCGCCACACTCCAGACATTGGAGTGGCCGACGTCGACAGTAGGTGACGTGCCATCAGTACGTGGGTGAGTCGGCCACGCCCCAGTCATGGGAAAGGTCGAAGTCCACGGTAGGTGGCGTGCCATCAGGATGCGGGTAGGTCGGTCATGGGCCAATCCTTGGAATGTACCTCCTCCACCCTGACACCCACGCCGGCCTTTCTTCTCCGCCGAGTCATCATTTGCTTGGCTGGCTGAAGATGTCTGGCCCGCTTCCTCTACACACGGCATGCAGCCGGCTATCCGCCTCCACTTGCTTGCTGTATCCTTTAGTCTATGCATCCTTTAGTCTGACAAGCCTGGACCCTCCTATCCATGGTTTGTTCAGTACTACGCGAAGCGGTGTAGCGATAGCCAATCGAGACTCCACGCAGCATGGAGAATCCTGCAGCTTCGGTGAAGCCGAAGCGCCCAGGCGTCCCAAAGAACATACAGAGTCTCTGGGACGCTGGTCGATTCTACGATACAGTTGACAAGCGTAGATGACAGTGGGGGAAAACGTCTTCGCGACGACTGATGAAGATCACTTTCCCTAAACGCTCGCTCGTTTCCTCAGGCCAGGATCGAAGAATGACGCCATGTAAAGGCAGTTTTACAGTTTCCTGCACCCAAGATTATGCCAGATCTTGTTCACGAACCCTGGTCTTGCCTTGCCTTGCTTTCCGTAGGACATGGAGTCCCACCGCTCCATTCAGGCTCTTCTGGCTTCCCAGCCTACCCTCGCGACGCGGCTGCCTAACAGTAAGCATCCTCCTATTAGCAAGCTCGCCGCAGCGAGAATTTGCGCTCCTAGATAGGGGTGGTCGAGAGCTTTGTCTGTTCTGTAGCTAATCAGTGCACCTCCGATCGGTGTTCCGAGGAGACAGGCCAAACCCACGCAGGTGAAAATCCCACCAGCTTTGAGACCCATCCGATTGCTCGCTAATCGACTGGCCTGGCTCTCATTGCGAGACAGAGGATCTAAGCCAGCAGCTTCAGCTGTTGGTTCGAGGCAGAAAGTGTAGACTGCTGGTGCGTACAGCACTTGTATACCAGCCGAGACGAAGCCGTAGAAGCATGCCATTACGGTCAAGGTTCCTTTGTTGTGCTCGCCGGAAGCTATCCAAAGGCCGATGGCCGCCGCACTGAGGAAGATGCTAGGTATGATAGTATTGAGCGGTCCAATACATTTGTCCGAGATGAGTGCTGGCAGGAAGCGACCGGGTAGATTCGCCGCTAGCATGAAGATCAGAAGGTTGGTAGCCGCTGTGTTAGACATCTTGAGAACGGTGGATGCGAAAGACACCATGTAGACGAAGCCAAAGTAGACGCCCATGAAGGCGAAGAACATGCCACTGGCGGCAAGCAGGTAAGACGTCGACAGACTTGTTCTCAGAACGGTCAGTCTCCTCTTCAAGCCCTTGACGGCAGGCGTGGAGGTGGACGACCAATGTGCCTGGCGCCGCATCTTGAAAATCAAGTTAGGAGGAATCATCGTCGCTGCTGCCACGCCACCCAATATTCGCATGGTAGTGGCGAAGCCGTGGCTGATCAAGAAGTGCCTCGCAAGCAACACGTAGACGATGCCTCCCACGCAGCTCCCTGCAGCGCCTAGACCCATAGCGATGCCTATCTTCCTCTCGTCGAACCAGGTCATCAATGCTACGATACCAGAGCAGAAGACCATGCCCATGCCGAGGCCGGTCACCAGACCCTGCGCAAGCCAGAGGCTCCAGAGCTCTTTGCACCATGACGTAGCGAAAATGCCGATCATCATGACTAGCGTCCCGGCATGGAACATGAGTCTGAAGTAGCCCTTATCGACGAGCCTGCCGACCGGCACGCCCAGGCCGAACACCAGAGCTAGTTGCGTACTTCCAATCCATGCAATGGCGCTTGGCGTGGTGTGGGGGAGGTAGTAGCTCTCGTAGTATGCCTGGAAGAGGCCGTATGCATTAGCCATGCCCCAGCAATTGAACACGACTAGGAACGCCGCTGTGGCGTGCAGCCAAGCGGTGCGACCATTCTGTGGCTCCAAATTTGGGCTGATCGGCGGCAACGGCTTATCACGCAATGTAGAGATTGACGTTGTCGAGCTTCTAGGTGGCGCCAGAGGCCGACCCAGGCCCAAGAATTGGTGCTCTCTAATGTGATGCTCGTGTCCGCGCGTAGTGTTGAGCAATTCAACAGGATACATGACGTCGCTTGACGTGAGTGAAATTCTCGACAGTGCGGACTGTAGGGTCCTTGGGGGCGGCCGTGGAGACAGTGTCGTACCAGCTTCTGGATCGCGACTGTACTGATTGATACCCATGTCCGATACACTCATATGATTTTCGATCTTCGACGTCAGGCCACCGTAGGCGCGTGGAGGCGCGGTTGGAACCTGCAACCGTGATGGGCGAGAACGATGAATGATCGGCTGTGTGAATGGTTAATTGGCGTCCTCTCTACTTCTGCGGAGGCCAGGTTGGAGCGGGGCAGGCATAAGGGATTCGGCAATGCTTGGTTCGTACAAAGTCGCAGTCTCCGTCTTTGAGATGGTGGAGACTCGCTTGGAGGGAGTCATGATGACGGCGAAGGGATCGAATGTACGATTGCCGATGACCTCTCTCGGCGTGTCGTTCAAGCACGTATCGTCCTTTCCTACCCAGGTCTCTACTGTTGATGGTGTTGTAGAGTACTCAGGAGATTTCGCGACAGGATCCAAGTCATGCGGTACGCCATGACGCCAGTCCATGGCACTCGGCAGACGCAGTAAAGTGCTGCGCCGTTTGTGCTTGACAATCCACTGAAGCGCGGCAATTCCTGGAGAGCACACTGGTTGCGACAAATGTTGCAAGGTTAGTGACTGCTGTTCAAGATTAGGTTGTGTGCAATGCTTGAGGACACAGCAGGCGATGTTGCTTCGTGAACGCAGAGACATGACGCATGACAACAAGACAACATCCCATGACCAGCCTGATTGTATGCGCTGTCTCTCGGTCAACTGACTCGGCCATTGAGGCAGACTTGCCACGGCCGCCTCCAGCCGACAGCATGCTCGCTCTAGACTTCTCACGGGCGCAAAAGATGATAGGATGGCGCAAGAAGTCAGGTGAGAAGGTTAGCCACTCCACGATAATCCGATCTGTCGACAGGACGGAAAATCCGTTCATTTGCGCTGCTCCGCAGCGCGCCGGTGTTGATATTGCACACGTTCGACGGCGTCTCGAAAGGGCGATATAATCGCTACTGCGGAGTGCGATGCTCGCTGAGAAGATCAGCAGAGGCGCCACGCAGGTCCATTCCCTTTCAAAGCATGCTGCGATATAGATGAAGTCGAGCGTTATGTGCAGGGGAGGAAACGTTCCGTCCCATCTGAGCCCGCCCAGTGGAAGTCTGATGCGTGGATGCCTGAGGTTCTGAGGTCCCTCGGATCCAGCTCCGTTCAGTACCTCCTACTTCGTCCTGTACGTACCCCAAAGCAACTCTCCGATCTACATGTGTCCCGTTACCTTAGTATCTCCCGAGCAAGGAGTATATGCCATGTCATATGCCAGGCCACCTGCATGCTCCAAAGTATTGATCGACGCGATCATCGCGCGACGATCTCGGCGCCGTACGACAACACATGCCGAGTGCTAGCTACCACCAATCGCAACACACAGTACTGAGAGCGCAAGCAGCCCGTCTCGACAGCTTCCCGGGCCATCAGTCAGTAGGGTGACGGTAAAAGGGCGACAATTAAGCCGAGTTGAACGAGACCATCTAAGAACGCGAAGGGTTTGGACAGCTTTGCAGCGTGGAAGGTCATTGCCAGTCCTCAAGGTGCAATTGCGGTACGGGCCTTTCACTCCACGTCTGTCCGCACTGGCTTCGTCAAAGACCGCAGCGTTGCCCGCCATGAGCACGTTTCACGGCTGTGAGACTTACAAAGGGCTGACTTGAGGTGACTGCCAGCATTGCGTGCCGGGACCGCTACGTATCTGGCCGAAGACACGCCTACATGTACAACGTTTCGTGTACCGGTATTGGATTTCCCAGGCGAGCAAAGGCTCCTTGTGTTACGCCAGACATTCTGACGCCTTCATAGCAGTCGACGTCGCTCCTGGAGTCGCTTTTGATCAGACCAGAGGAGGTACATCGATACCTCAGGTGAGGTACGCGAGCAAGTTCAGGAAGTGTGGCCGATGTCTGTCACAGAGACTGGGTGTAGACGGAGGTGGTACATTCGTGTTGCAGGTTCAGTGGGCCACCCAAGGAGTATACATGTAGTCTGGAGCGATTGAAGTCCCTACCCCTACCGAGCCCAGCGATACATGCGTAAGACCTGATTAGATAAGGCGAGCAGCCGGCTACCTAAGGGACGTTTAGCCTCTCTGACTTGGCAGAATCCTGAAACGTGCAAGCTGCATTGCCCAGACGCCTATTAGTGCGGAAAGGAGAGCCGGGCCGAGCTTTTTCCTCCGAGTCAAGTGAGTCTGCATCACTTTTACACTGATTGACGATTTGATGAAGAGCCTCAACACCGATCGTTGCTCGTAGTGAGGACGGCGAGCCTTGTGGAAGTGTAGTGGGCAATGCCCTTGAGTTCCTTGTAACCATCGTGCGAACGCGTTGATGTCAATTACCTTAGTGATCGCACGGCTAGGTGCATAACATCCCGGACAAGCGCAGTACGGCACATGCATCTGATTCAGAAAGTAAAACAAGCCCGAACTGACGCCCGGCGGCCGCTTGTTGTTACCCGTGAAGTGTGAACTTACGCTATACAGGCAACACGCTGTCGCGCGTTTGGGACCTCATACGCGCCCCCGTCGTCCTGTCACAAAGAGCGCCACTGGGCTTCGTGATAGGTCGGCGCGCTGTTGATTGCGTGCAGCACCGCCAGCAGGCTCCTCCCGCCACATCGGACCCATTCAACCCGTCATCCCCGAATCCCGTAGGCGCATCTCCTGCAGGCCCAGCAGGCTCCGGGAAGGGCGCTCACTGGCACCACCCAGACTCCGCAGAGGACGAATGGCGTCTCGACACACCCAGCCTTATGCTCAGCATGACTACCCCTCCGTCTCGTCTCTGCCCATCACCGCGCCCATCTCCCGCGCGTCGCTCTCCGACTGGCACGATGAGGACTTGAGAGAGCCGGTCGTGTCGCCCATCATGTCGCGCACCCCGAGCGTCGCGAGCAATGATCGCTTCTCAGCTGTCTCCGGCCTGACCTCGACGACGCAGTTCCCGAGCAGCGGGCACCTCCAGCATGTCCACCCGCAGCCGGCATACGTCGCCCGCTTTGGCGCAACCCAGGTGGTGAGCGAGCACCGTCCGGTTGGCAGGCGGCCCTCCAGCAGCGAAGACGACGGTGACCGAATCAACAATGACGATGTCAAGTTCTCAACCCCCGCATTGGCGCTTGTCAATGCTTTCCTGGACTATCTGCTGCTCAGCTTCCTCTCGACGGCACGATCGACCAGCCTGCACGCGCTCAAACCTGCCGTCACGAAAGTGCTGAAGGGGAGACTAGCCCGCGATGCAATCGCAAGTGCGGAAGAGGAGCTGCAGGAGCTGTTAGCAGGAGGCGAGGAGGAAGAGGAAGAGAACACCAAGCAGAATACCGCAGACAACAATAGGCGATGGGATCTGGAGCTGGTGTGGAAGCGGACAAGGCTGCGGGTCATGGTGTACATGCGGCTAGGCGAGATGGAAGACGATGACGAGGAGAGATACGTCAAGGAGGAAGAGCTGTTTCAAGGCATGGAACGTAGGTTCAGCCAAACGTTTGGCCTCGTCTCCTGGGCTGCTGCCATCTTCTTGACCGGGGTGTTGGAGTACGTAGCGGAACAAATACTGCAGGTAGCCGGCGCTGCAGCGCACACCCGTGCTAGGAGACAAAGCCGTAGTGCAGCCCGTGTTGCCGCGTCGCTGCCGTCCGCGATGCGTGCGAACGGCCGGGGGACGCAGAGAGTGGTGACGGTCGAGGAGCACGACGTTGAGAAGGTGGCTTTACACTCCACCCTCGGCCGTCTTTGGCGCACATGGCGGAAATCGTTGCGGGCGAATGCGCAGACTTCAACGCCTACTCACAGATTCAGCAGATCCAGCAACGACAACTACTATTCCGCAATGAGCATGCGTAGAGGTAGCTTAGAGACACCTACGGACGGCTCGGTGGCAGGAGGATTGGATGAGGTGCCAGAGATGCAGTACCCTGAGCATGTCCTGGCGTCCAACATTCCACTCCCGATTGGCGACCGCCAGCGAGATGTCGATGAGATCGAGGTGCCCGGCCTTGCCAGAGATCCAGATTTCGAACAAGAAGATGGCAACACCACTCCGACAATGCGGCGCAACAGTTTCACGGACCCATCGGCCTTTCAAACAGTTGGCGGTCTCCCCACGCCTGAAAGCTTTGGTGTCACTGAGGATCGAGATGGATCTGAGATGCCAGCCCTGGCGCGCACGCGCTCGATGTCTGTGCCAACTGCCGCCAGAACGCCTTTGGCACTTGACGATCTGCCGGGTGCATACCCGAAGGAGGTCGCAGAGGAGGCGGTGCAGCCGTTTGAGCAGGAGATCAGAGAAGAGCAGAAAGCCAATGCCCAAGAGATGGCTTCACACAAGCGTGCGTCGATGCAAGGATTAGAACTGCTGGATAAGGTGACCAGCCAGGGTTCCTCTGCTGAGCCGCGAAAGGACACTGTGGAACCCGAGGAGGGTGCTGGCCCGCTGGGCGGCGCTGTTGTTGCCGCGTCGGCGGCAGCTAAGGCAGGAGGACCAGCAGTCCGATCGTCGAGGGAGCACCTTAGGATTGACTCAGAGGATGCTGCTCTCAGCCAAGCGGTTGACGAGAAAGACGTGGATGAGCGGGACAAACGTAAGAGCCTGTTGGACATCAAGGACCTCATCGCCCCCGTCTCGGCGATGAGAGGTAAGAGGGACAATCCAGAGGTCCTGGCCGCGAGGAAGATCTCCGTCTCATCTCCAGACACAGCACCGATGGTCGTCCGCCATTCTTCAGATGAGTCGCAGAGGTCGAGCGACTCGAGAAAGTCGTACACGTTACGCAACAAGGAGATACCGCAACAGTCGTTGGCAACGCGTCAGCACATGCGAGACACTAATCGTAGAAGTGCATTCAGTCCGCGGGAAGATGGTATTGGTGTTGCGAGAACGTCCGACATGATCGTTGGAAGTGACCCGGTCGAGCAAGAAGCAAGGGAGCCCGCTAGACGCCCCTCGCGTCTGGTGATAGGCGCTACGCCGCCACAAAAGGGCCCGTCCGACAGCCCCACAACAGGACGGACTGATTCGCCACCACGAGCCAATACTGCTAATTCGGGAACCGGGTCGCTGGCTTCTAAGACGGATCGACCACAGTCTTCAGGCAAGCCCATACAGGCCTCTGCAAGCGAAGACCCGCGCTCCACGCTTGTCGATAAAGCGCAAAAACGGAGAAGCATTCCGGGCGCTGCTTTTACAAGCGCGCCAACCACTCCAGTTGCAGAGCGGATTCCGCAGCGGCAGTCATGGAGTGCCAAAGTCCAGCAGCTCCTCGACGAACAACAAGCTGCGGGTGCGCCGAGGCCTATGTCTGGGCCTCCAGTACCGGTCGTGCCAGCGACCCATAGACCGACCACAGGCTCGCAACCGCAAGGGATGGCGATGCAGGACCATCCTGCCATCCAACGAATGGCAAACCTCAAGCGCGATGAGACGAAGACGAACCCGGCCGATCCGGACGTCGACCCCAACTTGACGAGCTCGTCGATCCGAGGTCCAGAGGACTTTGATATGTATGCGCAGGAGGCAGACACGACGAAGTATTCTGTCTCGCCACAGACGGTGAGAGACAAGCGAGTATGTGTTTGATGAGCGCTGTGTTGTTGAAGAATCTTGGGCTGACATTAGCAGTCGCAGAGCGGATCTGCTCCGCTGTCCAAGCGCGAAAGCGCCGCTGGCCACACGAGCGCGCCTTCCCTCTCGAGAGAAGCCGGTTCGAGAGATTCTCAGGATGCAAGAGTCGGCCGCAACCCAGCGTCCAGACGCGCGACCATTTCCGCATCCGTGGCCGAAGCCGAGCGCCAACCGAGCCTGGAGAAGCGCAAATCTGTTAGCAGGCCGCCAACGCGTAACAATAGTGCACACAGACGAAGTGGCCTGATGGCTCGCGAGCCTCGGGTCATGACGGAGAGTACCAGGGACTTTGCTGATTTCATCCGCTCGACTGGCCCGGACAGGGAGGACCAGGGGGTGAGGCCCGTCATGAATCCAGCCAACATGTCGACTGCCTCGTTGCATTCGATGAGGTCGGCCCATATCAACGGTGCATCCGCATCACGATCGTCTAGCGTTGCGAGTACGGAGAGAGAGCGGTCCAAGAGTCTCACGAGATCCACGATGGACACCGAGAACATTCCGCCTGTGCCCCCCATGCCAGCCAAAGCCGGCAAGAAGTCGTCTTTGCAGGCGCGGACCGCAACAGGCGCCGGCGACAGCAACTCGGAGCTTATCGATTTCATTCGCTCTGGACCAAGCGTTGAGGGCGAACGCAGAATCCCTCGAAGCGTGGCCCCGTTCCGGAGCACGATGGACTCGGAGCAATTCAGTGACTTGGGGATGCCGCCGAAGATCAATGGCGAAAGAGACTCGCGGGAACTGAAGCTCAATACCAACCTAGGCGGCTCTGGCCTGCTAGCTTCTAAGAGTCAGAGTAGCTTGAAAAGTCGGCCGTCTCCTGGGAGTATGAACACTCGGGCTGGTGCGCTTTTGGCCAGCAATGCGGACGCTACGGTGCATCCGGCTCACAGTGGACAGCGGCAGAGCTTGGCCGGTAAGACCGGTGCTGGTATTTCACCATCGCCCGCAGGCTTCAATGACACCACGCCCGTGCGCAAGCGGCATAGGAATAAGGATCCATACGCTATGTACCTGGACGACGAGGACAACGATCTTCTGACTGCTCTGCCGCAGAACAAACGACAGGAGGAGAGTCTAGCCGACTTTCTGAACAATACGGAGCCGCCGATGGACAATGCACCCCGGCCTCTCGTCAATGGAAACAGCGCTCACGCTCGTACTGCGAACAATAGAAATAGCATGAGCAGCTTGCGGTCCACCAACGGAGTCGATGCTGGGCGGACGAAGAGCATGCAGAGTTCCGGCGGCCCAAGACCCGCTTACACGCCCTCCGTTCGCTCAGTCGCCTCGACTTCCTCAAACCGTCGGCCCGGAAGCCAACAAGCCGGCGCGAGCGCCCTACCGCCGTTACCAAGCCAGAAACCTCGCATGGAGGCCAAAAGCCCCGGCGCTACTGGTAAGCCGCCAGCATCTGGAGACTCACGCGAATCGGATGACCAGCCGCGTATAGGTGCTTTCCACAAACAAAGCAACACTAAGGATCTCATCGACTTCTTGAAGTCCGGGCCCGATGAGGATGATAAGAGTGCGCCGGCGCCGTCGATCGGGAGGCAGTCGAAGTTGAACCCGAAAGATGCGGAGAAGGCGCGGAAGAAGGCGGAGAAGGAGGCGATTAAGAATCAGGTGGTCAAGAAACCTAGCTTTTTTGAGAGACTGAAGGGCGCCAGGCGGAAGACTTAAGGCACAGAAATGTCTTGGTCGGTGGTGAGGTTGGGGTCAAAGCTTTATGAGGTGGCGATAGCGTGGAATGTGAAGGCTGGGAAGATCGAAGGACTCATACGGCTTCGTCTTGTGTCTTTCCTTCTCCGATTTGTATATTATTGGGGGCAACGTTAACCGATATACCTGTTGAAAGCTGTCGAGCTATAGGAGCCAGCGACAATGCTCGGGCGATCGTCCTTGGCTAGGGGATCTTTAGATGCTGTGAAAATAGTGTTGTACATAAGACGACCGTGTAGACGGTGGTTGATACAACAAAGGACATCCGGACAAAATCGAGTCCTCTCCTTACTTCAACGACATTGTCACACGTGGGTAGTGCTGGACATCTCCGCAAACGTGATTGAAATTGGACGCTGAGGCACAGAGAGCTACGCGAACAACAGACAGCGCTAGCGACTAGCTAGACTTCTTCATCATCTCAACCAACTTCATCATAGCCGCCTGCCGCTCCTGCTCCCACGAATCGAACCCCATGGCCGTCTTGACCATCTGCACAGGAACCTGCTCGTTGTCCTCCGCCGACAATCCCGCCCACGCCTCCTCGGTGAACTCGTCCAACGGCATACCGACATTCCGACCCTTGCCAGCGAACTCCGGCTGGTGCTTGTCGTCGTGCAGCTCCGTCTGCACGGCCGGCGGAAAGAGCTCGATGATCTTGACGTTGGAGTTGATCTGCTTCAGCTGCTGGCGGAGGACGAGAATCATGTGGTGTAAAGCTGCTTTGGACGCGCAGTAATTCGGGCACGTGAGGATCGGCACCAGGGCGAGGCCGGAGGTGGTGAAGATCAAGCTGGTGGGTTTGGGGGTTTGCTGTTGCAGGTAGGGCAGGAAGGCTTTGATGAGGTGTAGGTAGGCGGTGTAGTTTGTGAGGGTTTCCTGCTCGACGACTTCGAGGTCGACGTTGGCGGGCTGCGTCCAGTCGAGGTGTCGTTGCATGCCGGAGTTGAGGAAGACGGAATCGAGGTCCGGGTGTTTGGAGTTTAGGGTGGCGGCGAAGGAGGGGATGTCTTGGAGTTGGGTGATGTCGAAGACGGCTGTGTCGACCGTGGCTTTGCCTGTGCTGCCATATTGCTTGACGAATTCGTCGAGCTTTTCTTGCCGGCGGCCGACGGCGATGATGTTGACGCCGTTCTCGACCATCTTCGCGGCGAGCGCCCAGCCGATGCCACTGGTGGCGCCCAAGACGAGGACCTTTTTGTATTCGAACGGCATGGCTGCGTGGAATGGTATATGTTGGTGGCACGTGAGATTGTCTGTCTGCAGAAAGTCAAGGCGATTCTGCTGTATTCCGGTGGAACTGCTGGTGTTTTGGGAGTCAACTCCGCAGAGGTTGTATGCGAATTAAGGCGCTGTTACAAGCAATTCACCAAAGACTAAAAGGCCTGCGGCTCATAGGAGATACTCGTAAATACGGGAACCGATCCTTTGTGAGCTCCCATTCTTGCTAACAGCGTCGTCTGCTTCGAAGTTGCTCCGGAGTTTGTTTAACACCGACCTTGGTGCCGTCCGCCGCCTTCCTTGACGCCGTCTCCGTCCAAGCTGCCGTACTCGTCCTGCCCCCCATCGGCGACGACCTCAACATCCCCTCCGCCCGCCGGCAGTGGATCGTGTCCGCGTACTCGCTCTCCTTCGGCTGCCTCCTGCTGCTCTGGGCCCGGCTCGCGGACGTCTACGGCAAACGGCTAATCTTCATCTGGGGATCCGCCCGGGTCTGTGATATCACGCTGATCTACGCGTTCATTCCGAGCGAGAATGGTCTCGATGTGTTCAGAGGCTTGCCAGGGCTCGGAGCAGCTGCTAATGTACCGACTGCTATTGGAAATCCAGGCAATAAGTAACATCCCCTCCTGGGAAGGCGGACTGATATGCGTTCGCGACTTACTCGGCCAGCGCTCCGCTTGGCAGCGTGTCTGGAAACATCCTGGGCGGTGTTCTCGCGCAGTATGCGAACTGGCGCAGACCGAGGAGGATAACGCTGTGGACTGGATCGGGGGCACTGGCATCACCATTGTACTTTTTGCTTTCACGTTTGCTCTGGTCGGCTGGAGCCAACCCTACATCGGCGTCATCATTGCCGTCTCTGCGATCCTCATCGCCGTGTTCGTCTTCCGGCAGATGTACCTGGAGGATGAGTCTTTGCGACGACCGCTTGTGAAAGTCAGCATATTCAAGTCCCTACGTATGTCGGCTGCCGTGTTCTGTGTGGCGACCTTATGTGCCGGCTGCAACAATCGACGTACTTCTATCATACTATCAATACCAGGGTCACGATGCAATTCAGCCTTTTTACGCTTTATCCGGACAGGCGTTGCAGGCGGTCAGTCCAACGAGCAGACCCGCACATTATGCATTGCCACTTGCTAATGAGACGACAGTGTTGATCATCTTCATCACCTCGCAAGTTCTCGCGCGAGTCAACGTCAACTACATTCCCAAGTCTGGTACTTTATGCTGTACCACTGCCTGCCTGCTCTTCGCCGTACCCATCAAACCCAAGACAACCTACCAGGCCTGCGGCTTCCCAGCAATGTGTCTCTGCGTCGTCGGCGCCAACACTCTCTTCCCTCTCCTAGTACTATTTGTCGCGCACAGTCTGCCGAAAGAAATTAGAGCCGCAGAGGTTGACGTACAAGAAAGTCAATTCCACAGTGGCGATGCCGCCGTTGATGGAGAGAGCATCTACCTCAATCCGACCTTTCTCGCTGGCCTGCGCGTTGCTGAGTGGTTCAGCTTCGGTGTGATCTTGTCGGCGTTCGTCGCCCCGCCGTGGCTTTCAGAGGCGCGGGCATTATGGGCCAGGTGGAGGATAAGATACGCACTGATACGGCTAGACGAACGACTACACACACCCTCCTGCGGCATACATGATCCTTGTCCACCAACCATTGGCGTGGTGGGAGCGGCGATGCATCTAGGTATCCGCAACGATTCTTCGAGACCAGCGTCCAGACGAGCTTCGTCTCCATTTCCCCGCGTTATATACAGGGGAATATGCACCGCAAGGATTCTGCCGCTAGCCAGCGTTCGCCATGCATGTCAAGCAGGGCCAATTGCAAGAAGAACCGAAGAATGTATACGGTATAGGTCCCTACAAAAAATACCGATATCCACCTATCAGAAAGTAGCAGACCCTGACATCCTATCCACCTGGGGTGCCAGAGCTCGCGGCACTGCTTATCAATTTCGGCCGTCGTTGATCTCTCACAACTCACACGACGGGCCACCCACTGCTGAAGTCTAGGACGTTGATTCCCAGCTGCTTATCGGCATCCGCGTACCTGCGAACGAAATCAGCACACCCGTCTCCGACTTCAGGAACATCTACAACTTGATTGGCCTAACTTACCCAATCGTAGTGTCAACGTAGTGGTACACCAGCACGGGTCCATAATCCGCGTCGTCGTACACGCTCTGCCCACCAGGCCCGTAGACGGTACCGTGCGAGCCAAGCACCAGTGTGCCGCCGCTAGCCGTGCACGCCGTACCCGTGGCATCAACCTGAAGCGCGTTAGCTGCCAAAAGTCCCACCGTAGCGGCTATCTTAGGTCGTGGCAAGAGAAAAGAAAAGGCGAGAAAGACAGGAAGGCAAAGACTTACATATGCCCCGGTGACGGACGTTGACCGACAAACCATGATCTTGTACTCATCCCCGGCCGCCGGTCGACTGGTGTCATACCCACAGCACGTCCCCGAGCTGAAGAACAAATAGTAGTACCCCCCGTACTCAAACACATACGGCCCCTCGCTTGGCTGCGGCGACGTAGCGTTGAACTCGACATTATACGGAGTGCCGCCCGCCGTCGTCAGCGCGTCCGACGCCATCTCCGTCTGGAAGATATCGCCCCAGAAGGAGCCGAAGGTAAGATAGTTGGAGGAGCCTACAACGATGAGGTTCGGATCGATGGCATTGTAGTCGTCCCCCGTGGTGCTTTCAACCCCTGTGGAGCCATGATCCGTCCACGACCCCGCGTCCATACTCGAGCTGCTCGCGACGCCGATGGCGCTGACCTGCGTCCCGAAGCTCGAGACGGCGTAGTAGAGATAGTAAGTCCCGTCCACGTAATGGACGTCAGGCGCCCAGGCGTCGTCGCTACCGCTATTGTCGATGGAAGAGCCCGAGGGCAGCACCTCGCCGAGGTAGGTCCAGGAGCCTGTCAGGGACGTGGCGCTGTAGATGGGGATCCCGCCGCCCGTGGCGAAGCGGAAGTAGGTCCCGTCCGAGTCGCGTTGGATGAGCGTTGGGTCGTGTGTGTCGGTGCAGGTCCCTGAGCAGGCGAGAGGATCGGCGAAGGCGAGGGTACTGGGCAGCCAGGCCGCAGCGAGCGCGAGGAGGGCGGGGCGGAACCACATGGTTGTGAGTGATGTTGAGTCCCGTCAACGTTCAGAACCAACAAAGAACTCGTGCAATCCAGCAAATGAATCACACACCAGAGTCTACGATTTGTGATACGGATCGCAAAAGCAAGATCAAAAAAAGAGAAAGGAGTCTCGATGGTCCTATTGTTCCCATCCGACCAAGAATCGACGTCGAACCGGCTTTTATCACTTCTGCCAGACACAACCACAGCCGAGCCAGCGATCACCGCTGGTGTGAGATCACAAGGGGCGACTCGCGAACCCTCTCGCTACTCTCCACGCTCCACCTGACAACCTTCCCCCCGGACGGAGAAAAATAAATGGAGAAACTCAAGCCCCCAGGCGCGCTTGCACGCAGATATATCACTCCGGGGCTAGGCAGTTCATCTGTGGACTACCTTGCTACCCAGGTACGGGACGATGTGGTGACAACGGGGGTTTCGTTCCTGGGGTAGGTGCGGAAGTGGCGCTGGTAGGCGAGTTCGTGAGGCGGTTACATGTGTACTCCGTACAGTGCGCCTCGTACAGCAGGCGCTTCAGCCAAGGGGTATGGCGTATCATTGCATGGACTTGACATGTGAGGGGTCCTTGAGGACAAGGTTCGGAGGTGACTTGATAGAGTTTCGGCACTTGCTGTCACAGAAAGTCTGTCGTTGGAGCTCGTTGCAATGAATGTTGCAAAGAAGTCGCGGGCGTGCGTCCTTTGCCATGAAGAACATGTGCCTGGGATGACTCCAAGAAAGGGTATACGACGACGCGGAAGACCAGATTCAACCGCGCCTTGATCTACTTACCACATTGCCACCTACCCGGCCGCAAAGTCCAAGTCACCAACCAAAAGAACCTCTACTCAATCTCCCTGACATATAGGTACACCATGCACTTCCCCGGCCCTCCACATTGATCCCCATGGGCCATCCCAGCACCCACCAAGCAAAACCACCCCAGCTGACTACCCACAACCAACCACAGTCCCCCAGAAAAGTTCCAGATCGTAAACGTATAAGTGTATAAGCGTGATGACAGAAGAATCTCCAAACGGCCCCAAACGGCCCAAACCTTACAGCAGAAATATTCTTCCGCCATCCACAGCACAGCAACGAAAACATTCGTACCACCGTGTCAAGGTATCAGCCCGTGGTACCAAGTAGCAGCCAACGTGCGTGGGTGGCTTGAAAAGTACCCAGGTAAAGGGAACCAAGGAGACCAAAGAGAAGAGACCTTGGCGGAACTTAAGGACTGCAGGGGGGGGGGGGGAGAAAACAAAGCTGTAAGCACCATTCTTCTGCCGTGAGGCGGTTTTGTGAGGATGAGGATG
The DNA here is from genome assembly GCA_005059885.1 of Salinomyces thailandicus. Taxonomy (NCBI): domain Eukaryota; kingdom Fungi; phylum Ascomycota; class Dothideomycetes; order Mycosphaerellales; family Teratosphaeriaceae; genus Salinomyces; species Salinomyces thailandicus. The sequence continues at coordinate 468,971 of NAJL01000010.1, forward strand.
AGATGGATGAGGTACTCGCCGTGCTGATGTGAGTTGAGAGGATTTCTTCTTCTTCTCACGTTATGTGTTTTTGATTTGAGGGTCTTTCGGTTCAATTCGCGTGTGAAGACCTGCTGTGTGTCAGTAGCGTGTTCAGCACCCGGGGATAACATACCTAGGTACTTACCTTGGTAGGCACGTATCAGGATGTAAGTCAGTAGTGTGTCAAGAACGCCAGGGTGCTTTGTACATGTACCAGGTATCATGCCTCGGTAAACCGTATTGTGGTTGGTCAGGCACAGTTCCTCTTAGTTGCAGCACATCTATGTACCGTCGGTCCTGTACTATAGGTGTGCTCGCGTACCCGTCCGTCTTGCTCGTCTTCTTTGCAACAACCGTGGACGTGGGGATACCACGCGCGAGCTCACGCACGACCCAGCGAGAGAGCAGATAGAGGGAAGGAGCATCTCGAAGCCTTTCATAGACGTATCTTAGTTTCTATGGTCTATAGATCATACCACTCTTTGCGGCATCTGAATGACATACGTACGATACTCAGCTACTAAATTACCCAGGGTATGTTTGTGCTGCGCGATGGTCACGTACAAGCTTGTCTAAAAGGCAGGTCCGGTCTCGCGAAAGAGAGAAGCTAGGCGTAAGTACCTTAAGATAGAGACCAGCTCGAGAATCTGCAAAGACTTTTCCGGCCCGTCTTTCGCCTTTTCCGCGTGCAAGGACCCCCCAAGCCACGGTCTGGATACGTAGACGGGGTGATTGTCGAGAAGCAACGGGTGTATCGTTGGTCTTGCGGTGGATTATCCCGTGCTGCGAGGGAGGATGATGGAGGAGCAGGGAAGAGAAGAGAAAAGATCTGGAAGAGAGAGGAGGTTCGAAAGACAGTAGGGGAAGGAAGAAAGATAGGAGGTTTTTTAAGTCCGACAAACGAATTTAAATGAAGAATTTGTGCTTAGCTTATTGTCATGGAAGATATCGATAGAAGCAAGCATGTTAGGAGCGATCGACTACCTCTCGACCAGGGTCTTCTTTCTTTCTTCAGGTTGGCTTCGCAGCGTCGGATGCGAGGGGCGGCGGGGGAGGGGAAGGCGTAGGACATGGACCCGCCTGGAGAGAGGCCAGCAAGGGTCAAACACTGTCTTACCTAGGCTGGTCAAAGCAGCTTCGTGGCAAGAGACCCGAGTCCAAGTCGCAGATCTGCCTTCTTCCCAGCAATCCTTGCATTTCGCATCACTGTATAGATATCTAAAGCGAGAGAGCACGATGCCTCTAGCATGGGGTCCTCAAGGGCTGTGCTCTATGCTGGCGCCAACCCGCACGCGTACGCCCTATGCCATCTGATTGATTTTCCTTTTCCGCTTTAAGCGCCATGAACGCCTTGCTATGCACCAGCCTACCGGCGTACCCTCAGCTGCTCCATATCTGTCATCCTCCTTACCTTCCACAACTTCAGTTGAACAGGTCTTGCACGACTAATACCCCGCCCGCTCCTTCTCCCGCTCCACCTCGAATTTAAAGTCAAAGTACGGCGGGTCGAAGTGATGCACGCGGACGTAGCCGTCCTCGCCGCCGGAGCAATAGCACTTGCCATCTGGACTTACGGCGACGTAGTTCAGCGGGCCGAAATGCCCGCGCACGCGCCCAACTTCCTCCTCGAAGATCTTGTGGTAGAAGCGCGCTTCGAACTTGCCCTGACGTGCGCTTGTCGTTGTCACGTCCATAGCTGCTTGACCGCCGCCGAGGATGACGTAGTTGGTGGGTTCCGGGGTGATGGCGGCGGAATTGAGAGGCGTGTCGGCGACGTAGGTCTTCAGGACCTCGAGGGTATTAGTGTCGTGGAGCTTGGCGGTCTTGTCCTTGCTAGCGGTGAGGAAGTAGGTGCGGTCGGCGCTCCACTGGAGATCTGTGACGCTCATGCCGTCGTCGTGGGAGTAGACTTCGTGTAATAGCTCCCCGGTCTTGCCGTCCCATTGCGCAACGCTGCCATTCTCGTGACCTGTGATGATGTATTTGGAGAGATAAGAAAATCCGGCGACGGTGACACGGGGCAGCTCGTCGACAACGATGCGGAGGATGGGTTCGTCGGGCTGCGAGGCGCCGGGGGTGGGGTCGATGTTGTACACGACAATGTTGGAGAGCTGGCCGGTTCTCTTTTCCGTCACGCCCAAGAGCAGGCGACCGTCCTCGCTGAACTCGCAGCGGCGGATGGAGGTAGAAAACTCCCACTGCTTGATCTCGCGGCCGGTCTGAACTTCCCACAGGCGGAGGGTGTTGTCGGCGCCGCCGGTGGCTAGAAGGGTAGTGGTAGGGTCAACGTCGACGGTCCAGAGGGCGCCGATGTGGCCTTTGTATGCACCGAAGCGCTCGCCGTTGGCTGCATACCAGGCGCAGGGAATATGGTCTTTGCTGACGGAGAAGATGAGGTCGCCTTCCTTGGAGAATCTAGTCACAGATGACTGGGTCAGTGTTGCGTTCTGTATACCGTATCGCCGTCAGACTCACTTGACTTGGGTGAGCGCGCGCTCGTGGCCGGAAAGCAGGATGGGTCGCATGATGGGTGGGCGGGCGTAGTGTGTCGCGATACAACGAGTGAGTCTGGACAGCGAGTCTGTCTATGGCGGAGTCTGCGACAACTTCGCGAACTCTTGGCGCCCACCTTGACTCAAACCGCCAGACAAAAGTGTCGGGTGGGCCAAAGTGGGATGCGCGGGTGCGCCTCACTGTGGCTGGTGCGCTGGTGGCTGGTGCATCGCGGGGCACCTCACCGAAGCCGCAAGCAAATTCAGAGTCGCCGTGGATGGTGGAGACGGGGGCAGACAGCCCAGCACCAATTCCATGCGCGAGTCATCAATTTCCTTCGCTTCCTCCATCAATGCATTGGGTACGGGATAGACGATAGATATAGATTGCGACAGGACCGCCCCGACACACTCACTCAAAGCCTTAACCAAATGCTCCTCCGAGCCCATCGACAGGTCCACCGCAACATCGGCTCGGTCAGTGGCACAAGGCGGGGCAGCCCAGCAGCGAATTTCCATTCCCTCCTCGCCCGGCGCGCTGCCAGCTGCTCCTGCATGTCACGCCGGCTGCGCATCCCACCTCTGCCCACCACGACCCGCTGGACCCCAGCCTATCCATCACTTCGCCTTCGCCGCTCCTCCCCCTCTCCGACTCTCCCCCAACCAGCCCATGCTGGAGGGATCCCGAACCGTCGCTCCTTCAGCACCACCACCGCCAACATGACCGCTACCAAAATCGATGGCACCGCCATTGCCAAGAGCATCCGCGAGCGTATCTCTCAGGAAATCGCCAGCAAGCAGAATGCCAATCCCCGCTACAAGCCCAGCCTGGTCATCATCCAGGTGGGCGAGCGCAGCGACAGCAGCACTTACGTGCGCATGAAGCTCAAGGCCGCCGAGGAAGCCCAAATCGCGTGTGACCTGCAGAAGTACCCTGAGGACATTAGCGAGATTGAGCTGCTGGAGCAGATTGAGCGGTATAACAACGATGCAAACGTCCACGGTATCCTGGTGCAACTGCCGCTCCCGGGACACATTCGCGAGTATGAGGTCACCTCGGCTGTAGCAGATGCAAAGGACGTCGATGGCTTTGGTGGGCCGAACATTGGCGAACTGGCAAAGAAGGGAGGGAAGCCGTTATTCGTGCCTTGCACACCGAAGGGTGTCATGGTGCTGCTTGAGGAGTCTGGAGTAGATCTCAAAGGCAAGAACGCTGTGGTGCTCGGCCGTTCCGATATTGTGGGGGCGCCGGTCAGCTACCTGCTACGCAACGCCGATGCTACGGTAACCGTATGCCACAGCAAGACGAAGGATCTGCAGGGCGTGATGAAGAGCGCAGATATTGTCATCGCGGCTATCGGCAAGGAACGCTTCATCAAGGGTGACTGGATCAAGCCAGGTGCCGTTGTGATCGATGTGGGTACCAACTACGTCCCCGACGACAGCAAGAAGAGCGGCCAGAGGCTGGTGGGCGACGTTGATTACGATGGCGCCGTCGAAGTCGCCTCAATGATCACGCCCGTACCTGGCGGTGTTGGACCAATGACCGTAGCCATGCTACTGCGGAACGTGGTGAATGCTGCGGACAGCTACTTTGACAGGCAAAAATCGCGGCATGTCACGCCGTTGCCGCTCAAGCTGCAGGACCCTGTCCCGAGCGATATCGATATTTCGAGAGCGCAGCATCCCAAAATGATCAACAAGGTTGCTGCAGAGGTTGGTATCGCCCCATCGGAGCTGGAGCCGTACGGAGCGTACAAGGCCAAGGTGAGCTTGGATGTGCTGGACAGACTCAAGCACAGGCGGAACGGCCGTTACGTGTTGGTGGCGGGCATTACGCCAACGCCGCTCGGTGAAGGCAAAAGCACAACGACGATTGGTCTCACGCAAGCTCTATCTGGCCATCTTGGTCGGATCGCCTTCGCCAACGTCCGTCAGCCTTCGCAAGGTCCGACGTTCGGCATTAAGGGCGGTGCGGCTGGTGGCGGGTATAGCCAAGTCATCCCGATGGACGAGTTCAACTTGCATTTGACGGGTGATATTCACGCCATCACTGCTGCCAACAACCTCCTTGCTGCGGCTATCGACACGAGGATGTATCACGAGGCTACACAGAAGGACGGCCCTCTCTACCGTAGGCTAGTACCGGAGAAGAAGGGCAAGCGGGAGTTCGCCAAGGTCATGTTCAAGCGGCTGGAGAAGCTTGGCATCAACAAGACGGATCCTAATGAGCTTACCGAGGACGAGGCGAGGAGATTCGCGAGACTGGATATCGATCCAGAGACCATCACCTGGCACAGAGTATTGGACGTGAATGATAGGCATCTGAGAGGCATCACTATTGGCCAGGCGCCGACGGAGAACAAGGTGCCGCCGCGTGAGACGAGCTTCGATATCTCAGTGGCATCCGAGTGTATGGCCGTGCTTGCGCTGTCGACGGATTTGAAGGATATGCGGGAACGCCTCGGACGGATGGTAGTCGCATCTAGCAAAGCTGGCGACCCAGTGACCGCAGACGACATTGGCTGCGGCGGTGCTCTGACCGCGTTGATGAAGGATGCTATCAAGCCAAACCTCATGCAGACGCTCGAAGGTACACCCGTCTTCGTCCACGCCGGCCCCTTTGCCAATATCTCCATTGGCAATTCGTCCATTATCGCCGACCGCGTCGCCCTCAAACTTGCTGGCACCGAGCTCGACGAAGACCACAACGCGAAAACGGGCTTCGTCGTCACCGAAGCCGGCTTCGACTTCACCATGGGTGGCGAGCGCTTCATGAACATCAAATGCCGCGCCTCCGGCCTCGTCCCAGACGTCGTCGTCATTGTCGCCACCGTTCGCGCCCTCAAAGTCCATGGCGGCGGGCCCGAAATCAAAGCCGGTGCCCAGCTTCCTGAAGTCTACCGCACGGAGAACCTCGAGTGCCTCCGCGCAGGCTGCGTCAACCTCGCCAAGCACATCGCGAACGCTCGCTCCTACGGCCCCAACGTCGTCGTCGCCATCAACAAATTCTCCACCGACAGCCCCGCCGAGATCGACCTGATTCGCGACGCCGCTCTCGCCGCTGGCGCCCAAGCCGCCGTGCCCGCAAACCACTGGGCCGAAGGCGGACCCGGCGCTGCAGATCTCGCCCACGCCGTCGTCGATGCGGCCGAGAAATCTCAACCGGAAAACTTCAAACTCCTCTACCCCCTCACCGACCCCGTCACTGCGCGCCTTGAAACCATCGCCCGCAAAATGTATGGCGCGGGCTCCATATCTCTCTCCCCGACCGCCGCGCACCAACTCGAAACCTACACGCGCCAGGGGCTTGCCGACCTACCTCTCTGTATTGCTAAGACGCAGTACTCGCTCTCCCACGATGCGGCGCTCAAGGGCGCACCTGAGGGCTTTGACTTGCCGATTCGAGAGGTCAGGGTTGCCGCGGGAGCTGGATATCTTTTCGCGTTGGCCGCGGAGATTCAGACGATTCCTGGTTTGCCGACTGCGCCGGGCTACTTGGGTGTGGAGGTTGGAGAGGGCGGGGAGGTTGAGGGATTGTTCTAGTGAGTCTCGGGAGTATGAGCTGCGAGGCTGGCAGGGGTAAGAGCTGGGGGGTGGGGACTCTGAAATGTTGAAGGAAAGGGCGAAGGATACAAAAATCTATGATACCTGGGCTGGACTGGTTCATCACGGTCGCCCGTTTGCTTTTTATGTCTTGCGTGTTTGTTTCGATGCAAATGCATTCTTACGTGGCGTTTTTTGAGGGGGCCTTCGGGGGAGAGGGAGGTGTGGGTTTCACTCAACGTGATGAAAGTTTCTGGGCACCACAAGCTGGCCGTCGAAGATGGCTACCTACTGGAGAAGGGCCCGGGGCGAGTCGGTGGTTGTGCGAAGGACGTCCCTAAGGAAATTCGTGGTTGTGGGGGGGAAAGATCTAGATGTCAGATCGTGAAAGCTACCTACCAACTACCCACTGTTTTCTTCCGCTCTCTGTGTACTTCGATTAGCTGCTCTGGCTTTCTTGCCGCCGTTTTTCTTGTCCTTCCTTCCAGTCCTTCCCTTGGCGGTCGGTGGAACGGCTTGTGTCTTTCGCCGCTCGCCCGCCTGGCTTGGGTCATGTTATCGCCCCTGCCGGTCTTCGTCTTCGTCTTCGTCTTCGTCTTCGTCTTCGTCTTCGTCTTCGTCTTCGTCTGGGTCGGGTTGGGTTTGATTGAGATGTCGTGGCTCGGGTTGAAATTTTCTCGGTTTGAAGGCGATGCTTTCCGTTATTGGTTGGGGAGAAGCTGGCAGAGGCCTTGCTTGGATTCGTGGGGGCGCGTTCGCGAGAGCCTGTTTGGTGTGTAAGGGATATTAGGGAGGTATTCTTGGCTGGGCGATTTTGCTCAGTAGAGGCAGGGCCAAAGGTTTCCTACGGGCGAGTTTGATTAGCCAGGCTGCTAGGGCTTCTTAGGCGTTGCGGTCAGCAGGGAGATATGATGAGAAAGGGGATTTGCTGCTGCTGTGCTGGTGAGTTGCGGTCAAGTGGCTTCACGCTGGCGTCTTGTGATCTGGAGAAAAGGGTAGTCGGGAATACGGCGTGCAGAAAGTGCTGACATGGCTTGGGGCTGGTCTGGTGATGGAGGACTGGGAAGTCCTGCAATACTACCGTGAATGGGAAAGTCTTATTGCAAATCGTGCTGTACGCTGTACTTGTCATCAAAGCCCATAACCCCATAGTATCCGGCCGAGCACCCAAAAAGCCCGAGACTCCAGCATCACATTGCCATCTCCGCTTGTAACTTCCGCAGCTCTTCCTCTTCGTCGTCTTCCTCGACCCGCTGGGCTTTGCCTTTGACTGGTCGGAAGTCAGCATACTGCCTCTCAGATCGTCCTTGTAGTCGACCAGACAATACTCACTCTCCTGATTTCCCACGCTCGGCAACCTCTGCACCTGATCCGACACGGGCACCGTCCCGGTCTTCAACATCTTGTTATCCAGCTCCTCCTGCTGCAGCTCCGCCAGCTCGTCATCCAACTCATCCTCGTCGACCATGTTACCCGTATTCCCCTGCGTCAGCGCCTCGGCAATCTCCTCGCCTATCGCGTGCTGCTCTCGTAGATCCTCCATCGTCTGGTCCACCTTGTCAATCGTCAGGCCACCGTGGATCTTCTTCATGGCTTGCTGCGCATTCTTCATCGCGTCTAGCGTCTCTTTGTTGATATTGGCGGTCTCGATCGAGGAGATTTCTCGCTCCACCGTGAGCATCTGGGCTTGCGTCTGCCCGAGCTGGTGCTCGTAGTTCTTCTTTCTTCTAAGCGCTGCTCTCGCGACTACATGTTCACAATTGACATATTAGTCACTACATCCCCTGTAGGTATACCGATGTCTTGAGAAGGGTTTGGTCGCGTGACCAGTCCTACTTACGTCCTTTATTCGCATTCACATTCTTCCGTGCTATAGCGTCCTGCTCGTCCATCTGGTTCTGTAGGTGCTTGTCCCGCTTCGTCAACATCTCCAACGTACTTCTCAACCCCAATATCGCATTCTTGGGCGCCTCTCGGGAGTTGTTGCCGCTGCCTCCAAAGATGCTGCCCCAGCCCCAGCCAGACATGATGGCGGTCAGAGGGGGGATGTGCGCAGCAAAGGCGTACGCTCTTGGTGGGTTTGGCGACAAGGGATGTATCAAGCGGTATTCGTGAGCCTTATGATAGAGGTACTCCCACTTGACCTGGAAGAGCGCAGAATCTCTGAGAACTGAGAGGTGGGCTTCCGTGACTCCGAGCTTGTGCGTGTACTGCGGATATGTTCAACTGGCTGCCTGAGTGTGAGTACAAGAGTGAAGCTAAGGGGGATATCGAGTCTGGTGATATGTAGTTGCGGTTCTGGTTGCCTTAGGTTGTAGATAGGAATGAGTGCTCGGCGACGGGAGTGGAGGTCGATGGCGGCGGGAAGCCACATGCAGACCGATATGACGTCGGCGAAAGGCGGAAACAGACCGCTAGGGTTGTACCCTAAGGTTGAGCTAAGGATCGAAGAGCGCCACAGACTATGCTCATTAGATGGATGTCGGGAGGAATCACTGGGACGAGATGGACGTTGGACTGTGGTGAGATTTCGGATGGAGGTAGGTTCATAGAGAGGTACCAGCTTGGTTTTTTCGTACTGATACTCGCGAGGCCTCGTCACCAGACCAAACCACAACAACTCTTCAATCGACAGAATGCCGGAGCCCAGCCGTCTAGTAAAGCTGGAGCACATACACGAGGTCGAGGTAGGCACCAAGATTCGCTTCCTAGGATGGTACCACCAAGATCCCACGCCCTCATATTCAATCCACGACCTCTCTGATCATAGTGCAGCGTGCATGCCTATGACGACCAGACAGCGCGTCTCACAATTAGAAACCGCTATCCAGCGACCGCTAGAGACACACCGACGGCTGTGGTTTCTGTTGAGACTTTGCTGAAGACGCTGGGCCACGAAGTTGTGGAAGTCGGGGCTTGGCTTAATGTCATTGGCTACATTAGGCCTTCTCTGCTAGATAATTCGGAGGCCGTTGCTGGCAAGCAGAAGGTAAAGCAGCGTTCGAGAGAGCCTGTGCATGCAGCTGTGTCCGTTGAAGCTAGTATGATCTGGCCTGCTGGAGCGATCCGGCTCGAGAAGTACAACGCTGCTCTCGAGGAGCTGCAAGAGGCTTGTAAGCCTGATACCTGAAATTGCGCGATGTTGCCCTTCGAGGGCAATGCGTCCGACGACTTATGAAACCTGTTCCCACGACAGTCACTGGGGACGCCTTCACTGCAATGCCGTTGCAGCTGGCTCACCTTGTTCAGTCCAATTCCTGGCGACACGCTGCCATCGCGCTTCGAATCCCGGATTGTACAAAAGCGTCTGCTCGCCAGACGCTCTCACGAAGCATATGACTTCGGCTAACGCCTCAAATCCTTCTGCGGGCCAAGCATATTGGGAGCTGCTGGTGTCAATACCACTAGAAGCGGTGCTGGTAGCTCAAAGTGGGCGCTGCCCAAGAAACGCGTTAAGATTACCGAAGCCCGTGGATCGTGATAGCATGCTGAGCTCTTATGAGTCGAAGAAGTCGGCGGGACCCAGCAGCTAGACGCTACCTATGGTGGGTGTTCGAACAGAGCGTGGGAGTCAGAGTGTGGGTGTCGTATTAAGCCCGTAACCACCAGCTGCTGCTTCGTTGAAACAACAATCCATCGGATCGTGGCAGAAAACGTTTGAAGTCCGCACGGTATGGTACTGTAACTCAGGCAGCTTCACTCTCGTGCTATTGGGAAACAATAATGGCGTCGTCTTGGCGACCGGCCTAGAATCACCAGGTCGACATGCCTCTGTTGTAATTGAGATTGGTATTAATTATATACCGACTGTAGTCGGGCTGCCCAGCAACTCGTATAGAGCCCCGTTATTCAATGTCGCGCTAGAGTCAGGTACGTAACCCCTCATCTAGATTCTAGAGCGGCCCGTAAGCGACCCGAGCCACCAGCAGAATGTTCCATTGTTTACTTCTAGAACCAGTAGGGGGCGTTCACATCGACGACGAGTGAAGTGTTTATCATCTCGTGACAGACAGCTCAGTATCTGTAGAAGAAGAAGCCGTAAGCATTCCGCTCTGCATCCCCGCACGTTTGTATTTATTTCCTCGTGGAGTCCCGAGTCGTCGCAGTCGCATCGAGTAGCCTGCTGCGCCACGCCAGACGGACGTGTGTAGCGCAGGCGACCAGAACCGAGAACATGAATGGGCGCTCGGCATCCAAATATAGCAGTGAACGGTGTCACAAGATTTTCAGGAGTTGCTCGAGATGCGCAGTCTTCTCTCGCTGTGGTCTCTTGGAAGGTCTTCTATCTCTCTGTCATTCTTCTGCACGCTGCACTCCTGACGTTCGGATACCATACCTTAACCACCTCGCTGCCTGATTAATATTATTGCGCGGAGGGCGTCATTGTTAATTGGTCACAGAAGCCGGCGGCTCGTCCCTTTGAAACGCGTTAACGGCCGCAGCCACAGGACCCTTCTCCGCAAACGCACCTCCCGCTCCGAGCGTTCCAGGTTCTCTGGTCTCGCTCGTGATCACTGGACGCTCCTCGTTCTTTGTCCGGTGATCCAGCGTCGCCAACCAGCGTGCGGCCCCCGAACCTCCACGCGGCATTATTCTGTACTCTTTGTCCCCTTGGGCCATATCGTCGCATTCATCCTTAGCGCTCTGGCACGTCAATATCCCACCTCCACAGCGATAGAGCGAGCGGGTCGGGTACACACAAACTTTAGAACGGTCCATCATGGCGTACCAGGGCGGTGGAGGCTACGGCGGCGAGCATCACATGCACGACTTGTCGGCAGGAGGAGTAAGCACCCATCAGCGTTTGCCCAGCGACAATAACAATGACATTGCGACATGGCCTCTGACAGCCGCGTCACAGCAACCCTTCCACACCACTGCACCGCGAGACAGCGACGATGAAGAGCAAGAGCGATCACTGCTCCAAGGCCCGTTTCAAGGTCCCTTCGATGAGCCCGCTAGCCGCGGGTCCACTCCAGGGATCAACGAGCCGACGGGCTACCATTTAGAAGAGTCGTATGTGGGCGCGGACGAAGGGCGCGCGCCTCCCTACACCTCATATGGAGGAGATACGAGTTACCATGGCACAACGCTCTCCGACCCGGGCTACGCACCGCCGGATCGCGTACCAAGCCCCTATTCCAGGAGCGAGACGGGCAGTACGGAAGCGTGGGCCCAGCGTCAGCAGCCGGGAGGGCCGTCCGCAGGCGGTGGGCTGAAGCGCAACGCCACACGTAGAGTCAAGCTGGTGCAGGGCGCTGTGCTGAGCGCAGACTATCCCGTGCCATCCGCCATTCAGAATGCAGTTCAAGCCAAGTATCGCAATGATCTGGAGAGCGGGAGTGAGGAATTCACGCATCTGCGCTACACGGCCGCGACGTGCGATCCGAACGACTTCACGCTGAAGAATGGTTACAATCTGCGCCCTGCGATGTATAACAGACACACTGAGCTGCTGATTGCTATCACGTACTACAACGAGGACAAGACGCTCACTGCGCGTACGCTGCACGGCGCAATGCAGAACATCCGCGAAATTGTCAATCTGAAGAAGTCTGAGTTCTGGAACAAGGGTGGACCGGCGTGGCAGAAGATCGTAGTGTGCTTGGTCTTCGACGGCATCGACCCTTGCGACAAGGGTACGCTGGATGTGCTGGCAACCATTGGTATCTACCAGGACGGCATCATGAAGCGCGACATTGACGGCAAGGAGACCGTAGCGCACATCTTCGAATACACGACACAGCTCTCCGTCACACCAAATCAGCAGCTGATCCGGCCTCTGGACGATGGTCCGTCTACGCTGCCGCCAGTGCAGATGATGTTCTGCTTGAAGCAGAAGAACACCAAGAAGATCAACTCTCACAGATGGCTCTTCACTGCCTTTGGCCGCATCTTGAACCCGGAAGTGTGCATTCTACTTGACGCTGGTACCAAGCCCGGCCACAAATCACTGCTTGCTCTGTGGGAAGCCTTCTACAACGACAAAGATCTTGGAGGCGCGTGCGGTGAGATCCATGCCATGTTAGGTCACGGCTGGAAGAAGCTGCTCAACCCGCTCGTTGCGATACAGAACTTCGAGTATAAGATCTCCAACATCCTGGACAAGCCGCTGGAATCCTCCTTCGGATACGTGTCCGTGCTGCCTGGTGCCTTCTCTGCATATCGATTCCGCGCAATCATGGGTCGGCCGCTCGAGCAGTACTTCCATGGTGACCATACGCTCTCAAAGCAGCTTGGACCGAAGGGTATCGAGGGCATGAATATTTTCAAGAAGAACATGTTCTTGGCCGAGGATCGTATCCTGTGTTTTGAACTCGTCGCTAAAGCTGGTTCTAAGTGGCATCTGACTTACGTCAAGGCCTCCAAGGGTGAGACGGACGTGCCGGAAGGTGCCGCAGAGTTCATTGGCCAGCGGCGAAGATGGCTGAACGGTTCATTCGCGGCCACGCTTTACTCGCTGATGCATTTCTCAAGAATGTACCGGTCGGGCCACAATATCTTGCGGATGTTCTTCTTCCATATCCAGCTGATCTACAATCTGGCTATGGTCTTCCTGTCTTGGTTCTCTCTGGGTAAGTAGAGTGAGTCTCTGTGATTCGTGCAACGTCTGCTGACATTCCACTACAGCATCTTATTATCTCACAACGGCCGTCATCATGGATCTTGTCGGCACTCCCTCCGGATCCAATAACGAGCACGCCTTCCCATTTGGCAACACGGTCACTCCAGTCCTCAACACGACACTCAAGTACGCCTACCTGGCCTTCTTGCTACTTCAATTCATTCTGGCGCTCGGAAATCGACCAAAGGGCAGCAGATGGAGTTACATTGTCTCTTTCTGCCTCTTCGCTCTGATCCAATTTTACATCATCGTCCTGTCCATGTATCTGGTCATCCACGCCTTCACAAGCGACAGCTCAACCGATATAGACGTCAACGACGGAATCAACAAGTTCCTCACCAGCTTCTTCGCTAGCAGCGGTCCAGGCATCATCCTCATCGCCCTCGCCGCAACTTTCGGCCTTTACTTCGTGGCCTCTTTCATGTACCTCGACCCTTGGCACATGTTCACTTCCTTCCCGCAGTACCTCCTCTGCATGACCAGCTACATCAACATCCTCATGGTCTACGCCTTCAGCAACTGGCACGACGTCTCCTGGGGCACCAAGGGCTCCGACAAATCCGACGCTTTACCCTCCGCCCAAACTCAAAAGGCCCATGACGGCAAAGGCGCCGTCATCGAGGAAGTCGACCTTCCCCAGGCCGACATCGACTCACAATTCGAACAGACCGTCAAACGCGCCCTGACGCCTCACGTCGCGCCGAAAGAAGACAATAGCAAAACCCTCGAGGATTCCTACAAGTCTTTCCGAACCCGTCTAGTAACCCTCTGGATCTTCTCCAACGCTTTGCTCGCTGTCGCCATCACGTCGGATAACTTTGACAAGTTTGGCTTTACTTCGCAGGCGACGACGCGGACGGCGAACTTCTTCCGCGCGTTGCTGTGGGCGACGGCGGCCTTGTCTTTTGTGAGGTTTTGTGGGTGTATGTGGTTCTTGGGGAGGAGCGGGTTGCTGTGCTGTTTTGCGCGCAGGTAAGGCACGGGCCCGGTGCTCGGCCTTGCTTTTGTGCCTTTGGCATTTCCGGTAACGAAGGCGCCGATCCCTCGGGGTCAATGGGTTGCCGTGAGGTAGCGAGCGTGTCCGATAAATTGTGGATGCATCCTCTATACCACGTGTGTTTTTGGAAGGGCTGAAAGTAAAGCGCGTGGTAGGATTGGCGTACTTGACGGAATGGGAAAGGGGGACTCGCTTTGGTAGTGTGTGGTACTTTAGGTAGTGTATCGTGATCTCACAGCTTTCCAAATTCACGTCTTAGCCCTCGACTGCCTGTTTTGTAAGGGCTCTTGTTGAGCTGATTGCGGTGCATAGCCTCGCATCTACCATTTTATCTATCGTTCTAGGATCGCTCTGTACGCATTCGCCGCAGATTCAGTTCGTTTTAGTTCATCCTGTCATTTCCTGGAATGGAATCTACCACCAGCTAGATAATAAACTTTCGTTGGTTCATCCTGTCTCTCCCCGAAATGCAGTTCCCACCTCAGGCCGTACACCACTGCCGTCCTTCTTACACCCTCTGCGCCGAGCCGACGCGCCGACATTCCTAGGCTCTATGGCTCCCAGAACACTAGCCCATTCAGCCTCCATCGCATCTCTAGCATCGCCCCCACCTGCCCTCTGAGCAATCATCTTCCGCTTCTTACTGCCAGCCCCGGCCGCGCTCTGCTTCTCTCCTGCCTCTTGCTCCACCCACTTCCTCAACGTCGCGTCCTCCGCCGCATTCTCTAGTGAATGGAAACTAGCATGGTGGCCGCAGCCATCGCATTCAAAACTCGTTGCGGCCTAGTAAGGGTGGAGTCAATGTGAAAAGTGTAAGAAGTGCCAGTCCTAGCAATTCGAGAATTGATGTCAAGGAGAGGTAAGGTTTGTGGAAGATAAGGAGAGAGATTTCGGTTTGCCTTACCTTGACGGGGTGTAGCATGAAGCGTAGGCAAGCGCAGGCGGGGCTCATGATGGAGGGTTTGTGGTTACAGTGGCCGCGCGGGGGCTTGTAGTTCATTGCGGACCAGACGCTGTTGGTGGGGGGTTGGCCGGCCATTTTGGCATGTTAGGTGGGGTTGTAGTTGGACGTTGAGTGTGTGGCTTCTGGTGGAGAGGGCAGAGCCGGAGATGAAAGTGTTATGTTATGAATAGAAGGCTGCCGTCGTGCTCTGAGGTGTTGCTTGTTGGGAAGAGACTGGAAGGCACGCGTTTGGCGTCGGGGTGATGCGCGCCAGAATCGCGCAGTCATGTGACCCTTAGATACATCCACTTCCAGCACCTACCTTATTCGGCCTCCAGGTCGCTTTTCCCACGCCCTGCAGGACCATCACACGCACAGCTTGGGGAATGCATGAGTCAGATACTAACGTACTCGTTCAGCGATTGCCTGAAAGGGTACGACTTCGCCTCCAACCACTGCTGCCATATTTGTCCCCGAACGCTACACCTTCGGAACAACCCCTTTTCTTACCTGCTCCTGTCGTACACAACATCCGCACAGACACAAGATATCATGCCGCCACGCTGGCTACGCTTTCAGCAATGAGCGTATGAGGAAGGCGGTATTTTGTGATCTAATTATGAAAGAAAATAGGCTTTGTTCCCCAACCTGCCAAGCAACTTACGGCATCCGCTCGCCTTCTTGGCCGCGGAGTCTATTAACATCATGCTCCTTGGAGGGTGCCAAGCCAGTGCATCGCCCTCGGGAGGATCAAAAACACGACGGGGGAACACTCTGGTGTCACAGCGTGTCAGTGTCGCCCCAACCTCCGCCGCCATCATGTAGAACTATAGAAGGGAGCAGCAAGCCCGCCCTTGTTTGATAACCAAGAACTCTCACACCGCGTCTATACACCTCACCCGCGCAAAATGCGGACGACCTACGCTACACTAGCGAGCGCTCTGCTGGCAGCTCGCAGCACGGACGCTGTTGATCTGGACGTCAGCAGCGAAGCCTCTGTCCGGGATGCGGCGCAGACGATTGCCTCGGGCGCCATGAAATACTACAATGGTAACGAACCTGGACAAGTCCCAGGCCTCCTTGACCCCAACTACTTCTTTTGGGAAGCGGGTCTGCTTTTCGACACCATGATCAACTACGCGACTCTGACTGGCGACACCCAATATAACGACATCATTGCCCAAGCGCTCCTGTTCCAAAGAGGAGCTGAGAACAATTACATGCCCCAGAATCAAACAATAAGTCTCGGCAACGATGACCAAGCGTCTTGGGCATTCGCAGCAATGACTGCTGCTGAACGTGGCTTCCCTCTGCCCGACAACTTCGATGTTGAGGTGCCCGGCTACCCCCCTGTTAAGGACTGGTCGCAGCTGGCCATCAACGTCTTCAACAGTCAATATCGGCGCTGGGACAATGAGACCTGCGGTGGAGGCCTTCGGTGGCAAATCTTCACGTTCAACCAAGGCTACACTTACAAAAACTCCATTAGCAATGGCGATTTCTTGCAGCTTGCTGCTCGTCTAGCGAGATTCACTGGAAACGACACTTACCTCGACTGGGCGGAAACCACGCTTCAGTGGTCATACAATGTCGGTCTTATCGACACAGAAGCTCGAGTCTTTGACGGCACGAGTGTTTCAACCAACTGCACCAGGCCCAATCATACCCAATTCACCGCCAATATCGGCACGTACATAAGTGGCACAGCCTATGCCAGCAACTATGTGAGTTCCGCCTTCCAGATCCTCGATCGTCTTCGCGCGTCAAGTCAGCGAACACTGTGAACTCACCTTTCCAACGTTACTCTTTAAGCAGTGACCAGTTTCCCTTTCACCCGAAGGGCGGTGCTAACAAGCTATAGTCCAACTCGCACCTATGGAACAGCTACAACGCTGCGTTCCTCCATAGCGCAAACCAGACCTTTCTGCAGAACGGCGTCATGAGTGAACTCGCCTGCGAACCGAATGAGAACTGCAATACAGATCAACTAGCCTTCAAAGGCATACTCATCCGCGCACTGGCCAATTCGCGCGAGCTCGCGGCGCCCGACAGTGCGATACCTCTGGGGGACACGGGGGACAACCCAGATGAGATTATCCAAGGATGGTTGGAAAGCAACGCCAAGGCGGCTGCAGCGTCGTGCAGTGGAGGCCCAGATGGCACGACTTGTGGGTCTACGTGGCTGAATAAAACAGAGGACGTCCCGCCTGGCCTCGGCCAGCAGTTGAACGCGCTCGAAGCAGTCCTGGGAGTCCTCCCCGGTTTCAAATACCAGCGCGCTAGCATGAGCGCAGGCGGATATGCTTCAAACGGTACCGCGTCTGGAATGGGCGGTGCTGGTGGCAGGAATAGCACTGGTTACAGCGCGCGCCCTTCGAGCACTGCTGCTCCTTCCGTGCAAGCCAACATCAACGCTGGCGAGAGCTCCTCTGCTCCCGTCTTTGCGCTGCTGGCGGTGCTTGGATTTACTGCTGCCTTTTTCATGTAGACAAGACTCAAGATCTAAATGTGTGTAGCGCCCCTATGATTCTCTTATTGAGACACGAGTTTGTGCACTTTCTTCCCCGACTTTGAATACTAAGGGACCTTATATACCTAGTTGAAGATACCTCTGTGCTTATTCATCGCGAACCACGTGCGGCAAGATATGCGGGCAGGGACGGGACGGAGGGTAGAACAAGGTTGGAGTTTTGGAGGACGAGAGCCAGGCAGCACACCTGTCACGTCACAGTCCACTTCACGTCGCATTCAAATTCACCCGAGCAAAACCACACATACATTTTTTGCATCCAGAAGGTATCATCTGACCCTTGATGCATCATCTGCCACCTCTGGCATAGTAAAGATCACATCATTCGCCAGCCATACCCTCCATGGAACGATTAGAACTCCGGGCACATTCGACACACCGACCCCATCCGCCTATACAGTAACACGAATAGCCTGCGAGCGTCTCGCAAGACCAACAGAGGCATCCTCACCAGCACGTACCCTTACCAGGCGCGCAAAACAGCGATCATGCACGACCTACGCAAGCAGGCGCTCCTTGAGTCTGGCAAGACCATGTCGCGCAAGGCCCGCTCGAAGCTGGGGACACCGTCTCCAGGCGGCAGCCGGCCTAATAGCGCTGCGCCATCGCGCAGTGGATCACGTGTTCCGAGCCGAAATGGCTCAGACGACGAAGGCGACTTCAGCGACGGTACGCAGTGGAGCACCAACAGCATCGACGAGATGATCGCTCCGGCGGATGTGGACGACGAGGTACAGGAGACTTGGACTAGCGACTTGAATGACCGCATGAGCGAGATATGCGACAGGAAGAGGAGCTCGGCAGAAGGGAGAGAGCAAAGTCTCGTAGGATTCATTAGCCATCTTACGAGGCACTATGCGCAAGAGCAGATCAAGCACAAGATGGGCGAGCTGGTGCCGAGCATACTGAAAAGTGTGAAGAGCGGTCAGACAGAGCGCGAGATTGTGCTTGCGCTGAAGG
Organism: Salinomyces thailandicus; assembly: GCA_005059885.1. NCBI lineage: Eukaryota > Fungi > Ascomycota > Dothideomycetes > Mycosphaerellales > Teratosphaeriaceae > Salinomyces > Salinomyces thailandicus. The sequence continues at coordinate 487,085 of NAJL01000010.1, forward strand.
CGCTGTGCATGATCTTGATTACGGACCCCAGAGATGAGGTGTACGACACAGTAGCAGACACCTTCAAGCGGTGCATCAACGACGGCGAATATGATTCTGTCAAAGTGGCTGCTATTAGGAGTCTCAGTGCTGCAACGTTCTACGGTGGTGCTGCCACAGATGCGGTCGAGGAAGTGATGGAATTTTATCTGGACATTATCAGCTCTGACGGCGCAGTGATAGAGGCTGCGGACAACGCCGACATAGTCACCGCTGCTTCGGAAGAATGGGGTTTCCTGGCTACGCAACTGGAGGACATGGAGGACAGCACAGAGACCGCGATGGACACGTTCGTGGACCAGCTTGAAAGTGGCGACGTCGACGTCCAGATTGCAGCAGGCGAGAATATTGCGTTACTCTACGAGAAGAGCTACACGGATGTCGAGCCGGACGATGCGGTCGAGGAGATGAGTCCAGACGACGTGGAAAGCGCGAATGGCCACGGCCCCACCATGGTGAAGCGCTACAACGTCTATCGCCAGAAACCGCTGTTGACATCAACGCTTGAATCGCTTGCCAAAGCCTCGTCCAAACGCTTATCGAAGAAGGATCGTAAGCACCTCCACATCGCATTTGCCGACATCTTGAATACCGTCGAGAAGCCTACGCGTGGACCACGCTACAGCACTGCGCTAGACGAGGATGGGAGGGAGTACGGCTCGAGGATGAAGGTCAACTTGGGCAGTGGCAGCGTCATGACAATCGATTCCTGGTGGAAGCTGCATAGATTCAATGGCCTCAAGAGACTGTTGCAGGCAGGGTTCTTGGTGCACTATGAAAGGAATGCGGCTGTCTTCGAAAGTCTACCAGTGGTTGTAGAGGACGAATGGTGATAGGGGTCGAAAGGGGAAGGTGCGGCACTCGCTGGCTCCAGTCTTTCTGGCACCACTCCATGATCAAGGTCACGATATTTGCCTGCTCATTCTGCGGATCCATCAAATATCCGTAGCGATTTGGAATCTCGGTGCCTCCCCAAATCACGACACTGATTCACGGCTTGCTGGCGTTCATGAAGTTGTCCGATCGTCTCGACGATCTGGAAAGAGACGCAAATGATGATTAGATACCCCTTTTTACCTTACGATCATTAATCCGACGTACAGACTCTCGCTTCGAAGCCGTCTCTCCCTTTCTCCCATGGCCAAGCTAACATGCGCAGTCGTCACGAGCTGATTTTGCAGTCCGCTTAGCCTTCGGCAAGCATTGTGCCGCACCGAGCTCTACCTTCCACCGCAACAACACCTGCCGAAACCTGCCCTAGGCTACCTCCCACACACGTTGCACCTCTTGCACTCTCGCAACCCAGGTAGAGGGATACTGGCCCTCTCCGCAACGTCTCGTCTGCCGAGAACAGAGTCGTCTGGGGCCCCGCGCTTTAATGCATCGACCTTCTTGAACTGCATGTGGTTTGCGGGGTTGCAGGTGTCGATGAGTTCGAACGACACCACCTCTTCAGGATCCTACCCGATATGACGGCTGCGGCAGCGTGAGCCTGGTGATCTGTCATGTTGCTTGCAGGTTTTGTAGGGTTTAGGACGGGCTTGACGGGATGGGACAACCCCCCATTATCTTCACAACTACCGCTCTGCTTGATCGATCGGACGACCTTGCCTTAACTGCTAGTCAAGTCTACGCACGAGGAACGTTCTGGGAGAGGCCGCGCGAGGTCAAGATGCGGTATGGCGTCTAGCTCTTCCGTCGGTTCGGCGTGCTGCCCAAGGTATATATCGGAGGGTCCAGGATGACTATTTCGACCTCTTTTTCACTGGCCTTTGTCGACTATCTCTTTGCCCACTTGTGATAGCCGATGCGTAATGTAAAAGGGACATGGTAAAGGCACTTAAACTTATAAGCTCCTCGTCCATTATTCATAGGCGTCAAGCCTTTTCCTAACCTTAGGGTATGCAGGTACGACAAGCTAGGTTTGCCATACTGCTGGCATTGCTCCAACATTGCCAATGTCTCCCAGAAGGCAGAACAAGTGATCAGGTCAATGCTGCAGTCAACGCAGGCACATTCGAGAGCCCATCTGTCAACGTCCGGCCGAGATTTCGCTACTGGATCCCTGATGCCTCTGTAAACCATACACGAGTCGCTCTTGATATCGAAGACGCTGGCCGTGTTGGCATGGGCGGCGTTGAAGTCCTTGGATATTACTCCTACGACTCTCTTCCAGGAGAGTATATTCCTGTAGACTGGGCGACCTACGGCTGGGGCACGCAAGCATGGCGAGACCTCTTGGTGACCGCTGCCGAAGCGCACAGGGACTGTGGGCTTGTCATGGATGCAGCTCTTGGTCCTAATCAAGGCGCTGGGGTTCCGGCGCTAGCGGACTCGGAAGGCTTGCAATGGGACCTTGTTCAGAACGTTATAAAGATCAACGGCTCGGCCTTTGATGGCGTGGTGCCCGGTTGGGGCATTGGTGTGCTTCAAGCTGCCATTGTTGGCAGCATCTCTGCCAGCGAGAACACTACTGGTCCAGTGCCAGGCTTACCAGGGGCAGCTCCGTCCTCGTACAACGGCTACCGCATTCAGAACACGCTTGCAACTGATAGCCTCAAAGATATCACTGACCAAGTTGGCCGCAAAGGTGCACTGTCGCTCGAGTTTGGCTCGAGGGTTATTCACCTACCATCTCTTTCAAGATCAGGCCCGTGAGCAGCAGTCTCCGGAAGTTCTTGATGGGCCACAGACCTTGCCACAGAACTACCGACAGAACGGCTCCTGGATCGTCGACCATTTCAGTGCGCTGGGTGCGCAGACCACTATCCAGTTCTGGGAGCAGTATCTGCTTGATAATCAAACATCTACACTCCTGTCTGAAGTTGGCAACTGCCTGTGGGAGCACTCTGTTGAAATCTCACCGACCGTTTACTGGACGAGATACCTACCAGAGGCCTTCGAGGCTAGTAGGGGCTACCCTATCTTTCAATGGCTGCCGCTCATATTCCACCAAAGTACCCTGGCAAGTTACACAGGTGTACAGGCGGGAGTGACGTGGTATATCACTGATGAGGAGGATTCGGGTAACAAGCATATCGGTGACTATCGCCAAACGCTCGGAGAGCTTTACGGCGAATATCTGTCAACGTATACAGCTTGGGCAGAGTCATTAGGACTACAATTCTCGGCCCAGGTTGCGTATAACATCGCGCAGGACATGGCTCAGAACATCCCCAAGGTGAATGTACCAGAGTGCGAATCTCTAGCATCTGGTACGTGCTGCTTTTTCGTTCCCTTCTATATGCAGACAACAGCTGACTTGGTCTAGATCACCTCATCGACAGCTATAGACAATATGCCGGGCCTGCCAATCTCGCAGGCAAGCGCGTGATCTCTAGCGAGTTGGGTGCCAATCCCAGCGATGTCTATCACCAAACCCTTCCAGAACTGCTCTGGGACATCACCCAGTCACTTGCTGGAGGCGTCAATCAGTTCGTGCTTCACGGTTACCCTTACAGCGGCACGTATCCCAACACGACTTGGCCCGGCTTCACTACCTTTCAATACGTCTTCAGCGAGATGCATGGGCGGCATCAACCCGGCTGGGACTTCTACAGCGACTCTATGGACTTCATCGCGCGGAACCAACACATCTTCCAATCTGGTGTTCCAAAAGTGGATGTGGCCTTCTATAACAAGCTCACGACTTACGCTACCATAGAGACGCTGTACACGCCGACCGACTTGAACAAGGCAGGATACACGTACGAATACATTTCGCCTGACAATTTCAACCTCCCAGAGGCTTATGTGGGTGGCAACATTCTTGCGCCGGAAAGGCAGGCTTCCAAAGCGATGGTGGTCCGAGCCAATGATTCTTTGACGGTCGAGTGTGTCACGAAGCTGGCTGAGTATGCTTATGATGGGCTGACGATCCTCTTCTCCGGAGGTGTGCCCTCGTATCTCGTAAGCTTCAATTTCTCTGGAGAGACCTATGTCAACGAGACATTACATAGCCTGCTGTTGCTTGATCACGTCCACTTGGTGCCTTATGAAGGCCTTGCTGCTTCTCTATCTGATTTGGAAATCCTGCCGAAGACACAAATTGACGCTGACAGCATCTGGTATACCTACTGGCGACGCGATGACGCTCATGAGGTCGACTATGTCTTTATCTATCATGATGGGCTTGGTTGGGAAGCTGGTGCTTGTTCTACCGGCACTGTGCGGTTCGCTTGTACAGGAACGCCGTATATCTACTCGGCCTGGACTGGCGCCCAAACGCCGGCTACGAACTACACGCAGACAGAGACCGCTACATCTATGTACTTTGAGCTCGCTGGCAATCAGTCGGTCATCGTTGCTTTCCATGATAGAGCGCGCTTTGAGCACAGCTATGGGCGTGGCAACACTTTCCGACAACCTCAGCAAGAAGCCGCACGACATCAACCCTTGACCCTTGGCCCATGGTCGCTGATCGTAGAGCACTGGGATCCTCCTCGCAACCTCTATGATGTTGACACAGTAGCCGTGAAGCACAACACAACGCATCAACTTTGCCACCTCACAGCCTGGCTGAACATACCGGGACTGGAAAACGTCAGCGGCAGAGGCTACTACAACACGACTTTTGAATGGTCCAGACCCGGCACGATTCACAATAACCGCCCTGACAGCGCATCAGGCGCGATCATCGACTTCGGTCCTATCGTGCACACTATCCGCGTAGCGATCAATGGCCATACACTCCCTCCATTGGACCTGACCTGGGCGAGAGCCGATATCAGCATGTATCTTGTGGAAGGCGTCAACACGGTAGAGGCCGTGGTCTCGACGCCGTTGTACAATCGACTGAAGCCGATTGCGGGCAAGCTGCGTACTTTTGGCCAAGGCTGGAGCGATTTGACCGCAGAGAGTGAGGAGATCGTGTTGCGTACGAGCCCGCTGCAGGAGTATGGGCTTTAGGGTGAGGTTAGTGTCACGCCATACGGGAGTCTTTAGCCTACCTAGGTATATCGAGTCAACGGCGGAAAGATGCTCGCAGAGCGTTGCACGCGGAATAGCTGGTTCGAAAGCCATAGTCATCTGGCAAGCCCCATGCTGGTGTGACCATAATCTCTCTTTGTTCACATAACCTTCAAGCAGCCGTGTCCCGTTTTGCCTGCGCGTTCCGAGCTTGCATGCACCACAGATGGATTCGAGCTGGCTTGAGCTCTGTCAAGACATGATGTTGGCGCCCGGCGGCGCACCAGTAATTGATCAGCAGTGAGAAGCACATCGATGACTCAGCTGAACCTTTGCCGCAGGAGAATTGATTACTGCCTAGCTCTGTTGACGCCGGTCAAATTAAGAGAGATATCATTCTACGTCCAATACCGTCGTCGTTCCTTCCGTAAGCAACGCCTAGACACCTTGCAACCTTACAAACGCCATTAAACGAGACTCGCAATTCGTGAGAAAAGCCTAGAAAATGCCGTTCACGATGTTGCCACCAATCGTAGCGCCGGCACCGAAGATAGCCGCATTACCAAGCTTTTTGCCGAACTTCTTGCCCATCTCCTGGCCCTTGCCCGGTACCTTCCCATCTCCATTACCCATCTGACTGACCTCCAACGGCGCATTCCCGTAGTTGTTGCTGGGACCAGCGGCAGGCGCCTTCTCCTCGATGACTTTGACGTATGATCGCGGGAAGATGCCTTCCTGGCCGGTGCGAGTAGACCGGCCCTTCCACCATTCGGCATTCATGTATTCGGTGACTGTCACGTGGTCGTTCGGTTGAAGCTCGAGGTCTCCGGCGTCGCTGCTGGTGTATGCGTAAAGCGCCGTCGCTTGAGCCAAAGGTGGCCAGTTGGCTTGCGGAGCCGGGGAGTTGTACGCCGGCGGCGGCTGCGGCGAGGCGGGAGGCTGGTAATATGGGTTGTCCTTCTTCTCGTCCATGTGACCATTCATGCCGTTTGCGCGGTGGCCATTCTGCAGATTGAGGTTGTGCAGAGGCGAGGTGGGGGGTTGGAGGACGCCCGGCGTGCCTTGCGGGATGGCGCCGACGGAGATTGGGGCGTGGAGCGCGGTCTGCTCCGGAACGCGTTGGAGGAGGTCGGCGAGCTGCTGAGGCGATATCACGGACGAGTCGCACAGGTACTCGAGTTCCTAGCGGCTGTCAGTGGTTGCAATAGACGGTGGATTTTGTGCTTATCTTGCGCCGTACTGCTTTGATCGTGCGGATGGACCGGTTGATGTTGGCGGTCTGCATCTCTTCCGTGGGCGCCATGATGATTTTGCGACTTGTACGTGGAACGTTATCGAAAAGCAGTTCGTGGTGATGTTCGAGGAGAACGTGGTTGTGAAGCAAAGGCGCAGGTGGGTGACTTTCTAAGCGCCGATGAGGTTGAACTTGGAGCTTGCTGCTGCGCCACCTCAGCTTCGACTTGCTCCGTCTGGTACGCCCTTTGGAGGCTTAGGTCAAGTCACATGTTACCAAGGTATCGTATTGATGCTATACACATACCTGAATGCATAGATATTAGAAACAGGTCCAAGACTAGGTACATATCTATGTAGGGGAGAGGCTGCTGTAACGACGATTTCCATGCAAGGATAGGCAACCCTCCCATCTTCCACCTGCCTCCACTACCGTTGAACGCTTCTGCTGTGCGGGAGTCGTCCTGTCTTCTGCAGTCTTGCATTCATTTCTGAAGGGCAGGGCTTCGCTACCCTCCTCGACCCTTTTCGCGCTGTCGTTGTCTCGGCGTCAAAAGACACAACAGTCTTCTCAAAGCACCTGTGCAGGCCCGGAGCTTCAATTGCCATCCACCCAGACCCCTGGCCACGGTCATTTGCGGTCACGCTTCGGCAGAATAGGAAGACCCCAGTCTCTAAATGCAAAATTTGGGTCGGTCTTCGACTGAACGGCCATCGAAGCCCTATTGCTGGTCAACGTCTTCGGGAACGTCCTCCAACGTAACGGTGGGACTGTGACCAGAACGCAGAATTTGCTGATCATGCCATATCTTGCCACCTGTTACTCGTGATGCACGAGACGGCAGTCTTACCCAGCCATCGAGCACTCTTCCGTCAGAGAGACGGCACGCGACTCCCATAGTCAATGAAAGTACAGCTCGAAAGAAACGAGGATGGGATATAATCGGATTGGGGGTCGATGTTTGGTTATTAACCCGGGGGATGGTTCCGATGCTATGGATGACGAGGCAGGGTGTGAGGGCGGGACGGCGGTCTATGAGCGTATGACGGACGATGTTCGAGAGCAGAATGGCTTTATGGTTGGATGGTTGGAGCAGTCGTAGAGCGTGCCCAGCTTGTGTGCTGCGAGGACACTCTCTGTGGTCGAAGAGCGCGAGTACTCCCGCTAGCTGAGACGAATGCGAACTTGTTTAGTACTCTCGACGTAGATGCCAGTGCAGTCAGTACCAAGAATGCCCCCCAGGACAAGTTTGAAGCACAAGCTATGTAGTGCATCGTGGTAGCTCAATATGGATACAGATACGGAATTGTCAAGAGCTGATCTATATAAGGAGATGGCGCGCCTGCAACCAGACTCATACCTCTACCGCTCCTCGTCAGTGTCCTCAGGCTCACTTTCGCCATCTCCACCAGCATGCTCCATGCCTTCCAGAGGCTCATCCTCGGCTGCCAACACGGCAGCGCGCTTGTGCCTTGGCCTGGACACGTGAGTCTTGATGCTCAAAGCCAGAACACTCAGACCGTGGATCAGAGTGCTGCCAAATACAACGAAACACACTAACGGCCACACAGTCTCAATGGCCTTCTCCTTTGGCGTATAAGGGCGGCCAGGGTGCGGAGGATGCTTGTCTGGCAGCGATGTGCCGGTCTCCAGGACAGCGCGGGCCTCGATCGCGAGGAACAATCCTCCGAGTCCCATGGGGCCGAAGTGTCCGCAGAAAAGCGCTTCCTTGATGGTCTTGATGTCGGATATCCAAGGATAGCAGAGCATCATGATGGGTATGCGACGGAAGGCGATGACCAAAGCTAAGAAGGCTACGAGGCGCCCGGGCGTAATCCAGGGGGTGACGCTGTGTGGCTGGAACGCATACCATGGGATGATGGTACCGAGGTAGACGAACATGGCACTATTGAGCAAGAGGTCGATGACGAGCGGGATATGCGTGGCCTTTGTCCTCTTGGTGAACCAACCATCGCGCGCGAAGCCGTAGCCCGCGCCAAATGCCACCAAGAAATCGTCGCTGCCCAAGGTGCTTCCAACCCCAACGCTGAAGATGGCAAGCAGCAGGTAGAAGACAGTGAAGCCGGGTGCATCAACGTAGTCCCGAGCGACGCTGAATCGAAGAATCCTGTTGAATATGGTGCCAATGACAAGTCCTATGGCAGTGCCGAATGCTACTTGCCATAGGATGGTCACCAGGAAGTACTCTTTGACGCCTTCTCCTACAGTTGACGACGTGAGAGCGAAAAGCCCGAGGTAGAGGAAGGGGAAGCTGATGCCGTCGTTGCAGGCTGATTCGGCAGAAATCAAGTCCTTGATGCGCTTAGGGACGCGGTTGCTGAATTGGCTGTTGCTCAGGATTGAAGATGCCAGGACCGGGTCCGTAGGCGTTAAGCAGGCACCAACAATCAAGCCAGTAGGAATGTCCGTCCGGAATATGAGAACGACAAACACCGCGACGATGAGCCAGGAAAAGGTCATGACGGGGCCAAGCATCATAGCCACGGGTCTCCAGTGCCTGCTGGCATAGAATTTGGGCAACTCGACACCGATGGCGAACACCTGGATGCCGACGATGACCCTCGTGACTTCTTGCACAATGTCGTCGCCCCAGCCCCATCCGCCGAGGCCGGTGCCTTCGTCCTTGCAGCCATCAACGCCGCAGAAGTTGGGCGTGAGCCAGCCTAGCCCGACCGGACCGAGGATGATGCCGACTAGTAATGCGATTGGCGGCTCGCTCAGATGCAACCGGTTGCGGATGAAGTTGGTGAAGAGCGTGAAGCTGATCAGGAAGCCAGAGAGCGCCAGGTACGTGACATGAGGCGGCGTAGGCTCAATTTGCTTCCACATTGTTGTGGCGTTGAGCAAAGGGAATGCAGCTGATCAATGTATCTGCACGTAGGAACGCCTGATGACCTGACAATGTCTGAACACCTCCTGTGGATGGTGTTGGAGATGGTCTACGTTCTAGTATTCCATGCTACTAGCTGCCCTGTGCTAGAATTTCCAAGTCCAGAATGAAGCCTTCAACATGTCGTCACTCGCGTCAATGCAGCTCGGCTCGCTCCGCCGTAAGCGAAGTCTTCCGGAAGGGAGAAGAGAGGCTGGGACTGGTTCGATTGCTGTCGCATTTGGAAGTTTGAACGACAACATTGGATCGATGTGCGCACATAACTTGCCTTACCTCATCGAACGGACACAAGCGTACCTTAGCATACGGTCTGCAGCCTGACTCTCCACTTGCGAGCAGCGCGAGCAGCTACAGGCAGGTATCGATAGGCAACGCTTGCCATAAAGACAAGGGTCGATAAGAGTCGATAAGTCCGTTCCATGTGCCGTCTAAAACCTATCTAAAGTCCGAGCTGAATAGGTACAATCTGTTGTATATATCAGACATGTGTAGATGTGGACGAGACGTCTTGCAGCGCGAAGTACGAACAAAAGCAGGACCCTCATTACCAGCAACATGGCGTCCATCATGGACAACATGAAACAAACCGCGCAAGCCGTCTGTGACGGCTACACCAAGTGGGAGATCGAAGCTGTAATGAAGCCTCGAGCCGAGAACTGCACTCATCACCTGGGTCCAAGATCACTAGGTCGACCACCGCGGGACAACCAACAGTACAGAAAGTATTTCTCCAGCGTCCAGTCATTGTTCCACGACTTCCAGGTGAGCTACAGTGGCTCACTGAGATTTGCTCGTCGGTAAGGTGAGACTAATCAGCTCCTCAGATCGAAGTTGGGGACAGCGTATTCGATGTCGATCAGAAGAAAGCTGCTCTGCATGTCTTTGGCTCGGCATCTTCTCCAGTGGGCAAATATGAGCAGGAGTACTCGTTCTTCCTCGAGTTCAACGAGGACGGGACGAAGGTGGTCCGTATGGAGGAGATGATCGATAGCACTAACCTCGCCAAGTTCTTCGGACGGTTGCACGATTACGTCGAAAAGGGCGGCGGCGAAGGCGAGGCGTGGGTGAGTGCTGTCAAGGCAGCCCACAAGGAGTCCAGCGGGTAATAAGTTGATGTAAATCAGGTCGGATTGGAACTTGCGGCATATCGTTCTGTAGTCAAGTTTCCGGTCGCTGTGGCAGAAGTCTATAACAACATGTCGCAGAGGCTCAAATCATGTGCTCAAGGCTCCTCAAGACCATTGTTTTCGCCGCTTGCTTTGCCAATATATTCTGTGATGTCCATACCGCGGGGGTTGAAGAGACTGGTCAAGCGGCCGTCCAAAGTACGGTGCAACACAGCGATCTGCACGCGGAATGCTGCACCGGGCATACAATGAGGATGAGCGGTCTTGTCGTCGCGTGAACAATGCAAGCAACGTAATCCAGACTGTTGTGCTTCTTTGGGTACCTACCCAAACCGTGCATTTGTGACGGTAGGGGATGATTAGGTAAGGGCCAACGGGAGAGGCCGCATTCCGTGTAGCCCCTCGTCCCGTCTACCTCTGTTATCCAAGGTATCTTAATCAACCATTGACGCCGGAACCTGGCAGTTGGCGTGGTGTTGTTGTGTTTCCACCGGGGCGAATCGACGCTTTCGGGCCTCTCGAAGACAAGGAACAAAAGATACGTACGCCTAGGGTGATGGCGCGACAGTGATAGGGCTTGTACAGACGCCGTCAGAATCCGGCCTCGTCATCGAATAGAGCTGCAGGCGCCTGCCAAACCAAGAGGGTCAACTACACGCCTACTTTGCGGCGCTGACGAGAGCAACGATTTTCACCCTACATCGTTGGGCTGTCACAAACATGGACTCCATACAGCGCACGATACCCTTCGCCTTTGCCCTTCTCGTCACCGTCCGCGCGCAGGAGTCAAGCGATGCAGCGCCCTCCCCGACCAACCCGATCGAGGCTGGCAAGGCCAGCGACTCGGCGCCCGGCTCATCTCGTGACCCCGACTCTGACGACACCTCAGACTCTGGAAGCACAAGCCTCGTCAACTACTACTTCGTCTTCCTCGCCTTGATCATATGCGTAGCCGTTCTCGGCGCCTTCTTGATCTGGCAGCGGCGCAGACGCGCAGCCCTCCGACTCCGCGGCGGTAGAGGGAACCTTGGGACAGTAGGGGCACCCCGATGGCCAGGCGAAGGCAGAAATGATGGATGGCAAAGACGATACCTGCAGGGGAGATGGCGGTCGCAAGAGGATGTTGGGAGGGAGGAGGGATTGAACGAGCTCGGGGAGGCACCACCAGCGTATGCGCCTCCAAAAACCCGAGAAGAGGAGCAACGAGAGGCGGTGGCGCAAGAAGAGCCAGCCTTGCCGATGCAGACACTGTCGCGAGAAGATACTGGGCTTAAGCCGCCTGACTATACGCACGCGACTACACAGGCGATTGATGACCCTGGACGGCATTCATTGACGAGTACGTCGAGTAGGCCGCCGAATGGCGAGCACGGCGCGTATGGAGAGCCGTCAAGGACGTAGTCTTGTGCACTGGAGGTACGGAGTTATTGGAATTTCAGCGAGGCGCTGGCGGTGAATGTGCGATGGGGCTCAGTCTTTTTTAATTGACAATACTGCTATGGAACGACTGGTGTCTCTCGTTTCCTCTTTGATTCAGCTACGAATACTCCGTACAGGTGTGAGATTGACATGCGATTCGGTCACTGAAGTGCGACGAGATCAGGGCGAGTGAGGCGTGACCTCACTTCGTCAACACTGTTGTTGCCGACAGCCCTGAATCTAAACATTATGTGCTGAGCGTATGGCCGTGCGTAGGCCTGTGTTATTATAATTTCGTCGCCCGGTCCTTGTCTACGATGACCGCAGCCATGAGCACTACATGTCCGATCCAGATCCAGAGGCAACGCACTCTTTCGTCCAACAGATTGTACCTCAGCGCTGACAGCGAGCAACGGATCCTACGACAAAGTAGAGGCGCGTCTACGTAACAAGATGCGCGCACTCGTGGCAAATCTGCAGAAGACCCGCCACACCGCACGCACCCCTCTTCCTCCCCCACAGGCTGATGCGGCCTTGCGCGGACACTAGAGCGAGCCTACCGGTACCTTGTTTCCCTGCGAGGGCTTGGCTTGGCCTAGACGTGGCGCTCTCTCTCTCTCTCTTTCTCTCTCTCTCTCTCCAGGTCTCCCTTAGGAGAACCTTAAGGCGCCGAGAGGGCCGATGTTGCACGGCATTCGATTTGCATTCCAGCAGCAGGAGAATCTCATCATTGATTTAGATAGTGGTGACAACGAGTGATGTGTGAATAGATATATTTTGACTGAAGCCCATTACCCATATTACTTGATCGAATGCTGCTCACTGTCAAATGTCGTATGTGTGTGTGTGTGTGCAGGTGTGTTTGACTGAGGTGCCCAGGTTTCTATTCGGGGTCGCGTTCGAGTACGTCAGCTGCCGCACAGCCTCATCGAATAGCTTAAGATTTGCCGCCCGTTTACGTTTCCGCGACCGACCTGCCCATCCAAGCACCCAACCGCGCTGCCACGCCAGCCATTCCGCGGACGCCTCCTTCCTCTGTCCCCTTCATCGCCTTCATTTGGAACCACTGTCGCCGACCTCTTGCCACGACTATCACCGTTACCACTACCACATTTCGACCCAGTGCATTCCCTTTCGCATAATACGATAATCTCGCCGTCCGACTGACGACCCCTACCGCTCGCTCGCTCCTTCGGGGCATCCGCCACCCCTGGACGCCGTCCCACCACATCCTCCTCTCCCACTTGCAACGACACGATCATGTTCACCATGAAGTCGCCGATATCTTCATTAATATGTCTCCTACTCGCCCTTCTCCCTGCCGCATCCGCCGAGGAGATGCTCTTCTCGAGCTCCCTCAACCCGTGTCAGCAGAACAATAACTTCAGTGCCACCCAATTCGACGTCACCCTCACACCTTCGAACAATAGCCTGTCCTTCAGCGTGGTGGGTGTCAGCACCATTCAGGGCTATGTCAGAATCGACCTGAAGGTCTTTGCCTACGGCTTGAATGTCTATGAGACTACGATCAACCCATGCGACGACGACTTGGACGGGCTCTGCCCCATGAGTGAAGGCCAGATCAGCCTGCCCACCTCCAACGTCGATATCCCGGGCGACTCGCTGAGCCAGGTCCCCAACATCGCCTACACAGTACCCGACTTGGACGCAAGAGTGCAGGCCTACTTCATTAGAACCGAAACCAACGAATCTGCAGCCTGTGTGGAAGCCGAGCTATCAAATGGAAAGACGGTGGATCAAAAGGGCGTAGCATGGACGCTGGCGGTCATGTCAGGTCTTGCCCTCGTGGCGTCAGCCATCACATCTGGCCTCGGACACTCAAACACCGCTGCGCACGTCGCCGCAATGGCACTCGGCCTGTTCTCGTACTTCCAGGCCCAAGCCTTCATCGGCATGACTGGTGTCAATCTCCCGCCCATCGTGGCTTCCTGGACGCAAAACTTCCAGTGGAGCATGGGCATCATCCAGGTGGGCTTCATCCAAGACATTGCGACCTGGTACCAGCGTTCAACGGGTGGCACGCCGTCTACGATACTATCGAGTCTGGCCACAACATCCGTCGAGGTACAGAAGCGCTCCGTCGAGCCGATGATGCAGTTGATGAAGCGCGCGGCAGATGGTCTAACGCATCAGCTTATCGCTCGTTCCAATGCGGGTAGCGGTGACGGGAGCGATACCGCGAATTCGGTCGTCATCCACGGCATCGAGCGCGTAGGCTTCCGTGCTCAGATTGAGATTACCAATATCTTCATGACTGGCTACATATTCTTCGTCATCTTTGTCATGTTTGTGGTCATTGGGGTTGTCATCTTCAAGCTCATTTGCGAGCTGCTGGTGAGGATGGGCAAGATGAAGGGCGACAAATTCCAAGATTTCCGCAACGGCTGGACGACGGTACTCAAGGGCATTCTGTTCCGCATCGTGCTCATCGGCTTCCCGCAAATGGTCGTGCTCTGCTTCTGGGAGTTCACCCGGAACGACTCTGGAGCTGAGATGGTGCTCGCCGTCTTCACCATCTTCATCATGTTGGCTACCCTGGCATGGGCATCCAGCAAGGTCGTCCGGCTGGCTCGCCGCAGTATCGCCATGCACAAGAACCCGGCGTATATCCTGTACTCCGACCCAGTCTCCCTTAACAAGTGGGGCTTCCTCTATGTGCAGTTCAAGGCCACGGCATACTACTTCATCGTCCCCGTCCTCGTCTACGTCCTCGTCAAGGGCCTATTCGTTGCTCTAGCACAAGACAATGGCAACGTGCAAGCCATTGCACTGGTCGTCATCGAGGCCGCGTTCCTGATCCTCGTATGCGTCATGAGGCCGTACATGGACAAGAAGACGAACGCGTTCAACATCTCGATCTCGGTCATCAACTTCCTCAGCGCCATCTTCCTGCTGGTTTTCACCGAAATCTTTGACCAACCTGTGAGTGTGCCGCGAGCTACAATTTAAGAAACGGGAAACACGATTGCTGACATAGTAACAGGGTATCGTCACTGGCGTTATGGGCGTCATTTTCTTCGTCTACAACGCGGTCTTCTCCCTTGTCCTTCTAATCATCGTCCTCATCGCATCCATTGTTGCCATCTTCGCCAAGAACCCGGACACGCGCTATCAGCCTATGCGGGACGACCGAGGCAGCTTCATCAAATCTCAGTCACAGCTCACCACTGAGCTCGACGCCCTGGGCGCAACAGCCCGTGGCGAGCCAAAGCACGGCTATTACTCCAAGGCTGGCGCGCGAATTGAGGATGATGACGACAGCCTTTCTGGCGGCTCGCTCAACCCATCCCGCATGCAATCACAGCAAACATCCTACCAGGGCGCTGGCTACACATCAATGGATGCCAGCAGCGGCAGACATTTCCCCCCTTCCTATCAGACAAAGGATGGTCTAGCTTCACCTCTAGACAATAGTCGCGCGGGCTCGATGACGAGTACTCAAAACCGGTACCGACAACCCACAGGGAGTCCTAGTCCGTGGCAAAGAGGCGCTGGATACGAGTAGTCCGTCACCAGCCACGACAAGCAGTTATGATTGTGACATCGTTCCTTCATCCAACCTTACACAGGAAGAAGTGGACGAGCGGGCCGAGCTCCGGCGTATGCATGACGTCGACGCCAACGACGAGATCGGCCGCGTGGTGGAGCTGTACTTTCGACGGCCTGCATCGGCACGCGATATGCTGAGCGGAGAGGCGAGGCACGGCGGACGACATTGAGCGAGCACCGTCATCGCAGTCCCCGTCCATCTTCCCCTCTCCTCCCTCACTGCATGCACTGCCGACAGGGGAGCGCTCATATGAACGTGTAAATAATCCAACCTGCATCTGCAATTTTTTTTTTTAAACCGTGGCGGCGCTTTTTCTCCGGGTCCAGAGGGTTGTCTCCCTAGACGGCGTTTATTCATCTTCTTCCACAAAGTCCGGGATGGGGCCGGCTGCGGGCCTGTTGGGGGCTTGCTTGGCTTGGCTTGGCTTTTGTTTCTAGGCCACTGGGGGATGGATGGACGGATGGATGGATATACTCAAGTCACTGGATGGCGTTTTTTTTTGGCTGCCGTTCTTCTGCTTGCGTATCTGGGCCGCGGAGGTACCGCGGGGGGAAAGGCTGTGATGTGTGTGTAGAGTCTGGTACCTTTAGTCTTACAATGGACAGGACAGATACCTATGGAAGAAAGTGAACGTGAAAGTGAAAGTGATCTAAGATCTGGTGGTTTCCCTACCTCCGAGATTGTTGTTGTTTGGATTGTCTTCCTGGGAAGGTCGCCTTGGGTGTTCTGTCGTGTGGCGAGGCTTGCATTTTGGGCATGCAGGATAGGTAGGTTGCTGTGGTGGCATGTGGAGTGTGCCTTTCGATTGTACAGTAGATGGAGCTGTGGCGCTGGCGCTGGCCTCTACGTCAGGGTTAGTGTTTGGGTTTGAAGGGAAGAGCTCCGACTGTTGGGCATGGGCTTCATTCCTTCCTTTTGCTCGTGACTTGTGTTGTACAGTCCAGACTTGGTCGATTCCAGCTCCACCAACGAGACTCATACATCGCGCTGTTAACAATGGGTATGGTAGTAGAGCAGCGTCACACTTACCACGGCACAGCACAGCCTTGCCCGGCCGAAAACAATGGAATCCTTCCAAGTCGACATGAAGCCCGCCGCTCGCGAAACGTGGGTTGAACGGCGAATTGCCTGCTGACATGCATCAAAAACATGGATCATAACAAGGCCGGAGCCAGTGAGTACCTTGAGGTCAAGCCGTTGACACATTCAAGTCGAACAGTAAATGTCCTTATCAAGGCCACGATAGCTCGCAGCCTGCCTAACTAGCTTTACCGCATGCTTGGCCGACTCCATAGGGGTGTTCCTGCAGCGTTATCTTACATCGGCCTGTCAGGTCCCAGGAACTTGCGCTTCTACTGCTGTTAGCAACATTGCTTGTTTTGCATGACCCCGTACCAAGAGGATAGTGGATGTGCCGCCTGCTAGATGGAGTCTGGTGTGCCTTCGAGGCTTTAAGTCTAGTTTACTATCTGCCTACGGAGAAGGGCGGCGGAGCTGAAGGCTTCGAGACGCTACGATAAGCCGATCGAGATACTGCTATGGATGCGGCCAAGGGAATAGGTATGGCTGGTAGGGTCAAGAGTATAAAAGGTCGCCGTTGTCGCCTAATAGCAAGTAAGAGCAGCCAGCTGCGGACTTGAGATCCTATCGCTTCCCTTTTGCAGTCATGGTACCACTAATTCGCTTATCTTCCATTGCCACGGCCCTCGGGTTTTTGGGATCAACAAGTGCTTTCTCTTTCGCGCCGACGGGACAGACGGTGGACTTGGATGGCATCTCTTACTACCTGCCAGCAGATCCTGTCACAACGATTGGGACTTATGGCCCGCTGCATAAGAAAGCCCACGGCTCAGGCGGGCTCACGCCGCTGACCGTAGTGACCACGAGCGGTCCCGGTTATAGCGACATCAGCGCCTTGATCTCCAACTTCACGGCTGTCGACGATGTTTTTGCCGCGGGCTTCCTGGAGGCTGTCTATATCCAATACTCTGGCAGCAAGCCTTATGGTCACCACGGCTGGGGTAATGGCTTTGGCGGCAAAGGACTTGGTCTGAACGGTACGGATGCTGTATACAGCAGCTACGTGACTAACGGCACTGCGATTCCGCAAGGACCGTACTTTATGTCTTCCTCCGGCGCAGTCTACGAGGCGTGGAGACTGTACAGTGACTTCCAAGGCGCCTTCACCGAGACGCTTATCCCGGCGTCCGATGGCGTATCGTACAGCGTGCTTCCGGCCAACGTACCAGGTCAATCGCTCGCAGTCGCGGTGCCCAGCCGACTATACTACACCAGGACGGCGGAGCAGCCGCTCGCAGGCGTTCGGCTCGGCGTCAAAGATATCTACGATGTCGCTGGAGTCCGCACGGGCGACGGTAATCGCGCTTGGTATCATTTGTATCCGCCGGCGACGGCTAATGCGCTTAGTATTCAGCGGCTGGTGGATGCTGGCGCGGTGATTGTGGGGAAGATGAAGACGTCGCAGTTTGCTAATGGAGAGGAGGCGACGGCTGATTGGGTTGACTATCATAGCCCTTTCAACCCCAGAGGAGATGGATGTAAGTCTACCTTGTTCTGAAGCACGGCGTGGTGTTTAGGCTGCGTGCTGATCTTGCCCTTCAATCTAGACCAGGATCCCAGCTCATCGTCCTCCGGCCCTGGGGCGGGTGCTGGTGCGTATAGCTGGCTAGACCTGACGATTGGCAGCGACACTGGGGGCTCTATCCGAGGGCCTTCAGAGGTCCAAGGTCTGTATGGCAATCGACCAAGCCATGGCCTTGTTGCTCTAGACGGCGTCATGCCTCTAGCTCCCGAACTCGACACAGCCGGCTTCCTCACACGCGACCCCTTCCTCTGGGCCGAAGCAGCCAAAGCCCTCTACCTCAACAACGTGACCATCACGCACACCTACCCGTCGCAGATCAAGGCCTACGGCTTCCCTACCACAGCCGAGCAAGAAGGCGACCAGCTCCTCATCGACTTCCTGGGTAACGTCAGCACCTTCATCAACGCCTCGGTCCTCACCTACGACATCGAAGCCGACTGGAACGCCACGCACCCCGCCACCGCCGACCCAGACATCGTGGACTTCCTGAACCTCACCTACCCCATCATTATCGCGCAGGAGCAAACCCGCCTAGTCCGCGATCCGTTCTTCGCAGACTACGCCGCGCTCCACGACGGCCGCCGGCCCTTTGTCGACCCCGCGCCCCTCGCCCGCTGGGCCTTCGGCGACGCCTATCCGCCCATAGCCCTCGCCACAGCCAACGCCAACCGCACAGTCTTCGCCGACTGGTGGGCCAGCCAGGTCCTGGTGCCGTCCAACGAGACGTGTAGCGATAGCTTGCTGTTCTACATTGGCTCGCAGGCCGACGTGAATTATCGGAATCAGTACTTTGATCCGCCTACGCCGCCGTTTGGGTTTGGGATCTCGAGGGTGAGTCCGTATTGGGGGGGACCGGATTTTGTTGTGCCAGGTATGTCATAATTTCTATCTTGTGTCTGTCTATCTTTACAGGATGCCTTGGGACTGACCGGAAGTCATCTAGTCGGCTCTGCCTCGTATTTCTCTAACATCACTCTTCATGAAGAGTACCTGCCGGTGACGGTTGATATCATGGCTGCGCGAGGCTGTGATGGCTTGATCTTTGGCTTGGTGCAGGATCTAGTGAGTGCTGGCATCCTCCAGCCTAGCGTTGCTGGGTATAGCGATACTGCTGGGGGCGAGATACTCTTCAAGAGAGGCACGCGCTAGGTTGCACCGGCATGAAAGGGCCAGAAAGTCCACCCAGGCTTCTTTCCACGCCAGCGCGTTGTTTTTTTTTCATTTCATGCTGATGACGTTGGAGTATGCTATGAAGCTGCCGAGCACAGTATTGATGCAAGGTAGCCAATACGGGACTCCCATCCGCGCTTGACTGTAGATGCCCATCAGACTCAGCGAAGAGCTCAGAAGCGCACCCTGCATTCTCGTAGCGGGAAAGCACAGTAGTCCGCCAGCGGTGCACATCGCAACGCCAATGAAGAAGGAATGCTCGCTGGGACTGCTGGCGGGGATGAAGCGGAGGTATTCCAGGTAGCCTCGCGCTTTCGCCATGGCCTGGTCATGGAGTCCCGGCGTCAGACGGCGCGTCAAGCGTGCTTGCCCTCCTACGAGCAGTTCCGCCGCCAGCGTCCATCGTGCTGCCGCCGCCAGTCTCGCCCACATCACGGAATCCATCCGGAAGCTGCTGCTGATATGGCCGCCCGCCAGATTCATTATTAATGAGGTATTCTTCTCTCTCCCTTCATTCACTTGCGTTGTGGTTGGTGGCTTGGACGCCAGGTCGACTTCAGCCAATGGCGTCGATTGCTTTTCCACTAGCGGCAGGTATGGCTCGGAAGAAACGGATGTGTGTGCGTCACTGGGTCCGTCGGTACCGATCGTGCACTGGTCTTGTGAAGGGCGGCACAGCGACAGGCAGGTCCGCGGCGAGGTAACGCGACAAGTGAGTGACTATAGGGATGCAGACGGTGTGTTATTGTAGATGAGCTGTTGGCCGTATGGTTCTAGAAGGTAATTGTAGACAAATAGTCGAGATCATGGAGATGGAGATAGGCGCCGGTCCGAGACTCGGCTTGCGCGTCGATCTGCGATTCATCGCGAGGGTAATTTGGGGCATGTTTCAATAATGGGGAGACGTTGCGAGGGTGCGCGAGAGTGTCGCGTCAACCCATGCATCATTGGAGGAAGAGGTGCAGCATCGTGGTCATCCTTGGTATCGCCAGCTGCTCTACTGTCGTTATTACCTTAGGTACTGAAGGAGAGCAGCGTCTTGTACGCGACGGAAACATAAGGTGGTCAGTAGTGCCTGATGAGTGCCCCGGGAATGGAATTCGAAGCCGAGGCGGACTTTGCGGAAGCGGAGGACGTGGTCCGTGCATACTAGCCGCTTATGAACCACGGCCACTGCCACCCCTCGCACTTTTCACCTGGCTGCGTCATTTCTCTTCCTGCATCCAAACCTCCTCTGACGACATTGCGAATTCGCGAAGCCACAAGCAGCGCAGCCCAGAGTCACACAGTACTGCTGCCCACCCAGAAAACCCGTGTTGTGGTCACAAGGCCGCAGCTTGGCATCATCGCGTCGCTTGAGCCACGCGACAAAGAAACGAGGCGCTGCTTTGCTTTGATGCTGGCGCGCTTGGAGCTGCTGTCAGTATCAGGATTGCGTCACCAGACAGCAGCATCTCACGACTCGAACACGCTGCCTGCCAAGGCCATCAGGCCATTGCCATAGCAGGGACATCAGCAGAGGTGCGTTTTTCACGAGACATGAGTCGGATCGTGATGGACTTGCGACCGTGGCAAGACATGGCAGCCGTCGCGCGCGAACCCTTCCTTTGCCACCCAGCTGTCGGCCGCAAGGATGGCAGCAACACGGCGCTATGTCCGCCAACGAAGTGTTCGCATCGCAAATTTCGCGTCCTGTCCTGCATTTGGCGTCCTCGGTAAAATCAACAACTGACAATTTCATAGTGTCCAGCCATTAATTCGCCGTGAGAGACGACGGGCGGGAGTTCGAAGGCGAAGGTTGTTGAAAGCGCGGAGGATTCCAAGCGGCCTGAAGTCAAGACAGAGCCAGAACTTCTACGTCATAGCTGCCACTTCGATGATGTCGGCCGCAGTTGCACCTCGACCATCTGCGACCGATTCGCCGCATTTGAGCAACAAGAGCATGACCTCGTCGCCCCGGACGCGACACCAGCAAGCAGGTACGTCCCCACCCTTGTCACCGCCGTCGCTGTTATTGTTCACCAGCGCAACAATACGCCTTTGCGCCCTCCACTCCTTTCCATGCGATGCATCGCAACTTACTGTGCCGCCCAACTCACTCGCATATGGTCTTCGGCCCGGCGCAACTGCGATAGTACCGCACTGGGACATCGCTAATGACCTACGAACGGACAGATACACAGACGACGGATGCCGACACTACAGGTATGTCTTGCCGTCGCCCCTTCGCACCTCGCGACGAGCGCGCCATTGAGATGCCGATGCTGACCAATGTCGCCGCGTAGATCCATTGCCCACGATCAAGCAACCCGACGAGAACGACAAGCCGTCGCAGACCAATGCACCGCTCGCACCTCCACCCAAGCCCAACCAGAACGGCGAAAACGACTACTTTAGCGCTCAACACGGCACCCACCTATCAAAAGAGCCGAACCCATTTGAGAACGCTTTCGGTGGTAGCGGCACGGAGACACCTGGGAAGACCCATCTGCCAGGCGTGACGAGTCTGACATCGCCGGCGTCACTTCTACCTGGCAATACACCAGGTTGGCCCGGCTCCTTGCGATCTGGACCACTGAGTCCTGCTATGCTTACAGGTCCAGCCAACAGCAACGATTACTTTAGCAACGATCACCACTTTTCTGGCAGCTTCCCGACACCTAACGAGTCGTCGTTGCGGTCTGGTCTGACGCCTGGTGGTGGCGGGTCTATGTTCCCACAGCCATCACCAAACTCACAAGCCTTATACAATCAGCTACAGAGCGGTGGTGCAACCCCTGGCACTCTCGACTTTCATCGTACGGCTATGACTGCGCGTGCGCATAATAATTACAATCAACAACACCAGAACGGTGCTACCTCGCAGCCGCAGCAGAATCCAAACATTCAGCCTGATCTCGACGCGAAGCCTTTCCCGCAAGGTGTACCGCACAATCAGCAAGACCAACAGGACCCCTTCGGCTCTCACCAGACTACGGACGCCGCCAACGGGCTCTTCATGCTTGCTCAAGCAGGCGGTCAGCAGCGCGGTCCGCAGCAAGGCCAACAGCAACAGCACCAGCACCAGCACCAGCAGCAGCAGCCGCCGCCCAACTACCAGCAGCAAGCCATCCAGCAAGACATGGCTCAGCGTCAAAACAAGAACAGCATTGGTTCAACCATGTCTGGCTCCACTGATGGCGGCATGGGCGACTATTCCGATGACGGTGGCGAAACGAAGCCTCAGGCGCGTGGTGGTAAAGGTAACAAGAAGGGCGGCTCGAGTGGAAAGGCCGCCAACGGTAAGCGAAAGGCCGAGGATACGCCGATCAAAGGGGGCAACAAGAAGCAGCAGCGGGCATCCAACGGGTCGTCGATGATGATGCCTGACGAGCCTGAGGACGATGACATGGGTGAAGACATGGAGGGTCAGGACGGAAAGAAGATGACGGACGAGGAGAAGCGCAAGAACTTCTTGGAGCGAAACAGGTATGTTCTGGTTTCAACATCTGCTACCTCAGAGTCTACCTTTACTGACATTTGATAGAATCGCCGCTCTGAAGTGTCGTCAACGCAAGAAGCAATGGCTTGCGAACCTGCAGCAGAAGGTCGAGATCTTTAGTACCGAGAACGACGCCCTGGCTGCCACCGTAACGCAGCTGCGCGAAGAAATCGTCGGACTGAAGACGCTTCTGATCGCCCACAAGGAATGCCCGGTGTCGCAAGCGCAAGGCATCAGCGGTATGGCAATGCAGCAGATTGCTGGCGACCCTGGTCCGCATCAATTTGGTGCGAATCCTTACGGGCTTGGCATGGGGCCTGGTCCAGGTATGCAGAACCCGCAGATGGGAGGGCAACCAGGAATGCAGAGGAGGTGAGTCACTGCTCTATCTACCCTCCCTGCACGAACAGGTCGCCTGATGCCTGCCATAGCTAGGAGCACTCGCGCGAATTTCGCCAGTTGTCCTCGCCGCCAAATGGGACCTTCCAGCCGCCGATTGAGCCCATCTCTCGAAACACCTCGCCTTATACTAGACAGTCCAGGGTAGAGGAACAAGGGCGGGGCCAAACCTGGGAACAGTCCCTAGGCCGGCGGACGGTCAATCCGAGTGGCTCCGACTAGTTTCCGAGTTCGCCGCTGCGTGGGCATGGTACACCGCGAGCGAGTGGCAGCTGAGAAGTTGAGCAATGAGCCGGCGTTCATCGTTAGTCGTACAGAACAATTTGCTTGTTGGTTCTTGACGGCGTCGCGTACATAGGAGGGGCGGTTTAGTCTTTTTAGCGATGTTGCGTTTGGCGCGGAAGGAAGAGACACGGGAGGTGCAGTGGCGTTCGCAGCTCATGTTGACTGCGGTGGTTTCTTGAGCGCGCGGAGGGCTTCTGGCACCATCGATCGGCCGCGCGGGATTTGTTGGTAAGATGTGACACGATTACCTAGGTAGTAGTACTGTAACGTCAATGAATTATTGAAGATAATCTAGTTCTCCTTTCCTCATCACTTGTGCGTGCTCACTGTTCAATATTGGCAAGCAATGGCGTGCACGTGAAGGTGGGAGCCTCCCGCTCCCCGAGCCAAAGCGGAAGTCGAGCCGTGCCCCACTTCAGCGCGTCCTCTGACCGTACCGAACGCGTCGCAATAAACATCCTACACATAAACACACCGCACTCACAATGCGACATGCAAGCCCAATGCGAAACAGGTAAAAGCCATAGTGATGGCCACCACCCGTGAAGAGCGCGTCGAAAACGCCCTTCAACAACTCCTCGAGCGCCTCGTACCCCAAGACCCCGAAGATGAAGACGAAGACGACGCGCACGCCGATCAGCGCTGGGAGGACGCCAACAACGTCGCGCGCAGCCTCCTTATCGAGCGGCCGGAACCCAGCGTAGCCGAAGACGTCAACCATGCGGCGGATCTGATTAAGCGGCGGCTGGTGAGGGAGAGCGGGACACCGGAGCGCGCGGCGGTTTTTGGGAATTTGTATTCGAGGTTGCTAGCGCAGCCGGTTCTGGGGCAGAAGTGGGCGATTCTGTATTTCTTGAATCAATTGGCTGATGGGGGACAGGCTGGGGGAAGGAGTGGGAGTCGCAGCGGGCAGGAGGAGCCGTTGTCTGGAGCGAGAGGCGTGGGTGTGAAGGAGGAGGATGATGAGGAGGGATATGAAGAGGAGGATGGTACGCGGCGGCGAGGGGCCGAAGCGGATGGACCGGCGTTCAATGATGCCTTCTCGCGCAATGGGCTTCCTAGATTGCCGAGGGCGGAAGGCCCTGGTAGTCCGCGGCCGCCGCCTGTGAGGGATAGACCGGCACCGCAGCGGCCAAGGACACAGGAGGAGCGGGATACGCCTCTGGCGCCTCCTGATGTGAGTGCTGAAGGGAGGAGGGTGGGTAAGATGGAGCCTTCAGAAGCTGCGTTGCTGAGAGATCTGCCGTTCACACTACAAGGCCTCTCGTCGACCAATTTACCTTTTTCAGACGCTAAGACGCTCAAGCTGCCGCCGACATTGCCCGTGCCGCTTATCTCACTCCTTCACACCCTTGCTGAGCCCTCGCTGCTGTACAAATCCCTCTCCGAATTCGTCGACTCCTCCGAAGGTGGGCTGGTATCTCAGAGCCTCCGTTCCGCCATGGGGAGCGAGCTGCGCTCATATCTTGGCCTAGTAGCGACGCTGGAAGGCCAAACTCGACGAGCGTTGGCGCAGCTGGACGAGACTCTGCCGCATGGCGGACTTGGGAAAGCAGGCGTCACGCTGAAACGCTGTGTCATCTGGACTCGCGAAGCAACACTGGGTCTGAGGTTGATGAGCTTGCTTGTTGAATCCTCCCAGGGTAAGAAGGGAGGCGAGCTCATCTCTCTCATCCACTCCTTTGCCACATCTCACGGCGATCCATTCGTTTATTGTTTTGCAGAGAGGCTGCTGAGCAGTCTTACGAGGCCTTTCTACAATATGCTTCGAGCGTGGATCTACGATGGCGAGCTCGAAGACCCATATCTGGAATTCTTCGTCTCTGAGAACACGGACTACGAAGATAGTGGCGCCACTAGTGTCTGGGAGCACAAGTACCTGCTCAAGTCGTCTATGATACCATCTATCATCACCCAAGACTTTGCGAATAGAGTCTTCCTGATTGGAAAGTCACTCAACTTCATCCGGTACGGGTGTGGTGATAGCGCCTGGGTGGAAAACTATTCCAAATCAGCTTCACGACAATTGAAATACGCGGATACGGCGACGCTCGGGACAAGCATTGACGAGGCCTACAAGACGGTAATGGCCCGGCTAACCAGCTTAATGGAGACCAAGTTCGCCCTCTTCTCCCATCTCAAAGCACTGAAGAAATACCTCCTGCTCGGCCAAGGTGACTTTGTCTACCTCCTCATGGAGTCTCTCGCCACGAACCTCGACAGTCCGGCCAACTCCCAATACCGCCACACCCTCACCGCGCAGCTCGAACACGCCATCCGCAACTCCAACGCGCAGTTCGACTCGGCCGACGTCCTCCGCCGTCTCGACGCCCGCATGCTCGAGCTCAGCCACGGCGAGATCGGCTGGGACGTCTTCACCCTCGAATACCGCATCGACTCGCCCCTCGACGTCATCGTCACCCCTTGGGCCAGCAAACAGTACCTCAAAGTCTTCAATTTCCTCTGGCGCGTCAAGCGCGTCGAGTTCGCCCTCTCCACCACCTGGCGGCGTCTCCAAACCGGCGCCCGCGGCGTCCTCGCCGCCGTCGCGGACAAAGTCGGCGCAGACTGGAAACGCGCGAGAGGCGGGTTGGCCGAGATGGTGCATTTTGTCGATCAGCTGCAGTACTACATCCTCTTTGAAGTCATCGAGGCTGGCTGGGAGGGTTTGCTGCGCGCGATGCGGAAGCCTGAGGCCACGCTCGATACGTTGATCTCGGCGCACACGGCGTACCTGCGCTCGATCACGCGCAAGGGCTTGCTCGGCGGCGGAGCCGGCGGGATCGATTTCACGGCGCAGCTGCATGAGTTGTTGAAGCTGATGCTGGCGTATCGTGATGCGTTGGATGGGTTGTATAGTTTTAGCGTGGCGGAGTTTACCCGGCGCCAGGAGGTTGCGGCGCGGATCGAGACGAGGACGAAGGCCGGTCGGTGGGGGTTGACGGAGGCGGATGAGGAGGACACGCAGCAGCAGCAGCAGCAGCAGCAGCGAGGCGGGCGTGCGACAGCGGTGGATTCCCCCGGTATGCCGTTGCTGCTGCCGATGGCGGGTGGGGCCGAGGGCGAAAGGAATATGCTCGAGCAACTCCGGCAGCGACTACGAGGGCTAGAGGTCGAGTTTAAAGCCAAAGTCAACGTGCTGCTGGGTGATCTGGCCTACCAGCCGGATGTCGACATGCGGTTCTTGGGCGTTGTCATGAATTTCAATGATGTGTATACTCCCGTTAAGAGGCGGAGGCAGCATGGACATGCGAGGGAGAAAGAAAAGGACAAGGTGCCGGGAACGAGAGAGAAGGAGAGAGGAAGTGCTGTGAAGGCTTGAGTTTTGGAGGGGGGCCGCGCAAAATGAATATGCACGGTGTTTGGCGCCTGCTGTGGGATCTTGGGAAGGGTGAGAACCCTGTCGGATGTCTTGTCTATCTGCATCACGCGCATGAGGAATCTCCATTTCTCAATGCAGAGGACGTCTGTAACGGTAGATGTTACGAAGCTCACGCTGGCGATCACTCGTCCTCATTGTCACTCTCGTCCTCGCAAGCCCTCGTCTCATGAGTGTGAGCAACCCCCGGTGCGCGCCTGTGACTCGTTCTCCGCTTCTCGCTTCTTAGCTACCCGTTTAGGGCCATGAGGCTGCGCTATGGAAGGACGTCTTATTAAGCTAGTCGTCATGGAACACCTTCCGCTTGCCACTGGGATTCGCAAGCGCAGCGGATCCGCCGAAGGCGTATGAGCGAGCGGCGGCAGCACCAGCATTGGTTGATGTCCTTTTAGGATGTTCGCTTGGACCTGAGGGGTGGGGGGCTGGGTGCTTCGAGAACTTGTGGGCTGGTGAAGGATCGTCCAGTATCGACAACATTGGATTGGTCGCAGATGTGGTGAGCGCTTTGTGGACAATAGTAGTAGCTGACTTGCGAGCCGCCTTCTAGTCGTCTTCGCTTTCGCTACTGTCGCTGCTGTCACTGCTGCTGTCGCTACTGCTGTCGCTACTGCTGCTGCTCTCGTCCGAAGACACTTGCGTGCGCGCTTTCCTCTTCTTGCGCTTGTTGTTGGTATCGGGCGCGTTGCTATTCGGCGGACTGGAATCTGCGATTTCATTTGCGTCTGGGAGCTTTGACGCAGCTCTAGGTGTGGACGATGTCGGCTCTGCCAGGCGAGGGAGCTCCTTTGTCAGCAAAGCAGCCAGTACGGCATCGGCTCTCTTTGCCTTCTCCGCCTCCTTCCTCAGCTCATTTAGCTCCTGCTTGTCGTATTCGCTCCGGTCCATTTCCTCGACCTTCTGGATCTGCCGTCCTAGAGCAGCCTCGTAGATTGCCTTGCGAGAAATGGCAGAGTCCATACCCTTGAGCTCCGTGCTGCGCTCCTGCTTCTCAAGTAGCGTCTGCAATACGGCTTCGGCGTCCTCGATGACACGGTGTTGTGCAGTGGCACCTGATAGACCTTCGAGGTACGCGATGAGAGCCTCATTGTGGCGAGAGGGTATCCGGTAGACGTTAAATAAGTGCTTGAGGAGTTCTTTCTGCTTGTTCTTGTTGAACTTCCAGTTGGTCTTGTCAGTGTGGAACTGCTCGAGATAGCGAATGTAATCGGGGACATCTCGCGCGCCGTCTTTCACACTTGAGCTGACGCTGGTGGTGGTCGGATCTTCAGAATCCTTGGCGATCGGCTGTTGCTGCTTCAGACGCTTCTTCTCTTTCTTCGACGGTTTGGCGGCTGCAGGTGGTGGCTGCCCATGGGCGGGCTCAGAAGCGGGTTCACGCTCAGGAGCGGGCTCGCGCTCGGGCTCTGTCGATTGCTGTTCGCCAGACGACCACTCCTTGAATAGACGTTGCGCACTGTAGCCGTCGTTTGATTTGGTGTCCGAAGTGAACGATACTGACTTTCCCAGGCTCCGACTGCCAGCCTTCTCGGCTTCAGCTGCCTCTGGTGTTTGCTTCCTGGACGTACACGTCAGCGAAGAGAAGACGGCCAGGAGGAACTATGGATGCATGATCTCTCAGTAATTCGGCTACGAGACGGCGGCCAAATGATGTGTCGAGAACATCATTAAGACCAGGCATGATCAGGGTTGCCATTTGTGCGTCTGTAAATGAACGCGGCTGACGGGGCAGGATCGCTGGACTTACTCTTCGCCGTCAAGTCGTTGATGTCTGGCCTTCTTCCGTTGATGACTCGTCGCAGCAGTCTCCTCCAACGACTGTCTGATACTACGATTGGTATTTACATCGACGTGGGGACTGTCGTCTGGAGGTGGCGATGATAGAGTCGCACGTGAGGCTTCCTTGGTCGCCTTTCGCTTCTTCTGTGGCCTTGCGACTACAATTTCCTCATCGCCGGCCAGGGGTCTTTTGTTGCTCGATATGTCGTCCCGCTCCAGTTGTGTCGTGGGCTCATCCGCCGTATCTCTGGCATATTTAAGCTTCAACCCGAGTCGTTTCCATGCGGGCACATGCTGCTTCGGCGCGGATTGCGCCGTCACAGTGGACATGCTGCAAGGACGCGCTATTGCTGTTCTTATCCAGGCGTGGTGTCTAGTATGGTTTATATCGTATGAGAACTGAATATAGCGGTCCTCTGGCACACGAGACAGGCACCTTAAGAAGCAGCGCCGCCAAAAATTCCAGAGTCCGTGCGTCGCCGCGGGAGTGAGATTGGGCCTAGTCGAGCTCCAATGTCCCAGTCCCTAAACGCCAGCAGGAACATCACAACCCACCACGAGCTACACCTCAGCCATGGCGACCGCCCTCTTCTCCCGCGCCCTCCGGCCCTCCATCGCCACGACCGAAAGTACAGGCGTCTACGTCTGCCACGCCTGCCGCCGCCAAGAGTCCTCCTACCGCCGCACCCGCAAAGCCCTTCGCGTCAAACCCGACCCTTCCTTCCTCCCCTCCACCACCGAACCCCAAGATCACATCATCTTTAACCCGCCCTCCAGCGCCCCCAACGTCTACCACACCCCGCTCAAATTCCTCCCGCCCAGCGATCCAAGACGCAAACTGCACTCTCTCGCACCCACCAAAACCGCAAACCCCCCTTCAACCCCCGGAACCTCAACCGCCGTACCCCCTACACCCAACGACAGCACATCCCCGGCACTACCCGCAGTGCGCCCCCAATATACGAAGAAATACCATCTCACCCCGGCACAAGTCGAAGAGATCCGCCGTCTACGGGAGGAGGACCCGCGAAAATGGACACGAGTACGTTTAGCGGAGAAGTTCGAGTGCTCGCAGTTCTTCGTCGGGCTGTGCTGCTCGGCGCCGCAGATTAAGGAGGCGCAGGATCGGGAGCTGGAGGAGATTAAGAGACGGTGGGGACGGAGGAAGACGGAGGCGAGAGAGGCGCGGGCGGAGAGGAAGAAGCTTTGGGGGAGGGACGCGTGAGGGATGTTGTCATGAGCGATAGCGACGTGGTTGGCTGGGCTGGTGTATAGATGGTGAGGAAAGGGGCGGAAGCGGCGATAGGGACACGCGACTGGAAAAGAACGGAATAGCAAAGTGAGGAGGCACAAGGGACCGCTGCTGCAATGATCTTCGGCCCTCACCGGGAATGGCAACGCAACGTAACTTCATCCATACTGCAGCGGCTTTAGGCAGCGGAGCATCACATGCGTCAAACCCCTCACGGCATCCGAATTAGAGGCATACCATGCAATCGGCAGCTTCGCGGCGAAAAGCAAGATGTTCAGAGTGAAATGTGAGGAGTGTGCATGTCCTCCAGTGTTAGAATGCGCAACCCATAGCCCAGCCGTCGGCATTTGTACACTACATGAAAATTCGAAGCTGAATTGTGATCGAGGGATCTACATGTCATTGACAAAGGACTCGATGATGTCGCCTACCTCTGTCTCTCTCTTTCTGTCTCTCTCTGTCTCTACTACTGAGTACTTGAGAAACGCTCATCACATACGCTTCAAAAGGCGTGACGCATCACCTTCGACCCCGTCTCGCTCCCAGCACGAAGATAAGAAGGCAGAGGAACCCAGAAAATGCGGCGGCAAAGGGTACATGCCTCGGCGCTTCCCCAGTACATCTTTCGAAACGAAGTGCGCCCAAGAATCCGTCAAAAGTCTGCTGATCATATGACAGCGGAGCGCACAGGGACGCTGCCGAGAGTGAAATCAACTAGAGATTGAAGTGGGGCAAGGCGAACAGCTTTCTACATCATCGAACTCAAAGTTCAAAGTAAGATAAGGTAAGTAGCTAGCCAGAACCAACATATACACACCGCCATCTGCCTTGACAACAAGGGAAAAAAAAGCATTCACCGCCCCCCCTCCTCCCCCGAACACCCAACCCTTAGCTCCCCACCCCCATCATCGTAGAATTTGCCGTCGTAAAATCAAACCCATTCCCATACTCCCCCCTCTGCGTCGTGAAATCCGAAACCTCACCAAGACTCTCGATCCTGCCCAATAAGAACTCCAACTGCCTGTACGCCGCACTAGGGGCATACTGCGGCACCATATGCCCGGACAAGTCGACGGAGACGAATGTCAAGTCGCGCTCGGTATGATATTGGCCGAAGACGCCGGCGCCGGCCAAGGTGCCGAGGCTGAGCTCGCTGTGGTAAGGGACATAGAAGTCGTGCCAGGTGGAGGGCGGGGAGGAGAAGCCTTGGGCGCCGGACCATGTCATGTTTTGGATCATCATGATGGTGCCGTTGGAGAGGAGGATGAAGTCGAGGAGGCCGTGGGCGATGACTGTGCGCGTGTTCTTCTCGATGACGCGGGGGAGGACGGAGAGGCCGGAGGGCGGGGAGGTGTCGGTGTCGAGGACGCCGGAGCTGCATTCGGACCAGGGGCCGATCGGGGCGTTGATGGCGCGTTGGACGTCTGTGCGGTTGAAGTAGATGGAGGCGCCGGGGGGCAGGTAGTCGAAGGAGCCTGGGAAGCCGAGGACGTCCCAGAGTAAGGGGCAGGTGGTGGCGATTTGGTAGACGTCCCAGCAGGGATTGATGAGCTGGGCGGCGGAGATGACGTCGTCCCAGAGGTCGCAGCCTTCGAGGTCGCCGGCGACATTCGGCGGGGTGGGGAGCGTGCCGTTGGGTGGGAAGGTCATGGCGAGGTCCATGAAGGCGTCGTAGCCGCAGGCGGCCGAGCGGCGGTGGATGTCGGCCATGAAGGTGTCGTTGAAGGAGAAGAGGTTAGACCAGTAGTCTACGAAGGAGACCGTGGGGATGTTGTCTTGTACGACGCCGTAGCTGGTGGATGGGTCGTAGATCATGATGGAGTCGATGTTGTAGTATGTCTCGTCTGTTTGGTTGTGCATTGCATCGGCAATGTACCTGACGTCGATATTAGTCTTTTCTGCATCTGCGATGCTTCCTATCTTACTGCTCAAGACTCACGGAACGTAGTATCCAGCGTAACTTTCACCAGTGATGTAGACCTTGCGATTGTGCAAACCGAAGGTGTCTACGAAATTCTTCCAGAAACCCAAGAACTGCTCAGCAACTTCTAGCTCGTTGGTGGCCGCTGGCGTTCCACGCTTCTGACTGAAGCCGGTGCCTGCAGGCTGCTCGATCCAGACCACGTTCGTAAGATTGACCCAAGTATAAGGATCTAGTTGAAGCTTAGCTCATTTGTGAACCCAATTACAAGATGTTGAAAGGACCTACTCTTCACTGGCGCAAATGTGCCGTATTGCCAGAGGAACTGTATTCATCGTCAGTCGCCACTTCTCGACATGATGCCCTCATTATCTCCACGCTAAACGTCACGTACCGGCCCATTCTCCTGCAGAATCCCCTCGAGACTCGAGCAACCCGGCCCACCGTTGAGCCAGATCAAGATTTCTTCCTCAGCCTGTGGATTTTCCGAAGGATAAAACCAAAAGTACAGTTCGCTTGCATTTGGAGCACTGGAGATGGGCAGCAGGCCCGCGTAACTCTCTCCGACGTCGAAGTCCACGTCGGGGATGGCCGAGCCATCGACGGCGAACTTGCTGGTCTTGTCTGTTTGCGGGATGATAGTACCATTCCGGCAAGGTCCGCCGTAGCAAGGCGCTGTCTGGTGATGGTCGCGATGATGGCCGTGCCACGAGTCGTGAAGGCTGGCGCGTTTGGCTTTCTCGTGCACCTTGTGGCTGTCCTTCCGGACATGCTGAGGACTGCGGGCTACTGCAATGCCTGCCAGCAATGCCGCCGCTAGAGATGCCAGATGCATGTTCGACCAAGAGTACCTGTCAAGAGAGGGGTGGGGTATAATTGAGCAACGTGAATGTCGACGAGACAGATTGGCAGTGAAGCAGCAGACATGAAGAAGACGAAGATCTTACCGCC
This sequence comes from Salinomyces thailandicus, assembly GCA_005059885.1. NCBI lineage: Eukaryota > Fungi > Ascomycota > Dothideomycetes > Mycosphaerellales > Teratosphaeriaceae > Salinomyces > Salinomyces thailandicus. Next base: position 519,513 of record NAJL01000010.1, read on the forward strand.
TGCGTCATCAACCTTCAGGTAACTAACTTCCTCCTACCTGCAGCAACCTCACTACACGCCAGCAGCCCCCGGAGGCCATTGGCGACGAAGCTTAGTCGTGCTTCGTAGCGTAGCGTACTTGCGTAGTAGCGCGCATCCTGCAGACGATAAGGGTGGGGCATTGTTTGTTCCCTCCATCTCGCCAGGCTGCTCCTTGCATGGGGACCGGCCAGGAACCCGATCACCAGTCCGTCATCGGCCTGGTGGCTGCTCTAGGCCGTACTCATGCGGTACGAGGGGCCCGAAGTACTTAGTACGTGATAAGGGTAGGGTAAGGTAGGTAAGGATAGGAAGGCCGTATGCCTAATAGGGAAGCTCGTCGTGTGCTTTGCCTTTGTGAGGGATGAACTAGCTAAGCCGTCCGATGCCGTAATCAAGCACTCGAGCACTGCAGTGACGATGCATGGACCTCCTCAATAAGAACGAGGGTGGAAGTACGACTGCGAGCACCACAGCAACAACTTACCAACACTCCCGTCTTCAATCAACGACGGACGCGCGAAGATGTCCCGTCTCGAGGACCATGAGGTAAGCTTCTTTCCTCCCGGTGTAGGTACCGACAGCGATACAAGAAGGACTCACGGCCACCAAGTCGAAGGAAACTACACGTACGATGTCTTATACTAGACCTAAATATCATGCACGAGAGATCTTCGAAGTGAGGTAACAGAAGGCAGAAGAAACGTCCGTCAGACAAAAACAGCCAAAAGCTGCAGTGTAACCACTACACACACCACATCAGTAGTAGCGCCACCAGTCGCCAACCGGCTAGCGTCTAACTTTTGACACATGACAAGCTGGGAAGACAACAGACATTGGACGACCGCATGCGGTGGTGTTGAGAAGAACGTAGGTGTAGTGAGACCACCACTAGTGACGTGCTTTCCTCTTCCTCCCCCACTACCTTATCTTTCATATCCAAACCTCAAACGAAGGTCCCCCTCACACTCATTCCATTCACGGCAACGAGAAAAGAATGTGCATCGCATCGTAGAACAAGCCCGCCTCACAGCTCAAAGACCTCGCGCACATCGCTCCAGTCCCTCTTGGCCCTCCGTTCCCAGTAATTGGCCCCACCGCCCTTCAACAACCAGACCTCCTCATCAGCTCCACTCTCAACCTTGTCGAAAAAGTGCGGCTTCCAAACCTGCCCATGACTCTCCAGCACCTTCCTCCTCGCCCGCTGACGCTCCTCCAACCGCGCCTTGAGCCCCTCCGCCTTGTCCACATCCCCCATCTCCAAAGCCTTCTGATCAGGCCGCAAACGGGAATCCGTCGGTGGAAGCCAACCATCCTCCACCTCCGTAACCTCATTCAGCGCAGCGGCAAAAGCCGTAAATCCATAGACCTTCGGCGCGTCAGCCACCAGTGACCCAGCCGTCCAGATTGTCGCTCCAGTATCCGTGCGCTTGAGACTTTCGGTCCATTTGCCTGCCAGCCCCAACGGCAAAGGTGTATCGCCCGACTGCGGATCAAAAAGCTGAACGGCGACTTCCTCGCTGCGGCCGGAGAACATGCCGCCGGCCTTGAAAGTCGTCACGGCGTGGGCGCCGCTGGTCTCGCACGTGACCGTCATGCTCTGGACGGGCTCGACGTACTTCTCACCCGCAATGACGTTTCGAAGGAAACACGTGGCTTGGGTCCAGGAGTAATGCTCGCCAGTCGAGTGCAGCGTGACGCGAACGCGGCCCTCGGTATTGAGCTCCACACTCTTGCCCCAGAACTTCTGCACGGGCTGAGGTGACTGTGTGAGGCTCCACCCGCCGTTCTTGAGGCTCTCTGCCTGCGACGCCATGCGTACTGGGTGATGCGACACCTTTTCCGCGAGAAGCCGAAAGCCAAGATCTTCTCGCACCAACTCGTACGTCTCGCCCAGCATTGGGTTGAACGGCTTGCGAATTGCCCTCTCCTTGACCCGATTGTTGGCGAAGTACGATATAGCAAATGCCGTGACATACATCAGGCGTTCTTGAGTGGAAGTTGACGCGGAAGCAGCCTGGTCAAGTAGTTGTGGATACTCTAAACTTTCCGCGAAACGCTGCACAAGGGATGTCGGCTCGTTAGCTGTCACTGGCATCGATACGGTCGAAAGATCTTTGCCTGCGTTCTTCCGTAAAAAGCCAATGATACTCGGAGGCGCTTGCTTCGGCGGTGTTACGGTCGTCCTCCGTTTCACAGGCTGCTGCATAGGCAAGGGAGCCAATGAAGTCGGCTTTGCAGGGAAATGAGCGTTCCGCGCTCCCTGGGTCGTAGTGGTGATGCCCGAGGAGTCGCGGGTAGCATCACCGGCATCGCTGCTTGTGTCCGAGTCGGTCTCATCTGCCTGGTCGAACAGCTGCTCCTCGTGCTCCTCCTCGTCTTCGCTCTGGCGAATGGTGAGCAGCTGAGAGGAACCGTTCTCGCCATCCTCCGCGTCGAAGAACTCCTGGTCTACTGACTCTAGTGACATCCGCGAGGATAATGTCGGCCGAGGCGGGTGCCTCCGAGCTTTGCTTTCCGCCACGAGTTCCGAAAAGTCGGAGACTACGTCGTCCAGGTCACGCAGCAGCGCCATGCATCGATCATGCACGTCTTCTTCCGGCAGAGTAGCTGCTGTCTGTGTGAAGCTAGGGCGTTTCCGTATCGCAAAGGATCCAGGTGCCGACGAGAGTGGAGCACTTGAAGGAGAAGGGACGGCGAGCTGCGCAGATACGGTCCGTCTGAAGAGAGCTGCCGGGCTCCTTTCAGCGGAAGGCTGGCGCTTCCAGAACGGACGCTTCACCTGGCCTTCTTCAGGCTCAGGAAAGTTGATGGAAGCAGACTCGTACGACGACGGACTAGGTGCATTGCTGCTCCCGCCGGATGGTGTCAAACGCAAGTTGGAACCGTTGGCGCCAGGTGCATACTTTGGGTCAGTATCCTTCGCTAAGCCTCGGATCGCATCTCTAGTCCCCGCCACTTTACTGACAAGCTGCTCTGCTCGCTCCCACTCCCTGTCCTCAGCCGGGTTGAACGCGTTTGGCCCAGAAACGGTGTTTCGAGCAGCCGCAGGCCTGGCAGGAGTACGCGTAGTGCTTATCGCAGATGCACGCTCCAAGGCATCCCTCCATCCCTCAAAGTCCTTCCGGTTGAGCGCTTTCAAGTGCCAGACCTCAGCTCCAGAGTCGATTGAGAACTCTCGCGTCTTTTCGTTGACACCGACCGCTGCCAATGATAATGGTACTGCGCCACGTAAAGCTGACGAGTGCCTGTCGCGGTAGTATGATATTGTCGAAGATGTAAAGTCCAGCGAGAAAAACCTCTTCGCGAAGCCTTGAGCCTTCTTTCTGCGCTTCTTGTGCAGGGTGCCCGTGTAGAAAGAGGAGCTGTCAGTACCCTTCGTTTCGGTGCCTCTCCGCGACGACGGCCTGGGGTCCTCAAGCACTGCGCGATTCGTCTGCGGGAGAGATTCATTCGAATCTGTGGCGGGCAACATGGACGGACTGGAGCCTTTGCCAACGGAGCTACCACTACCTGCATATACCTGAGAGTAATGCAGGTGGTGTCCAGACTTTGGAGGGGCGTCTGTAGGGTGCGTCATGAGCACGATATGCACCGTTTTCGAGGTCTGCTTGGAAAAAGTATTGTCGAAGACCATGCCATATGTTCCGCCTTGTCCTGCCTGCACATCGTACCTGCCCATCGTAAGCTTATCGGCGTCGCACTTGCCCGTCCATGCCACCGTCTTGATGCCAATACTCTCCAACTTCTCCCTGGCCTGACTGTATTCGTTGCGAGCCACACTAGCCCGCCGTCCTCTCTTCCCTGCTGTTGACCCCTCCGACCCACTTTGCGCCGCTGTTGATGGTACAGCTTCTGCCGCGTCTCCAACTTCTTGTGTTGGCGGTCCGGGTGTAAGACCTCCCTTCGTGCCCGGATGTTTAAAGATGCCAAAGTTGATGCTCCTCTTATGCGGCTCCACCGACCAGGAGATGGACTGCTGCTCGGGCACATCAAGCCATCTCACAACGTAACTCTTCGAATGGACCACCAGCGTCTCCATGCCTGCCATGACTACCAGCTGCTAAGACGTTGTCGCAAGCCAACTGAGTCCCAAGCCTAGAGTGATAGCACTCGGGCTTTCCGACTCAGGGCTGCGAGCTGGGATGCTGTTGCTGGTGGATTCTAGTCTTATACCACAGGTAAGCGTCGGGCCCCTAAGTCAAGCTGATGTTTCATCTAGGCCCTGTCAGATGTCATGGTCTCGGAGGCTGTTGCGGCCGAATCCCCACGAAGCTAACAGCCTGCGGGCGCTCTCGCGATTAGGGCCGACATGCCCGGACGCTCTCGTATCCGCGGCCGGCCGTCATATTGTTAAGGGGAATCAATGTAACACGGATTGCTGTGGTTGCAACGCGCAAGTCGTGCGTGCGAGGTGATATTTCAATACTCCTCTTACCTCCCATTAGAAACAGAGGTGGTTCACGGCAAGGGCGCGCATCTGCAGATCACCGCAGCCCTGCGAAGCGGGCCGAGACGACACAGCACCAAGCACGTGGACAGAGGAACATAGTGCAAAGCCTCGCACACCTCGACAAATAGAACTGACTTGCGAGCAAACTTCGGAAAGCTACCTCCTACGATGGTAGAGCGATATCTCTACGGCTGTGTCGAGGTACCTAGGCTGGGTCACGAAGTTGTGAAGTGTGACTACGACAAGCTGGCGGTACCTTACCAACAAGGACATGGCACCGAACCAAGCCAGCTATGGCAACCGAAGTCGGTGTGCGAGTGAAGCGAGGACGAGAGGTTGAGATAAGAGCTCGTGGCTCATAATTCAGTATGTTACATGCGCATCGTTCTTCAAGAACAAAATGCTGTTTTCCCTTCTGCCTCCTCCAAAAATGCTGTGCCGTAAAGGCGCCCTCTGCACGAGTGTCTTATCGAACTGCTCGTCGGGTGTGGGTATCATATGCAATGCAGAAAAATAGCCATTGCGGAAAAAAAAAACTTTTTTGTTTGTCCCCCTCCCACCCAAAAGAAAACGCCACGCTGACAAATCCCGCTAGATGCCCACCAGCGCCATGCCTGCAAACCATCGGTCTGGAGAGCCGATGATGATCATGCTGGAATGACGGTTGTGAAAAGTGTCGTGTCGAAGTATTGCCGTGGAATCGAATCAAATCATTGCTTCGATAGTTTCCGGGTCAACTTGCTGAAAGCCCCCTCCATGCTTCTCCGGACACTGCTAGCCTCACTGCTGTCGGAGTTGACAGAGACATTAGAGTCTGTGCTGCCCATTCGGTTCGCCCTCGGCTGCATCTCGTTGACAAAGTTGGCAGCGCCGCCGCGGCCGATGTGGTAGGTAGGGGCGGCCGACATCTTCTGCTGCATCATGTCCTCGTCGAACTGGAACATTTCGGGCTCGGGCGAGTTCACCTTCCGCATGTTGCCAGCGCCGCCCCGTCCGGATAGGACGGTCCGGGCTTGTGGGCGCTTGAGAGGGACGCGGGCTGCTGGGCCGGTAGCTGTAGGGCCAGATGTGAGCTCGGCAGGGCCGTAGTGTTTGTAGTTGCCGGCGCCGCCGATGCCTGAGCCGACGTAGCCTCCATGGCTGACGACGGATGGGTGAGGCTCGACAACGGAGTAGTTGCGAGGCATAGTTGTCGAGTGGTGAAGTTGTGGTGGTGAAGTGATTGATTGGGTCGTGAATTGACTAGTCGATTGCTTGCTTGGTTGAAAGTCGACCGTAGTCCTTTGGAACCCGGTTGATGATGCAAAGAAAGGTGTTGGGTTGCTACAAACAGAACGAACGTGTAAAGAAAGCGACCTCACCAGGAGTCATATATACGGACGGACTCAAAACAGCGGTGGACTCGTGTCCCGTGTTGCAAATTTGCGCGCAAACTGATCACGCGGTGGCACAGACGACGGGGCCAAGGACAGTAAGCGTCACGAGATGGCTATACCTTCAGTTAACGGCAGGTCACTAACGCCTAACTGCAAAGTGCGGTCCAGAGTGTATCGGACTAGCAGATTCAAGGTTGCCACCATCAGGCTCTTCACTGCGGAGCTCGGCTCTCCGGCTTTCCTTTAGCGCCCGCGCACGTTTTGATGTGCAAGATCTTCACGATCTCTGCTGCGTTACTTTGTAAGCTGCGCGAGCACGACCTAGACCCTCTGTGATGCTTTGCATGCCATTTGCTGCACAACGGAAAAGGCAGCTGGTCGCGCTCATGTTCGACAAGCAATGGCGTCGCAGACGTCTACGTGTCGTCTCGCCTTGCACGCTCCACGTCAGCCATGCCAAGACGTTGCAGTGAGGTTTTCCTGCTCGTCAAACTTCAAGGAAAATTTTCCCCGCATTTCTGCGGCTCTGGCGCGCGCTCGTCATTCGCCCCTGATGAGGTAAACGAAGGTCATGTGCGCGATCAATTGGCCGTGAATATGCGGTCCGGGACGTTGCTGTGGAGAGCCGCTACTAATGAGATCCACGTGAGTGCCTAAATCGAGTACTTCTTACCCCCAGGAAACTAAGAGACTTCAGTAGCCACGTTCAGTAGTAGGTCACGCAGACGTGGGCAGGGACGGTCGTCCAGACGGCGACACACGTTGTGTCAGCTTGCAGTGAGAGCGGGAAGTCGGGGAGCAGGACGAGGTTGCAACGTGTTTCGTATTACAGCACCATGGGTGCTCGTGTGAAGGCTTCCCGCCCTCTTCTTCCACGATGGGTTTCTGTAGGTTCTCGTTGGTGTCAGGTACAAGCAGGTACCGCGCGCCGTCCCTGGGCAAGGGCGGGATTCGCGGACTCTAGGCTCTAGACTTCCAGCAACCTTCCCCGCACAGCCTTGAGTACCCCTGGGTTGGATGTACAGCATCATCATTCTTCGTTTCAATGACCTGAGGTCGGTCTGAGAATGGTCGACGTCCACGCACAGAGACCCTTTCTCCGCGCGAGTCGCCGCGCAACAGCAGGCTTCTCCAGCCGACCGGCATGTTCTTACGTGCGGAGAGGGGTTCTTAGGTAACACTCTGGGCTCAAGAGAGTATCGCGGCTGGTCGGAACTGGACTGTGCTGGTGATCAATAGTACACCATACTCTTGGCATGATTGCTGTCACTTGTTGCGCCGCAGGTGAATCACAGCATGTCCACCTAAGCGAACTTCTGGTGTATGATCTCAGGGTCTAGAAGTCATCAGCACCTGCCTTTCGTACCATCACGAACGTAAGGAGAACTCACTTTCATGCCAATCGTCGATACTGACATACATCTTGCGGAAGGTGCTCAGCCCGGCAAGAATGCTGCCACCAATCCAGGTACTGTATAGTCTCTCAGGCGGCGCGAAGATCTTGATCCGCATGTCTTTCACAGCCAACCTTTGCACCTCATGCAACAATCGGTCACCGAAACCTTTGATCATCGTGCTGCCGCCAGAAAGCACAATGTTGCCGAAGAGCGACTTCCGCAGGTCCATATCCGTCCTGCTGATTGCATCGACGACTATCTGATGTAATCCTGGCCACTCCGAGCCGATGAGCTCCGGGTCGAAGAGAATTTCCGGCGCTCTGAACCGCTCCGGCCCTACCTTCAGCTTCTGGCCGTCTGGAAGAGGATACTCGACGACTTTCGACTCGCCACCCCGACCAGCTGCCGCTGACATCCACTCCCTCTCTTCTCTTTTCGGCTCTAGCGCGATGTAGGTTGTCTTCTCCTTGATGCTCTTCACGATCTCCTTCTCTGCGCTAGTGTGAAATACACTGCCTTGCTTTCGCAGCATTACTTGCAGCTGCTCAGTGACGTCTCGACCAGCGACGTCTATCCTGCGAATGCTATTCGGGATTGCGAACCCCTCGTAGACTGGGACAGCGTGGGAGACGCCATCTCCCGCATCTAAGACTATCCCTGTCGTGCGGCCAGAGGCGTACAGCGACAGGACGGCTTGAATGGATGTGTATAGCGCCGGAACGTTGAAGGTCTCGAATAGTATCTGCGCAGCGGTGTCCCGGTTCTGGCGTGGATTCAAGGGTGCTTCTGTGAGTAGCACCGGGTGCTAGGCATTGTCAGACGGCTGCATATCCTGTTTACCTGCACTGCGCACTGACCTCAGCCATAACATACCTCTTCACTAAGCGTCTTCAACTCGTCCGTGTAGATGTACTGCCATATCCGCTCCATATCATCCCAATCCGTGACTATGCCATGCTCCAGCGGGTACTTGATCTTCAGCAACCCCCGGAGCTCTTGCGCTCTATTCCCTATGAACACATCTCCTTCGAGACCGCCAGCTAGGACTCTCAGGTGCTTCGGCCGGCCAACAAACGACGGGAAGAAGCATTTCGGTAGGTCTTCGCCAGCGTATCCCGCCCGAATGGTGCCACTGCCGTTGTCGATAACAATAGGCGTGTTGTGTAGATCGGCCATGATCATTCGATCGCTTTCGCGGTGTGGCGCAACCTCCTAGAACGAGCTGTCACCGGTCAAATCGTGTCATGACTCTCAAAGCCACCACGTTCTGGAAGGGTCTCGCGCTGGAGCAGGAGACGCGGACGCGAAGCGCGAGGTTGATACGTCGACTTCAGACTGAGTGTCAAATGTCTATGTTGCGTTTATAAATGCCGTCCGGTCTTCTCCCTCTCGACCGCTCTCTAACAATGTTTCCAGCAGTACAATGGCGACGACTGGCCGAGGGCAAGAATCTGACGATCGTAGATACCATCGCGAATTCGATACACCATTCATAAGAACCTGACAGGGGCCAAAGCTGGCGACTTCGACCAAGCTCAAGCCTAGGTACACAAGGTGCACCGCGCAACAAGACTACCCAACGCGATGCAGCCTCCACACACTTCCCAACCTTCACCATCCCCAAACCCTCTCGTCATGCATGGCCTGCAATCCCACAGTCATCGGTCTCCTCACAATATGAGGCGCAAACCTATTCACCCTGCACCCGTCATCCGCGAGTGCAATCTCAGGGTCATAAACTATCCCCTCACACCCATATTCGACGCAGTGTAGATCGCAAACAACGGGATAGGGACATACGCTATATTAGAGGCAACAAAGATCAAGACCTTGTCAGCAGGCGAGTCAGCCTCGCTCTGCCGGAAGAAATGCATAGCTAGGGAGGAAGTATGTTAGGTTCCAGCGAGATTGACGTCGAAAACAGAAGTGGAAGGCGATGCAGCGTCGGCTTCCTCGCCGTTTGCGGGTCTGAAATCCGGTTCGTGGAAAATGGAGTGTTCTGTTAGGCCGGCGCAAGTAATGACGATGTCTACCTTCTGTCTTTGCTGCAGAGTGCTGAAGGCATATTTTGAAAGCTGCGAGCTGCGAGGTCCAGCTTGCCACGTCGGTTATCTTGACGTGTACGTCTTGCGGTGCTGTCAGCATGGGAGCGCTACGTTGGGACGGGGACAGTTTGCGCAGCCTCTCGCAGCACCTGGAGGCGAACAAACACCTACCTGTATTTTTTGCTTCGCAACTCAGCGGCATGTGCTTCGCCGGACTTGCTGTTGAGGTCTGCGATAATGACTATAGCCCCACTCTCCGCAGGCACCGGCTCCTGCTTCAGATGCCCGCGGGTGACGGGTGCAGTCTTACCGCCTACGGCCTTGCTATCGATCGGGCGAGAGAAGTCAACTGGAGGTGAGGTGGGCTGCATGTGGGATGGCATTGTCCCGTATTTACGGTCGCTGAGGGTTAAGACAAGAAAGACCGGTACCTAGCGTACACTGTCAAGACAGCTGAACCATGCAGTGCAGCCCTGGATGCAGTGAACGTCAGGCAAAAGAGCTACTTCGAAGTATACCGTCAATATTGTTGTGAGCCATGCTGCATGGACTTGACGAGATCACGTAGGGGGCCAATGGAAATAAGATGAGGACAAATCTGTAGTGGTTGCACGTACTACAGAACAGAAAGCGAACGTCAGCACGTGCACCGCAGCGATCTTTCATCGGAAGTCCATTAGCTATAGCATTCGTCTCCATGCTCGCAGAGCCGACAGATCCTCGTATCGCGCATCATCGTGCCATATGCCATCCCCACCTCCTCCGTTGCAACATCATATGTCAGAGTCGTGCTTAAGCACGGCTCATAACACCCCAGGCGCGGATCTTGTTGTCGGTGTACCCAGCGAACAAGGTCTGGCCATCGGCAGACCAGGCGAGAGAGATGCACTCCGGGTCGCGGCTCTTCTTGCCAACCTCCATGTACTCCGGCTTCAGCTCGTCAACCTTGCTCTTCTTCTCCAAGTCGAAGATGATGATGCTGGAAGAGGTGGCAGCGCACAGCCAGTAGCGGTTGGGCGAGAAGACGAGAGCGTGGATCTCATCGCCAGCAGTCAGAGAGTAGAGGTGCTTGCTCTCGTTCAGGTCCCACAGCATGGTGGTGCCGTCCTTACCGCCTGAGGCGCAAAGAGAGCCGTCAGGAGAGATGGTGACGGTGTTGATGTAGCCAGTGTGGCCAACGTGGTCGGTTTGGATGCGGCAAGTGGCGAGCTCCCAGACCTAATCGCATGACAGTTAGCGGCATACTCAAGCAAAAGATGCGCAGCAAGGAAGCAAGTGTTTGCAGACTAGATCAGTGCGCCGGTGAAGGCAAATTGTGTCTCATGGCCCGTAGGCTCTGAAGTAGCAAATACTTAAAAAGGAATAGCATCATATCAAGCAAGTGACTGCGAGCCCAAAAGGAAAGCGTCAGACGTACCTTGACGTACTTGTCCCAGCCAGCGGAGACGATGACGGGGTTTTGCGGGTTCGGGCTGAAGCGCACGCAGCTGACCCACTCAGTGTGACCCTTGTCAGTGATGGTGTACTTGCAGTCACCCAGGGTGTTCCACAGCTTGATGGTGCGGTCGCGGGAGCCCGAGACGATCTGACGGTTGTCGGCGGAGAAGGAAACGGAGAGGACGTCGTTGGTGTGGCCGACGAAGCGGCGGGTAGTGACACCGGTGCTCAGCTCCCACAGACGTAGAGTCTTGTCCCAGGAGGCGGAGAGGGCGTAGGCACCGTCGGAGCTGATGACACAGTCGCTGACGATGTGGTTGTGGCCCTTAAGCGCACGCTTCGGGTAGCCGTACGAGGTCTCGTCGCGAGTTAGGTTCCAGACGATGAGCGTGCGGTCGCGGGAGCTGGACAGGAGCATGTTGGGGTTCTCGAGCGAGGTGGCCAGGCTGGTGACCCAGCCGGAGTGGCCCTCGAGGGTGCCGCGAAGGACGAGCTGCTCAGCCATATTGATTGGAGGAGGGTGCGAAGTGATGGGTGTCGGAGATGGCTGCAATCACTTTGTCAGTGCTGTGTCATGAGAAGTGAGGCGCTGGATGGATGTATTTACCTACCTGTCGTCTATGTCAATGGCACAAGTGAGAAGGGGCGTAGATGTACTCGAGACGTGAAGTCACAGACGGAAAACCTCATTCGATTCAAGCCGGTGGGCAAAATCTTGGCGGGCCATGGGTTGATGCCTCAGGCCTATGAACTCGGTCACCTCCCCTTCCCGTCCCGTCACCCGCCAACCTGCCCTGCCCCTCTCAACTTCGTCGTCTCTAAGGTAAGGTAAGCTAAGGTACCTACACTTCTCCAATCCAAGTCTGATGACGCCACGGTTGGGTGAAGTGGTATAGAAGACGCAGAGCTGAGTTTTCTGATAGGCCACCTATTTGACATTGAGTACCTCTGGAGCTGCCGAGCTATCACCTCATGCTGGTCTTCACGGGCTGTCAACGACAATTGCTTCAGTGGCCATGACTTTCTGCCGCAGAGGTAGGAAGACTTCAAGCTTGATTCGAAAGTAAATCGGGAATCACCGCTCGCATTTGGCCTGAAATGCAGACGGCCTGCACGGCTTTTCTATCTTAGCTCGGCCGAAACAGGGGCTTCGACCACAGCAGGTAGGCCGTTATCCAAAGGTCATACGGTTAATACGATTTGTGTCTCGAATTCACGAGCTTCGGCTACTCAAGTCTTCAAAGATGGTGCTTGAACTGATTGAGATCGATTGAGAGAATGCGATTTCTGTTGCAGATGTCATGGCCTGCACAGAGAAAGAGCGTCCACGGTGTTCTTGTGTCGTATTTGCGATCTCGTAAATGGTCTTTCGACGCAGTACCCAAGTCTCGGAATGCGGATCGGGTACACGGCTCGGGCTCGGCTTGGAATGTACACGGCTTCTGACTCGGCCGATGAAGTGATCGGCTACGTATACCATCAAGGCAATTGTTGAAGGGAAACCACTACCGGCGGGCTCAAGTACCTACTCCAGACGCTTGTCAAGATGTGTTGCTACCAGGTTCCTACCCTCAATAATCTCAGAAAAACAAGAACGCTCGGACTATATTCCCACGAAAGACCGCCACCACTACTGTTACTAGGCTCGCTAAGGTAAATTGAGCATCTCCTGACACACTTCTAGGCCGTTTGGTCCGGTGTCACGAACAATCATCCCACATTCTTCGCATTGGCAGGCCTCGTGTCAGCCTGGAGTTTCACCGTGCCAACGCACGCTATTTTCCCCCATTTGCCTCGTATGAACATGAACCTCTGGACTTTTCGGGCTGTACGTTGGCTCGACTCCTCCCATTGTAATAGAGTTTTCCAGTTTGGCGGGTCATTTGGCTTCTCCAGTCTTTGATGTCTTTCTCTTTACTCAGGATCCAGCGATATACACAAGTCTCGAGCTTCACCACAGAAGCTTGGTATCACCTGTGCCCGGACATTTTGGCTGTGAACCTGGGAATCTGGTCGTGCCAGAGATGTGGCTCCGTAACCCCGAGCTCCGGCACATTGTCTACACAGCACACACGCTGCTTTGCTCGATGACCGGGGCGGCTGCAGGACAAGCACAAAGCGCATGCCAATTCAAGCAGAGGACCATCTACGAGCAGATCGTGACCATAAACATCGATGTACTCACCAACACCACATTCTTCCCCATTCCCGACGTCGGCATTACGGTCAGCAATGCGCCCACGAGCATCGACACCGTCACGACTTTCTACTACACTACTGGAACACGGACTGTCGCGGACGACACAACGGCTGTCACTCAGACGACTTCGTTATTCACTGTGACGCCTACGGTAGCGCTGGACCAGTTCGTCATGATGATTCAATCGAGCGATCAGGTCACGCATGATGAACGCAAAATACACCAGAAAAGACAATCAGGCTCCTACTATGTGAACGCAAGTGAGTTATCTCGAACCTTAGACCTTGCTGAAGATGGCTAGCTGCGCGCAATGTATCCAGTCCAAGACCGAGTACTTGCAGCAGCGAGTCAACAGCGTTGCGTGACACTGCAGCAATCAGCCCGAAGGTTCTGACTCTAGTCAATCAGATGGATGGTCGACGAACGACTGCACAGCAACACCTCTATACAGCATGTCTCAAGGGATGCTCACAGCTACCGTCAACGGCACAAAGTACACCTACTCCACCTCTCCAGGACTCCCGTACGCAGAATTCGCACCGAATACGATCCCTGGCAGCGTCAATACGACTTTCGTTCTCGGAAGCGGCAGCCAGCTAATGTGGCTTAACGACGCCTTCTACAACGGCCAAGCGTCATTCTGCTCCGTAGGTCTCTGCTCATAGCCACGGATCACGAGAGCGATGTCTTGACTGACCTTTTCTTGCTGTAGGTGAGCAACGGGACAATGTATGCTGTGTTTCAACGAAACGCGCAGCCCGCCGGCTGTCTCTTTGTCCAGCTCTCGTTGTTTTCAATGTCGACGTGTCAGGCTCTGGTCTTGTCGACCATCACTGGCCCCACGGGTCCTACAGGGTAATGAGTTCCTCAACGCTGCTCTTTTGACAACGTCGTACTAATCGTGGGCAGGCCAAGCGGCGCGACTGGACCAACTGGTGCTACGGGGGTCAACGGCGCGACAGGACCAACAGGAGCAACTGGTGCGACCGGGGCGACCGGGCCAACAGGAGCGATCGGTGTATCCGGGGAAGCTGGGGCATCTGGAGCGATAGGAGCGACAGGGCCGACAGGGGTAACGGGGGCGCTTGGAGCTACAGGGGCGACCGGCGCGACTGGAGCATCCGGAGCAATGGGGGCCGTGGGTGCAAGTGGAGCAACAGGCGCTACTGGGGCAACTGGGCCGTCGGGAATGGCAGGGGCGGCTGGCTCGAGTGGACCGCCTGGAGCGACAGGAGCGACCGGCGCGACTGGACCGACTGGAGCGTCAGGGGAGACAGGTGCGGCTGGGGCAACAGGGCCGGCTGGAGCAATTGGACCATCTGGGGCGACCGGGGTTACGGGGGCGATGGGGTCGGCAGGTGCGAGTGGAGCCACAGGACCGTCTGGAGCCACTGGGCCATCTGGAGCAACTGGAGCAACTGGAGCAACTGGAGCAACTGGAGCAACTGGAGCAACTGGAGCAACTGGAGCAACTGGAGCAACTGGAGCAACTGGAGCAACTGGAGCAACTGGAGCAACTGGAGCAACTGGAGCAACTGGAGCAACTGGAGCATCAGGTGCAGTCGGTGCCATTGATAAGTTCCCCTGAACCCCCTTTGTCGAGACAGTCGGCTGATTGACTTCCACGCTCAAGAGGAAGTGCCGGCCCCAGTGGTTAGTTAGATCTCGCATCCCTCTGTCTTACGGACGTCTTGCTGACTGCTCTGTCCAGGCCCGAGTGGAGCGAGCGGTATGTCTCCCTATGACAAGCTCGACAAGCTATTCATCATTAATATGTAATGCTAACATCAGACAGGTGCCCCTGTAGGTCCTCATGAGCTTCAAAAGGCAAGCGTATCGACTATCCACTGACCTCTTCTTTGCTTTCCAGGGACCCACTGCTTCTCCCTTGTCACTCTTCGACTATCTGGGCTGCTATGTGCAATCTGGTACGCGCACGTCAAGCAGCGGCATCGCACTGCCATCTTGGCAAGCGACGTACACTTCGCAAGCAAATTCCCAATGCATCTCGGCCTGCAGTGCCAACCTCTTCACCTACGCCGGCACGGTAAATGTGGGATACTCAACAGTCGACTGCTGGTGTGGCAACGCAATCGCATATGTCACGTGAGTTGACTCCATCGTCTGAACTCAACGAAAGCTATGCAAGCCGAAGCTGACAGTGGCTGAGGGTTCAGGGTCATGGCTGGCCTTCTAGGAGGGAGTTCGGTGACAGGAGAGGCGGGCGAGAACAACTGTTATACTTGTAATGGCGCCGCAAGCCCCGGTGGTATCCCAGGGCCATGTGGGAACAGTACGAATACTATTGCTATCTTTGCGCGAAGCTTCTGAGTGAGTGAGCGTATGGGACAGGGTCTCGGCGGTGGTTGCAGATGTCTCCGTGGTAGTAATACTTCATTGTCAGGACAATCTGGGACGCTTGAGCATATAGGAATGTACCTCGGTGTGTTAGTCCATGTAGATCAGCGATCTCCCAAGTTGGCGACGAGGTGAGGTCGGAAGCCAAAAGGCATGGCAGGTGAGCTCAAAGCTCGGTCCTTCCTCGTCCACCTCACACTTCGCCGTCTTCGGGAGCGCTCGGCTTCTACTGGATAGTACATCAACAACCGCAATCCCACGAGCCTCACTGATCGGTCGCCATGTCTGCCATCATAAACTGGATGTGGCCTAGCAAACCGAAACAGAAATCGACCACAGACACTAGCCACGACCCAGCCCTCCGCTTCCGCATGCAGTCCTTCCTGGACACCACAGACCCGCCCGCCAGCTTCAAAGCCTCCGAAGTCGCGCAGGCCATGTCGGTCCAGGAGATAGAGAACCTGGGCTTCGAGAAGTGGCAAGAGCTCATGCCGGCGGTGTTAGAGCTGGCGTGGGAGCTTCGGGAGCTGGGTGACTGTGAGATTATGAAGAAAGGGAAGGTATTGCCGGATGATGTTGGACCGTATGATATTGAAGGCGGCGTGAGGATTCGAAGAGTCGCGCAGATGGAATTCGACGAAACGACGTGGGCGTCGAGGGAGGGTTGGATCAATTAGGGAGCGAAAGGCTATTACGACCAGCCAGGCTCTGATGGGGCCAGGTACACGCTTGCAGTGTCTTGACATGGCTGTTTTGCGAGAAAGTGAGACGAGGAAGTGAGACAAGGATTCATGTCTTGTGGGTGCGGGCTTGTTTGCATTGAGGACCACTGTCCACTTCAAGAGGTCTCACGGACTGAGACCCTGCATGCTGTTCCTGATCACACGCTGGGCAAGAGTATATTTAAGCGCTCTCAACGACACCAGATGTTCAAAAATGGAGGTACACACCATTCACTACGCATCCACACAGCCTTGAGAAGCACTTGAGATGGCCGGACACAGTCACGACAACAAGCAAGTCCGCCGTTGCGCTTTCCCGGACTCAACCAGGTCCGCCCACGACGAGGCTGCCCTCCGCTTACGGTCGATACTCGATCAGCTAGAACGAGATTTCCCACCAGCGCCCGAGCAAGACCATCGTCCAATATGCGCCATCGACCTAGAACCTATCGACCCACAGAGAGCCGAGGCTTTACCTTGCGGCCACGTCTTCCACGCGGAATGCATCAAGCTCTGGCTCGACAAGAAGAACACCTGTCCAATCGACCGCAGCCCTGCCGACGAGTGGCAGGCGGTGCCCGGTGTTTCGTCCGATGCAGGCGCAAGTGACCCACTCGTAGCCACTGCAAACGCTACAGCCTCGAGCAGTTCAGGCCGCGAATCATCTTCCAGCACCGAAATGTCAGAGCGGCAGATCAGCTCAAGTAGTACAGCTTCAGCAAACACGCCGGCGACTTCTCACTCACTGGCTGGCAGGATCGACCCATCGCAAGTTGAGCAGCTGGCTTTCCACTACCGCCTTGTCAGCGAGCTTGAGGCGCTCAGGCATCGGGCGGACGAGCGAGTCGCAGAGGGCTCTGAGGTCGGACTTAACACGCGCTGGACAACTTTCCTACAATGCACGCTACGCGCGCTAAATCGTTCAGCGGAAGATCTGCAGAACGAGATTCTTGGGCGGGAAGAGCAGTGACGAGAGATCTGAGGTGTGCAGTGTATGTGAGGGAAAACACATTTTTATCTTTTCAGTACATAGCTGGTTCGCTGAGTCGTTGTTTGTAGAGTCCGGATTATCTGCTGCAATCGGTCTAGCGCGCCCGCGCACCGCTTCGAGCATGAATACGAGCTATCTGCTCTCGAATGCAATAACCCACGACTCCATACCCTCCTACTCAGGCCCCTCTTCCTCCTCCTGACTATCCACGATCTCCGCACTAATAAGCGCCTTCCCTTTCCGTCCCCCCTTCTTCTTTACGTCCTCAAGCTTGGGCCCAGTCTTCTTGTACGCCACCTGCCGACCTTGCAGAATAGCCGGCGTGCTCCGCAGCCGCACACAGTGCGTCGCGACGTTGTACTCGAGGATGCGGGGTTTCCCTGGCTCGTACCTTTCCCAGCGATGGAGGAAAGGAGGTGGACATGCGGCGCTAGAGCGGGGGTAGCGGCGCAGAGGATCGAAGAGAACCCAGTCTTTGGTTCGAATGTTAGCACGAGCTCGCTATATCTGGCGCGTCGTCCGGGGGGAAGGGGGGGCCACTCACTCGTTCCCTCCCGCAGGTAGAGGTGCTCGTAGGCGCTCTTCGCATTGGCATTGCCGCGGCCAACCCTGTCCCCCCTCGCGACCGTAACGATTTCGCCCGGCGGCTCTTCGGCAGCCTTGAGGGTGCGCCGTGGCATCTGTGCCAGCGCGTCGATGGGCTGGTCCTTCATGGCAAGTGCCTTCTTCACGTGCTCGATGCTGCAGCCGTACTCCTCCAGGTCGTTTGTGATGTCCTGCGCGCGATCAAAGCCCTCTGGTCTGGTATAGGACGTCTTGCTTTTGGAGGAGCTGCTACTGCTGCTTGACATTTTGCTTGGGGCGCTCAGTGGGGTCGGCAGTGATGATGGAGGCAGTGGCGAGTTTCTGGAAAGGGATGAGACGGACGGGAGGGGCGAAAGTGGTGACAGCGACCACGTTTCCGATGAATTCGAGCGACTGATCATCGCGTCGGACTTCATGACGGCAGTCACGAGCATCTGGAGTAGTAATGTGGAGTGGGAACCTCCTGCTGTTGTGACTTTGAATGGGTGAGGTGTAGAGGAAGGCGTCAGGCATGTTTTGGAAGGCACGTGGCGGGACTTGCCGGAAAAGGAAGGCGCAATCGATGTGACACTCTGGAACGGTGAACGAGGTGTTCAGCTTAGTAAATGAAGACAGGCCAATGTGCAATGGATCGCACTCCCTCAGCAGGCGTCGGTCCTCGTGGAAAAGGCGCGTTCGTCGTGCTTCCTTCGCAACTCTTCTTGAAGCGGACAGACCTCGACAATCCTCCTCGGACATGCCCATCGCACGTTCGTGGGGTCAGCACCATTACCTCGCTGTCTCAAGCAGACGGAACTTTGAAACGGAGCTATGGGAGTCCACCAGCCTTTCACGTGGATATGTCCCAGGGACTAGCAACGGCGACCGTGCGGACGATGTGAACGCTGTTTTGAAGGCAAGAATCATCGTTCACACCTTCTCACTAATCGCAATAGCCCCTCTACAACCCCACCTGATCACACCGGTGAGCAGCTCGTATGGATTCGCCTCCTTGGCGTCATTCTCCACAGCATGATCCAAGTGTTCTAACTCCTCGTCGCGTATCTTCCTGATCTCAATGACCATCGTCCGCAGCTCCTCCCCGATTTCCTCGCCTCTATCCTCTATGTCCTTGAACCAGGCTAGGAGCTCCCGGACTTGTCCGTTGTAGTGCTCCCCGATCTCGGTCTCGACAGCCTCGGTACATGCCATTGCGGCCTCGCGTCCCATGACTCCTGTCGACCAGCCAAGAAGGGAAGCTGCAGCGTACCAGGCCGGATACATAGCGGTCGGACGTATGCGGTGCTTGGCAAGTATGCCGTTAAAGTACTGGAAATGGCCAGCTTCCTGGTCATACATATGTTTCATCAGTGGCCGCAGATGCGGATAGGCCTTGTTGATCGGTGGAGACTGAGCGGTGTAGATGAGGGTGGCAGCGAGCTCGCCGGCATGATTGACACGAAGAGCGGAGTCCAAAAACCTCTTCTGCTCCGCAGACAAGGGTTTTTGGCGTGCACCTTGGGGTCGATGGAGACTGTCGGGCTTCGGCTCGGTGGAAGGGGGTGCGGCTGAGGAAATCAGGGTCCGCGAGTGCATAGGCGGTGCATGGCGGGCTCGGAGTTGAAAGGCGCGAGGCGTGAGGCGCGACTTGAGCGGCAGGGAGGGCGAGGCGAACGTCGGCGCTCGTGGGAGGAATGAGGCGGAGGCCATACGGTCAAGAAGCGAGACCACGACAGTGAGTACAGACTGACGCCTGTATTTAGTCAGGTAAGTCAAGTCAGGGTAGTAGAGTACTTGACGTAGATCAAAGAGATGATGTTCTTCTGATGTGTTATGTTCACGTTCAAGCTGTCAGCGTCACCAAGCCATCCAACGATCGGCACAGGCCTGAGGACGTCTCCAAGCGGAATTGGGCCGCGCTTCACGTGCAACCAGCCCGTCATCGCGTCTCTCCCTGAACCGAGTCAGCTTTCGCGGATCAACCTCACTTCATTCAACCCTCTCTCTCCCCCGCCGCCCCGCTCGTCTCGTTCTCGAGCGACAATAGGATCGAGCTACTATTGTTACCGTCGCTTGCAAAAGGTTCGCGCACCCGCTTCCGAACGACTCACGACTTTCCGACTTCTCGACTGCGCTTTGCTGGACAAAGAATCACGACTACGACCACACATCAACCATACGCCGACCAGAAACTATCAACACATCAGACGACTGCTACCACTGCTCATTCCGTCCCAAACCATCAACTCGTTCCCGAAACCGCCCAACTCTACCAGTCCAGTCTCCATACCGAAGCCAAGATGTCGGACAACGAGCTGGATGCCGAGCTGCTCGGCATGGTCGGCGGCGAGTCCGACGACGAAGGCTCAGAACTTGGCGAGACGCAGCAGATCGAAGACCGCTCGCCAAGCCAAGAGCCCAAGGCAAGCGTCGAGAAGACGGAAGAAGCGCCAAAGAGAACCAAGGGTGTCGCCCAGAAGGTGCGCAAGCGCAACAAGAAGAAGACCAGAAGGGAGGAGAGCGAGGACGACGAGATTCTGGATTTGGGCAGCGGGTAAGCTTCCTGCCTCAGTCCCCAAGACAGACGCGAATCGTGCAGGTCCGCGCTAGTGCACGACATCAGTCAAGCCGCTGCGGGCTTGCCAGGAGGCTCTGCTGCGTGATCGCAAGCTGCGCTTTTGACACAACACCACCAGGCGAGTTATTTGCTAATACCAAACATAGTTCTGCATCACCCGCCGCCATGTCTGACGCCGGGCTCGAGGCCCCAGGTTCTCCAGAAGATGACGCGCCTCTCTTCCCGCTCGACGGCAAGTACCTGTCGGTGCAAGACCGTGAAGACATCCTCGGCATGCCGGAAATTCAGCGTGAAGAAATCTTGGCCGACCGCGCACAACAAGTTCTCAAGCGCCAGCAAGATCTGCAACTGAAGAAGGCGTTCGCGGAAGCCAAAAGCAACGCAGCCAGCAAGAAGAAAAGATCTGCCAAAGATGCTGACCTGTCCGACGAAAGTGGCAAGAGAGCCACCCGCCCAAAGGCGGACAAGACCAGGAGTGCTCTCGACGACTACAAGAAGGCTCGCGAGATGAAAGGCACAGACCGCGGTCGCGTTGTGGGTGCCCGTTACGATCGCCACACTCCAAATTCTCGATCTCCCGTCGGCTCTGGACGTGATGCTGATGGCGAGTCCGAAGTCGAGTGGGCTGAACCATCAGATTTGCACCGGCGATCGACGCGTGATGAGCCACCTGCAGACATGAAGGACTTCCAACGCTGCCGTGTCGGTCGCTCCAACTTTGCCAAAGTTTGCTTCTACCCAGGCTTCGAGGAGGCCATCACCGGCTGCTACACCAGAGTAAGCATCGGTCCGGACCAAGCCACCGGTCAGAACCAGTACCGTATGGCGCAGATCAAAAAATTTGTCGAAGGCAAGCCGTATCACATGGAAGGTTCCAACGGCAAGAGGTTCACCTCCGATATCTACGCATTGGTGTCGCACGGCAAAGCGGAGAGACCGTGGCCCTTCTTGGCCTGCAGTGACTCCAAGTTCACCGACCAGGAGCTCGACCATTACATCGACACGCTCAACAAGGACTCTATGCGCATCCCCACGAAAGCCTACCTGTCACAAAAGGTTGACGATATCAACAAGCTGCTCGCCATCGACTGGACGGACGAGAAGCTGAGTCAGAAGTTTGCGAAGCAGAAGGCCATGCAAATCCGTTGCGATCCAGCTAACGTAGCGAAGATCAAGCGCGAGAAGATCGAGAAGAAGATGGCGGACGCGCAGGAGACTGGTGACGCAGAGGAGGTGGTGCGTTGCGAGGCCGAGCTTGTCGCGCTGACCAATTCCTCTGCCAACGCCAACGGCACGAACGGTGTCAAGGCCCCGCCTTTCAAGAAGCCTGCTCCAGGCCGTCAGGACCAGCTTGCCAAGGTCAACAGCGACAACCGCGCTCGAAACGCTCAGGAGGTCCGCAAGGCTTTGCTCGAGGAGAAGAGGAAGCTGAACCTCGCGCGTGCGCAGGCTAGGGCCGAAGCGAAGGCCAAAGAGGAAGCTGATGCCGCCAAGAAGGCAGAGGAGGCAGCGAAGGCGAAGATGCTGTCGCTGCCCAAGGACGAGATGGCGGATTTGTTCGGGGACGGCAGCGACATGAGCCGTGCGGCCACGCCTGATGTTGGCAAGCCTCAGATCAAGCGCAGGAAGAAGAGCCCACCCGTCAACGGAGCCAAGGTAACGGGCAGGAACAAGATGATGGATGATGACATCGTCGCGAACCTGGACATGGGCATCGATATCGAGATCTGAGCTTTGCATTGCTGCTGGGGGCTGGCATGTGGTTCGGCGGACTCGCTGCTAATGGTTCTTGGTGGTGGGTCAATTGCTTAAAAGATTGCATATGAACGTGGTCAAAATGGCATGTCGAACAGCAGCAGATAAGACACGAAGCATTGGTCTCTACCAGCTTGATCCCATTGCCTCAGTGACTTCTCACACCAAGGTGTACTTCGCTTCTGTAATTGTAAATATGCCTATGGCTACCTGTTGCTTACTACGGACGTAAGTGAGGTAAAGTAGGTATGTCATCTCATCGCACAAGTTCTGCAGCCATTGTTCCTCTCCGGTGGCTGCCCACTCTAACAACGCATATCCCCTGGTCTCCGCCGTATGCTGACCCATCTACCC